>CAJQZJ010004752.1:9564065-9579048 GCA_907164525.1 Lophiomys imhausi
GTGTGTGTGTGTGTGTGTGTGTGTGTGTGTGTGTGTGTGTGTGTGTGCTTAAAGCATCGGAAATATCTCAAGAGAAGGAAGAACGACCAGGCCAGTATCTTTACACCTAAAAAACTCTGCATACATACAACCACAAGCCATTATTCAGTAACTGAAACATGAACACATAACTGCTACTCCCATTAGAATAAAGGCAGAGTAGAGTTGATGTTAAGGACTGTATAAAGTAGTATAACTAATGTAAAAATAAAATGAGTTACATGAAGTGGAATGAAAAAATCAGGACTGAATAATCACTTCATGATCTGATGTACAGAATTCAAAACAATATAATTAATCTTATATCAAGTTATTTATGCTTAATGTGAATAAAAATCAACCCAGAAAATATGACACAACCTTTTTATATAAAAAATACAGTAGTTTACTTTCTGGAGTAAAGATGACTAATTACAAACTTGCAGGCTTAGAGCTGCTTCTAATATTAGATGTTTTTGGCTTAGGTGGCACATACAAATGAATGAATGATTGTCATTTTTATCAACACACATGGGAATGTGTATTTTTTTCAGGTGAAATATGAATGCAAAAAAGGACACAGAATACCTAATCTCACTTATATATGAGATGTGGAAATGTGTTGCTAGGAAATATCACAGCAGAGTAATAGTAGCCAAAACTGAAGAAAAGCTGTATGTGTTTGGGGCAAGAGATAATTCAACTGATTACTAGGAGGAAAATTATATTTAAAAGGGAGCAAGGTGGATTTGTGTGCAATCACACACCAAGGTGACTTGCTGTATATATATACATGTAACAATAATAAAAAATGAGGTCATGAATTTTAAAAAGATGAAAGAAGAGTATATGGTAGGTTTGATAGGAAGAAATGGAAGGCAGGAATGATGTAATTTAATAAGGGAAATGGTTAAAAACATGTTACAAATTGTATATATGTTGTATTGGTTGTTTTCTGTATGCCATTAGCTAATATCTGACAAAAACTACTCAAGGGAAGAAGGAATGATTTTGGTTCACAGATTAAAGGGAAGTAGTAAATTATGATGGAAACTGCATGCAAGCAGGAAGCTTCCTGGGAACATGAGAATGAGACTCCTTGATCACAGAGAAGTAGACCAGGAAACAGAGAAAGGGGATAATAGCATTTAGCAGTCTTTTACCTTTCCTTACTAAATTGAGTCTGGGACTCTTGAACACGGGGATGACATCTCCCTCAGGGCATGCCCTTCTTTCCTCTAGTTAACCCTATATGTAAGACTCCTCAAAGATACACCCATAATTATACCTCAATGTGCAACACATTTCTTGTTCAAATGAAGTTGATAATCAAATTTGACCATCACATATATATATATCAAAACTTTGCACAGTATTCCATTAACAGGCATATGTTTCATTAGTAGTTATAAATTTAAATAAAAGTGGCAATGATGAAAATAGATATAAATAAAAAACAAAAATATATAATGTTATAGCACCAATGAAAGCCAAGGTTGGAGGAAAACCTCAAAACTTCCATTGCTATTTTGATACTTAGGGGTATGTTAGGTATTTGTCACAATCTAGAAATTTGTAAGTATTTAGAAAGAGTGAGAAAAGAAGAAAATGACAGATCCTGGAAGTTATTTCTACTCTTCAGCTGAGGTTTTAGGAAAAAAAAAGTTGTAATCTCAGAATTACACCATTTATATGAATGAAGCGATAGTTTAAAACTTTTAGGAAACAGACATAATTTTCCCAAGATGTGCACTTTTCTCTTTTGAAGAATGACTTTCAAAGGCACTCAGTAGATCAGAATTTGAATCTTAATTACCACTAATCACAATATTCATGAGTGAAATGTCTTAGTATTTACACCATGTGTTAATACTAACCATCCGACATGTGCTAAAATGTTTCTAAGTCATCCAAGTCAAATATCTTTCTAGGATATAAAAATAGTGTGCTTCTTTCAGGTTTGTTTATGGAAAAGGTCTTTCAGTTTCACCTTATTGCCATAAGCTATTTTAATTAAAATAATGTTGATCCATGTAGGGAAGCATTTGATAAATTCATATTGCTATAATTTTATTTTTATAGGTTGGCATTTATGACATACTCTATTATCTTTCCTTAGACACAAATGCAAATCAAGAGCATCAGCACAAAGTGAGGAATCATCATGATTACTTGGATTTGAAAGAGGGGATATTCTAAACCATGAATAATCAGTACAGACAATAACTATCCTCTCCTAGCATTTTCTGTTCTGTGAAATTTTTTCAGTGTTTCATTGTTGTATCATAAACATTCATATTGTGAACAATAATGACTATATTATGCCATAGAACAGTAGAATTCAACAATCCTAAGTAGTTTATTTTGAAACCATACTCCTCATCAAACTTTTCTCTAATCGAAGAAAGAAAAATTCCATGCACAAAAACTGCAAAAAAAAAGAACAAATTTACTAAAATATTAAGAGAGAATAAAATATACACAAAAATTTTTAAAAGATTGTAATACATGTAGTTAATTAAGGAAGTGAATGACCTTTTTAAGAGAAATAAAGTGACAATTGTTAGAACTACTCAGTTAGAAAGGCATCTGAGTTTCACATATTGGAAGGATTCTTATTGTTGCAAAGTCCACACTACCTAAAGAAATAAAAAAAATTCAATGTAATCCTCATAAAAATACAAAGAATATTTTTACAAAAATACAAAATAACATCTTAAAATTCATATAGAACAAAAATAACTAAAATAATCTTTAGCAAGAACAAAAAAACTGGAAGTAGCATATGCTTGACCTGAAGATATACCACAAAATGTAGTAACTAAAATAGCATGATATAAAACCTGACACATCAATGAGTGCTCATAATACAGAAAAAACATGAAATTATATCATCTGAACTTCAAAATGAGAGAATAAGATTATTTTCAAATTATTTCATATTTTCTTATGAAGAATCTTTCTGAAAACAAAAATGTGATAAGGAAGAATGTGTCATTTCAAAGTGTTAATAACAAAGTAATTTTGCTGCTATCATGATAAATGTGTTTGCTTTTCCCAAGCCAGTCTTTTTTTCTTTTTAATTAATATTATTATTATTATTTAGAGACTCTAAAAGAGATATCTAGTTCTCATAATTTTCTAAATATTGTATCAGAGAATTTGTCAACCTGTCTCCTATACATCTTCAAGATGAATAGCATCACTGATAGTTTTTGATACAGAAGTTTAAATGTAAATGCTGAATCAGAAATACTCTATTCTCTCTCTTACTTACTCTGCCATTTGTCTTGCTTCCTCCACCCTCTCTCTGAGCTCAATCAGCATAGGTCTTAAATCACATTGCTAAGAAACATAGCTCTATTCAGAGAACTGACATATTGATAAAAATCAAAGTTTATTCTATGACTGCAGAACAGTGCTAAGAAACACAAACCCAATTTTAGTATCCTGATTAAAGTTTAACTTCAACAGAATGAACATATAACTGACAAATTTAGAAAAGAGCTTGCAAGTTATTGTTTACAAATCAGCTTCCATACTATTCATTATAAACAAATGTAAAGATCAATTTATTCATAAATATGTACTGAGCATTTTTCATAAAATTGAATAAAAATGAAATAGTTAAATAAGATCTTGTTTAGGTCCTAGTTTATTTGGAGAAACCATATTTACAGCTATAGGTTTATGACAAGAATAGGTTCACATACTGATTACAAGTGCTAAAAATGCAGGAAAAGGTTTACAGTTTTATGATACAGTGTTCTGTTATATATTCTAAATGTTAATTAATTGCTCCCAGAGGCCTGCTTGCAATCTGTTACTTTGCTTGCTAAATTTGATTGGCTTTAATAAAATGTTGAGACTTGTGATTGGGTAGAGAGAGAGGTAGGCAGGGAAAAGGCTGGTGGGCTTTGGAGGAGCAGGGAGGATCATGGGAAAAAGAAGCCAGGAGGAGGGAGGAGACACACCATGGGTAAACAGAAGAATCATATCTCCATGTAGCATTAGAATAGTGTAAACAATAAAACCCCAATGGGATGTATGTATGTATTGCAGTCCTATTTGGGGAATAGAATTATAAACTAGCTTAGTTGGGCCAAGATTGCACAATCAGAATAAGGCTTATTAAAATCCATCAGGTGTCTGTGTGATTATTTATAATGACAGGTTTAGGATTAACACAGCTGGCCAAGTAACTATAATATAAATACTGGTTAATAATTTAATTAATTATTTTTACAAGCTTAACTTTAGTTAATGAACCAACTATCTTTGTGAGAAATATTGCCAAAATTGATAATATGAATAAACTCACAAACATAAAGAAAAGGGATAGGTAACAAATTTTAGTTTCAATAACTACTTTATGAACATGCTATGACATCAAAGGTGGAAGGATGTCTGCTTAGAGCAATGGCTTTTATTGAATTTTGTTTTGTATAGTCAGAGTTTATTCATATTAGTAGGCTAATCCGATGGTTAGGCTAAAGAAAGAGACTTTCAATTTCCTTTTGTTAGAAATTAAATTTTATAGTGGAAGCAGCTTTGCTGCTGCTTCCATAGAAGCTGTGTCAGTCCTAAATACCCTGATTATCTATGTCTTATTAAGCAGGTACCATTAATCAAAGAAGATAAAAAGATTTAACTGAAAGTGGAATGAATACTACTACTGATTAGTTTTAAACCCTTATTCTAACCAGAAAGTGGTCAGTGTAATTTAGAGATAATCTGATGGGATATTTCAGAGACTGTCAGATAACTTCTTCAATTAGTGGGACAAGTCTAATTTCTTGGAGTGTCCTTTTAAAAAACAAATGTCTTTTTTATATCATGTTGTACAATAAAACAAGAACTGGTCTTTCACACCTAAAGTTCTGAAGTCTATATTGCTGATTTTGTTAGTACATAATTATATTGAACACATTTTTACATGCCCAACATTAATGATTTTTAAAAATAAATTTATTTATTTGTTGTTTCAGTTTACATCTCCATCATATTGTCCTCTTTCCCTCTTTCCCATTCCCATGCTCCCATCCTCTATCCCCTAACCCTTCCATCCTGCTCCTCTGGAGAGGAGTGTCCCTACATAACAGTCCCTCGCCCCAGTTCAGAAGTCATATGAAGGCCAAGAGCTTCTTCATACACTGGGGACCTACAAGGCAGTACCACCAGTGAAAAGTGTCTCATTGATAGGGAGGGAAAACTAAAAAACAGACCAACAAACAAACAACAAAAAAGTAAATAAAAAATAAAAAGTCTATGTCCATGTTCCCTTTGGTATGTGGTTGTAGTACAGATATCCTGTACTATATAGCTAAAATCCTACTATAAGTGAATAGATGCCATGTGCATCCTTCTGAGTCTGGGTTAGCTCACTCAGGATGAGCTTCTTTAGTTCCATCCATTTGGCTGCAAATTGCATAATTTCATTGTTTCTGATAGCTGAGTAATATTCCATTGTGTAGATTAACCACAGTTTTTTAATCCATTCTTCATTTGAGGGACATCTGGGTTGTTTCCAGTTTCTAGCTATTACAAATAAGGCTGCTATGAACATAGATGAGGAGACTTCCTTACGATTCCATGAGGAGTCATTTGGATGTATACCCAGAACTGGTATGGCTAGGTCCTGAGGCAAAGCTATTCCAAGATTTCTAAGATATAGCCATACTGACCTCCATAGTGCTTGCACAAGCCTGCACTCCCACCAGCAATCGAGGGGGGTTTCCCCTTTCTCCACACCCTCGCCAGCATGTGCTGTCATTTGTGCTTTTGATCTTAGCCATTCTGACAGGTGTGAGATGGAATCTCAGAGTCGTCTTGAGTTGCATTTCTCTGATCATTAAGGATGTTGAGCATTTCTTCAGTTGTCTCTAGGCAATTAGGGATTCCTCCTTTGTGAATTCTCTATTTAGCTCCATCCCCCATTTTTTATTGGATTATTTGGTTTCTTGGCATTTAATTTCTTGAGTTCTTTGTAGATTTTGCATATTATCCCTCTGTCAGATGTGGGGTTGGTGAAGATTTTCTCCCAGTCTGTAGGCTGCCGTTTTGTTTGAATAACACTATCTTTTGCCTTAAAGAAGCTTTTCAGTTTCATGAGGTCCCATTTATTGATTGTTGGTCTCAGGTCTTGAGCTGTTGGTGTTCTGTTCAGGAAGTTGTCACCTGTGCCAATGAGTTTGAGGTTTTTTTCCACTTTTCCTTCTAGTAGATTTAGTGTGACCCACCTTATGTTAAGGTCTTTGATCCACTTGGATTTAAGTTTTGTACAAGGTGATAAGTATGGGTCTAAATTCATTCTTTTGCTAGTGGACATCCAGTTGGACCAGCACCATTTGTTGAAGATGCTGTCCTTCCATTGTGTGGTTTTGGCTTTTTTGTCAAAAATTAGGTGGCCATAGGTGTGTGGGTCCATTTCTGGGTCTTCAACAAACAAATGGTCTGAGAAAGAAAAAATGGAAACAACCTCCTTCACAATAGCCACAAACAATATAAAATACCTGGGGGTAACTCTAACCAAGCAAGTAAAGGACCTGTACAACAAGAACTTCAAGCCCTTGAAGAAAGAAATGGAAGAGGCCTTTAGAAGATGGAAAGATCTCCCATGCTCATGGATAGGTAGGATCAACATAATAAAAATGGCCATCCTACCAAAAGCATATGTAGATTCAATGCAATTCCTATCAAAATACCAACACAATTCTTTACAGACCTGGAAAGAGCTATTCTCAATTTCATATGGAACAAAAAAAACCCAGAATAGCTAAATCAATCCTGTACAATAGAAAAAAACATCTGGAGTTATCACCATCCCAGATTTCAAGCTGTATTACAGAGCAAGAGTAGTAAAAACAGCATGTTCTATAGAAACAGACCAGTGGATTAATGATTTTATTCTTACCTTTAATTTATAAAAACATTTCTAATCATCATTATAACTTTCAAATTATTATTATAAATATTCCTTATATCTGTTTTCAAAATTAAGTTTGCAAAAATGTTTAAATATAAAGGAGATTATAATTGTTCTCTATACATTTTATATATTATAATTCTATTGGAGACAGGGTCTACAGCTCTAATATGTAGTCCTAACTGGCCTTTAACTTACTGTGTAAATGTGGTTGGATTTGAACACTCAGGATATCTACATACCTTCATAATGCTGAGATTAAGGACATGTTTTAGCCATCATGCCTGACTAAAATAAAGAAGATTTATTATAAAAAACTTATTTCTAATTTAAAACCTTTTTACACATCCAATCTGTAATTTGAATGTGTCTGTGATGAATGATCATCACCAGGGTGGTGTTCATGCATAAAATAATACTATAGGGGTAAACTGTTAATGTATAACTATAAACACTAATAGGTAATGGGAAAGGCATGGGAAACACTGAAAGGATACATTTGAACACAAACTTTACACACACACACACACATATGCACATGCATACACACATACACATGATACACATGAATCATATTCATTTCCATATTTACATATACCAAAAATCATAGCACTATGTGACAAATAAGGTGGCTAATTCAGGCAATAGATGTTTCCTTTGAACTATTCTGCCACAATTTTTAACTTAGCAACTTCTTCAAAATATTTTGCTTTGTATTTGTAAATACTGAGTCTCAAATTCAGCACTTTGCATAATGTCTATGAACCAGCTACATTCTTTCAAAAACATAGCTGTATGGATTATTCACATGACCTCTTTTTCCAAACTGAAAGCTATAGAATATTGGTTACAGTGGATATTGCCAATAGTATTCCAATACATTTCTAATTTAAATGACTTTATTCTATGAAAACAGTTCAATATTGTTAAGATGTATATTTATATTTTCTAAATAAAAATAGTATATGATTTTTTCAAGAAATAGTTTGATCTCCATGTAAATCTTCATTGTAGCCTCAGAGAAACTCAGACCTATGTCAGTTCCCTTGTTCCTAATTTGAGACATCCTTAACTTTCTCTTGTTTTTTTTTCCCCTTCCTTATCTTCCTTTTCTTGTTTGTATTATTCTCCTTTATTGGCTACAATAAAATAATACAATAGAAGAAATAAAATGTGAGTCAGTGGTTCATAACATGTTTATTTGAAATAGTTATTTTTATAACTTGAGCACCAGAACATTTGTTCATCACAGAGTTGTGCCTGATGCATTTCAAATATGTATTCTTTTCACAGAGATAGACTTTAGAGCAAATGAAGACAGCGAGTAAAATATGGACATCCTGAGAGAAGAAACAAATTATAACACATTCTCATAATGACCAGATTATATTAGTTATCTGTTGCTCACTTCAAATTGCCTAGCACTTAGCAACTAATGAAGTAATTATCCTGCATATGAATTTTAGATCAAGCGGCTTACCTAGGTATTTATGACTCATAATCTGTTTTAATTACTACTTAACAAATCAGACAATGTTGCTACCATGTCATAGTTCTACTCAAGGACAATCCACTTCCAGTTATATTTACTCTCAAATCTTAAATTTGGCTTTGTTACAATTATATTTGTATTGGATGTACACGATATGGTAACTTGTTTGTTCCAGAGCAAGAGAGCTGAGATAAGCAGACCTCAGACTCCTTATGTGGAATAACCTTGGTATTTTTATCATTTAATTTATGTAAGGTAATGTTGTCCATTCTGTGTAACTTTATTATGAGATAAGAAGTTCAGACTGAATATAAGAAGGCCATGTTTATTCAGATCCATCTCAAAGGCTGTCTACTACAAATACCTAAGAAACCCAATTGTGATTATAATTTTTTGATAGTTTTCTTTATATTCATCTAGAGAAACATATTGGAGGGATACACAGATGATATGACAAAAAGATAGATATATAAAGGAAATTAGACAGAGATTTATTGAAATAGATTCGATGCTGCAATTATGGACTCTAGTTCCATGGACTACTGCTTATAGGCTGAGGCTCCAAAATATCAGTATAATGTCATCAAAGCTAAAACCAAGGTAATCAACAATGTTGGCCCTGATTTATATTAGAATATGAAAGTTGCTGATATCAAGGATAACATAAGTATATTCTAATATTATAGTATTCAGCCCCTTTTTTTTACATTGATATGTTCAATAAATTGTATAATTCCTACCTACATGTGGAAGGATGCTTCTCTTTGACAACTTGACTAATTTAAATGGTGTTTTTAGGAAACCATTTTGTTGATACAGTCAATTTTTTTTTTTTTGTATTTTATCCTTATACCTGGGCATCTGTTAGCTGATTCAAGTTGTTATGTAAAGTTAACTATCACGATTATTTAGGAAACATTTAAATACACTAACATCTTGATCTTAAATTACACATACAGGATATTCTATAGAAAGAGATCACACAGTTTATTTTAATATATACTTTAAACATTATCCAAGCTTGTCAATGCAACAACCAAAACTTCAAATAGCTTAAGTGATTCAGAGTCCTGTTTGGAAACAAAAGAATAGGATTAGAGATGAGCTATAATATGGTAAATAGAAAATTCTCAAAGTGGTGGAAATCAAATAGTGAATTAAATATTGAGATCACAAAATAGATCCCAATAGGGTTTGAGCAAAGAAGAAATATAAACAAAATCTGTGAAATGAGATATATCTGATAAAGGAAAAGTAACTCTTGATGTATGGAAAAGGGAAAAAACATGCCATGTACTCAGTTATGACACACACCTGCTTCTTTTGTTAACAAGTAATGTCAACAAGTAAAGTCTGACATCTTTAGGAACTTATCTGTAGACAGTAATGTCTGATGGGGACTGGGCTGTCATGATCTACTTTTCCTTTTGATACAGTCTCAATTTTTCCCACAGTTATTGAAGCTGAGGGGTAGGGAATCTTTTATATGGCATTTCAAAGATATAAAAATTAATTCTCAACAATAGAATCAGAAATGAGTTTAGTGTCTTAATGACTGGCTACCCAAATTAGCACAATGGTACTTTTACTGTCTTTTCTTGTACCAAAACAAAAAGACTGAATGAGAAATATAACAGATATCATGCCTTGATGGTAAGAGTAACAAAAATCATATTTCAAGAGGTTGTGTATCCCAGTGATAGAGTTCATTATTAATATGCAAATGGCTTTATGTTCAATTCCCAGCACAAAGGAAGCCTATGACAAAACCATGACAGAAATCCCTGGGACTAGCTTCTCAAGCAATCGTACTGTAACACTCCAGAAGAGTAGTCTTGACTTAAGTAATAAACTTCCCCTACTTTTTATTTGGGTATAAGGCAATTAATAATATCCAACTGCTCTTAGTCCTAGGACAGAAGAGCTAGCAATTTTGTCTCATCATCATAATAAGATGTCATTGCTAACAGGTCATTAAACTTATTTATTAGCCAACACAGAGAGAGAAATAGATAAAATACAAAAGAGGAAAGTTAGAAAAAAATGTGTTAACTGATGTAAAATTGTAAATAGACTAAAAAAGTAATTCAGTTAGTGTGAAGTTACTAGTAATTTTTTCTTATTTGTCCTCATGACAAATAAGACCTTGAGCATTCCTCAACAGAGTAGTAGAGGTTGTAAGAAGAAAGACTTAAAGATTCAGGCTGGGTGCAAGAGTTTGGCTATGACTTGCTTGGCTTTTCTTTGTGTGGCTTCTTTTCCATGTAGAACACTTAAGAGCAAAACAAAACCAAAAACAAAAACAAAAAAAAACCCTGAAATAACCATTTAGCTTTGAAGATAGAGTTATCTCCTTGTCAAAGAAACAATGAGAAGCCAGTCTAACCAAACCAAAAGAGCTTTTCTAAATGTGTCCCACTCAACAAACAGAAATGAAAAATTCTTTCTTCTTTACAGTAACTTGTCAATCTATTTGAAAAGGCAGCACAAACGTTACTCCCACAAGAAAGTTCACAAAACCACCAAACAAGTGACTATCTGAACAAACTTGTACAACCACTATGGAAATCAGTCTGGTTATACCTTAGAAAACTAGGAATAGCTCTCCTTCGAGACCCAGCCATACTACTCCTGGGCATACATCCAAAAGATTACTCATCAAACCACAAGGACATAACCTCAAATATGTTTATAGCTTCTTTATTTGTAATAGCTATTAACTGGAAACAACCCAGATGTCCTTCAACTGATAAATGGATTAAAAACTGTGGTACATTTCCACAATGGAATACTACTCAGCCATCAGAAACAAGGAAACCATGCAATTTGCAGCCAAATGGATAGAACTAGAAAAGCTCATCCTGAGTGAGCCCACCCAGACCCAGAAAGTTGCACATGACATGTATTCACTTATAACTGGATTTTTAGCCATATAATACAGAATCCTACAACAAACAGACTGAAAGGAACAGGTACATAGACTTTGTTACTTGTTAGTGGGATACTTTGCCCTAGTGGAGCTGCCATGTAGGCCCCCAGTGCAGGAGAAAGCTCTTAGCCCTCATGTGACTGATGAACTGACGGGGGCGGGGGCTGATATGTGAGGGCACCCCCCACCGGAGGAAGAGTAGGATAAGTGGGAGAAGGGGGAGAGGGTGGGAGGGTGAGACTAGGAAGGGTGGAGAGAGGGAACTGTGATGGAGATGTAACTTGAAGCAAGAAATAAACGTAAAAAAAAAGATTACATACAATTCTAAGTCTCAAAATCCTTTTGAAAATCTCTTGTCATGTTGGGAAAGAAAACTTACTTGGTTTATAAAAGGCAGAAATATTTAAAGTAACTTAGGCATTAGAATATTTTCTTTGAAAGCTTCAATCAGAAAAAGAAATTTACAAGTAATTACGAGTGATTTTGAGAGGGATGATAACGAGAAATGCCTCAGAGCATACATGAAATATAGACCTCTAGAACTTTAAAAGAGTTATTTGTAAAAGAAATAAAATTTTGACTAGATAAATTCAGTAATTTGTAAAGGACATAATCAACAAATTGAAACTAGTCTATCAAGGAACAAGGAGAAAATACTGAAAAAACACACATAAAAGGATAAATTAAGTAATGGCTCAATATTTACACAGAAAACTACAGTAATGTGAATGAATTCAGAAGTGCTCTTAGTTTTGTAATACATATCCATGATTACTTTTGATATTTAAATACTTACTTATCTTTACAATGATTTAGAAGGCAGCATTTTCTTCTGTGATATTTCCTGAAATTCCCAGTTTACTTTCTTCAAGAAACCTTGGTTTCATGATGAGAAGCATAATACCCTTTTAAATAATATTTCTTATTCCTTTGAAATCGTTACACATTCATATAATGTATTCTCTTCTTATACAACTACCATAAACCATCCTTCCAAAACTCTGTAAGAGCTTCAGCCTATCTGTCCCCAAACTTCATATCTTAAAAAAATGTTATTTATAACTTCAAGTTCAAATAGTGCTACCTATATACCCTTGAGCATTTAGTCCACATCCAGTGGATCACTGGCAACCTACAGGATGCCACATCTCCAAAAGGGAGTGACTCTTCTTCCTTCCATAACCATCAACTGACAATAAAACATCAGCCTAGGTATGGGGCCTCAGCAAGCCACTCCTAGAAACATGTGGAAAACTTGACAGGCATGGCCTTTCAAATTAATTTAAAATGAGTATATGTTCCTAATAGTCAATTTCATATTAACCTAATTTTAAAGTTTTAAACAATACTTAAATTTATTTTATTGTTTCAAGACAGTAAAAAATCTTGAACCCTTTGGGAGTAGTTAAGACATGGAAAATGTGGATTTTAGCCAACTAATTGAAGACTTAGCAGCCAACATCATATATAAGTAAATACAGAATTTCATTTTGCTTAAAAGCTGAGTGATATTGATATTCCATTGTGTAAATGAACCACATATTTTAGATCACCCATTGATTGATAGACATCCAGTTTTTAAGTATTTCTGACTTTTACTAATAGAGCAGCAATGAACTTTTTTAGTAAGTATCTCTCTAGTAGGATATAGTTTCCTTTGGGTATATGTCTAAGGGTTGATATAGCTACATCTTGATGTAAACCAATCCCCAGTTTTCTGAGGTATTGCCACACTGATTCTCATAGTAGATGTACAAGTTTGAACTCCCACTAACAATGGATGATTATTCTCCTTATTCAGCATTTTTATCAGCATGAGTTGTCATTTGTTTTATCGATCTTATCCATTCTAACTGGAGTAAGATGAAATTTCATTGCTGTTTTTATATGCATTTCCCTGATGACTAAGTTTGTTGAACTTTTATTTAGGTGCTCCTCGGCTATTTGTGCTTTCTCTTTTGAGAATCTCTGTTTAGATCTGTACTTGATTTTTAAATTAAGTGTTTGTTTTCTTGATCTCTAGTTTTTTGAGATCTTTATATGTGTTTTATATTATCCCTGTATTAGATGTATAATTATTAAAAATATTTCCATTCTGTAGGCTACTGCTTTGTCTGAATAATGATGTTCTGTGCTATACAGAAGCTTTCAGTTTATGAGGTCCCATTGACTAATTGTTGTTGTTCTGTAAAGAAAGTCTCTTCTTGTATGAATGAGTTCTACACTCTCCCACTTTCACTTTTATCAGATTCAGTGTATCTCAACTTGTGTTGAGGTTTCTTTATGCATACGGTGTTGAGTTTTGTGAAGGGAGGTAATAACAGACCTATTTACAATCTTCTACACATAGCCATTCAATTTGGCCAAAACCATTTCTTGAAGATGCTGTTTTTCCAGTGTGTATTTATGGCCTCTTTATGTGCCCATATCTGATCTTCAATTCAGTTTTCTTGATCAATGGAATGATTATTCTAACAAAATGTGTTTTTATTACTGTAGCTCTGTCATGTGATTAGAGATCAGGGTGGTGATATATATGCATATATTCTTTCATTATTCATGATAATTTTATCTATCCACAGTTGCCTCTATTTCCATACAAAACTGAAAATTGTCCTTTCAAGTTCTGTAAAGAGTTGTCTTGGGATTTTTAATGGTATTTTATTGAATCTGTATATTTATTTTGTTGGGATGGCCATTTTTACTGTTAATCCTACTGATGCATGAATATGGGAGGTCTTCGTATCTTCTGACATTTTTTCAATTTCTTTCTTTAATGTCTTAAAGTATTTATTATGTAAGTACTTCAATTGTTTGATTAAAGTTACTCCAATATATGTTTGTTTAAGGCTACTGTGAGAGGTATTGTTTCCCCCATTTCACAATCAGGTTGCCATTTGTATATAGAAAGTCTACTGATTTTTTTGTGTATTAATTTTGTATCCTGCTATTTTCTGAAGGTATTTATCAGTTCTAGGATTTTTCTGGTGTAATTTTTAGTGTCATTTATATATAGGTACTATTATCATGTACTTATAGAGATATTTTTATTTCCTCCCTCCCTATTTGTATTCACTTCAATTGTATTAATTTCCTTCAGTGGTCTTTTTGCTCCAGATAAGTCTTCAAGTACTATATTGAGTATGATTAAAGAAAGCAGACAACTCTTCCATTTTTGGTTGTGAATCTTGCCTTTAACAGCTGAGCCACTCTCCAGCTCAACATTTTTAATCATCAGAGAAATTCAATCTCACACCTGTCAGAATGATTAAGATAAAAAATTCAAATGACAGCACATGCTGACAAGGTTGTAGAGAAAGGGGAACACTCCTCCATTGCTGGAGTAAGTGCAAAGTTGTACAGGCACTATGGAAATTAGTCTGATGATATCTTAGAAAATTCGGAATAGTCCTACCTCAAGACCCAGCCATAACACTTCTGGGTATCCACCCAAATGATTCCTTACTAAACCACAAGGACATATCCTCATCTGTGTTCATAGCAGCCTTATTTGTTTTTTTTTTAATAATATATTTTTTATTTCTTCAAGTTACATCTCAATCACAATCCCCTCCCTACTCCCCCCTCCAGTCCCACCCTTCCACCCTCCTCCCCCTCA
>CAJQZJ010004752.1:9590121-9630168 GCA_907164525.1 Lophiomys imhausi
GTTACCTGACCTTGGTGCTCAGGAAAACTCCCTGCCCTGGGGGTTGAATGATCCTGAGATCCTGGTGTTTACCTCCAGATGGCGGGCAGGTTCCTGTAATAGACTGACTGGCTCTCAGAGAGGAGAGTGGCTACTGCTCTCCTCAACTGCTTGTGACCCAATTGGACCAATATAGAGGGGATTGGAGTGGGGAGAGGGCTAGCTTCTGGGAACCTCGGAGCTGACAGGTCTCCTCAGAAAGGCAGGTAGAGCTGTGGTTGGGTCTGTGTTCTCCACTCACTGACCCAGTCGTTCTGGCTCCCCAGCTAGGCTGACTATGCAGGCAGGGAGCTCCACCCACAACAGATGCTGGCCTCAGTGTGCCTGTTGTGGACTGCCTCTGATGCTTGGGTGCTAGGGTGAGTGACCCACCCGCCCCAGTATTTGTGGAGAACACACTGTTGTGGGCTCTGTTTGCAGGCAGTCTTGGCTCCTAATTGCTTTGCTGTGACTGGGTTAGGTCTCTACCTCTCCGCTACAGTGTACGCTGTGCCACCATGTTGGAAACTCCGGAAAAAAATAATCTCACTTACCTTTGCTCTTGTGGTGGCTCGAGTGCAGGCTGGATATCAGGCAGACGGGCGGGGCTGCTGGTCTGTGGCTGGAGCTGTGGGCTGGATCCGCTCCTGGGCTACATCTCTAGCCAGAGCTCCTCTCCAGACCGGTGATGGAGCTGGCTGATCTCAGGGTTGTGTTCCCGGGAACTGCGTGGGCTGTTTTACCTGGTGATCGGTCTCAATGTTCGCTGTGGAATTTCAGACACCGTCTGTGGTTCACTGTAGGCTAGGGGACCTCACATTCACTCCACAGTGACTAATCTCATTCACCTACTACTCAGATGCACTGCTCTATGGTCGGCGCCATCTTGGAACTCCAGCAGCCTTATTTGTAATAGCCAGAAATGGAAACAACCCAGATGTCCCTCAACTGATAAATGGATAAAAAACTGTGGTACATTTACACAATGGAATCCTACTCAGCTATCAGAAAGAAGGATATCATGCGATTTGCAGCCAAATGGATGGAACTAGAAAAGCTCATCCTGAGTGAGCTAACCCAGACTCAGAAAGATACACATGGCATATACTCACTTATAATTGGATTTTAGCCATATAGTACAGGATAACTATTGAAATTGCAATTTAATTAATTATTGTAGTTATTGGTAAGTATAAACTGTAAGATTAAGCTGGCAGAACAGCCAGCGGCTTGGCAGAGGAGTGGGTGGTCTGTCCAGCGTGCCTTAACCGGTTGCCTGATTTGTACTGGGTAAAGAGCTCCGGGACCTAGGGGGGCCTACACCACCTGTAATCTAAACTCTGTTAACTAATATAAGTTGTTATATTAGGCCAGTTAAATTATCAGCAGCTTGACGGCAGCTTCACCTGGGTTTGAGGAGAGTCTGGGAGTCTGGAATTCTGATGGCCCGGGACTACTTGGAATGAGGGCCTATAAGCCTCTGCAGTCTTTTCCCCAATAATTAAATACACCAAGACCCTTTAATATTTAACGCTTAGCCCTTAGCTGGGCAGACTCTCAATTAACTACTCTAAGTTAACCCGGATCACCTATTCCCAAATAGCCATGTGCCTGAAATTACCTTCCAGCCTTCTCAAGACATCTGTCTCCTCCTGTGTCTCTCAGTGGAAAAAAAGAGATTCTCTGTGTATGCTCAGGGTTCCTGTCTAATCTCAGGGAGTCCCGCCTTCCTATACTCTTTCTGCCCAGCTAATTGGCCATAAGCGACTTTTATTAACCAATCAAGAGAATGCCTCAGAAGGGGTAGTAACTTGACCTCAGCATTGAAATCAACCTATCAGAAGCAATGATATTAGACCTTCCACAACAAATTATCCTACAACCAATACACCAAAAGGATCAGGAACATAGACTTTGTTACCTATTAATGGGACAATTTGGCCTAGGGGTTCTACCATGTAGGCCCCCAGTGCAAGAGGAAGCTCTTAGCTCTCATATGACTATTGAACTGAGAGGGGATGATATGTAGGGACACTCTACATCGGAAGAGTAGGATAGGTGGGAGAGGGAGGAGAGGGTGGGAGGGTGGAACCTGGAGGTGTGGAAAGAGCGTACTATGATGGAGATGTAACTTGAAGTAATAAGTAAACATTAAAAAAAAGGAAAGAAAGAACGTGGACGACTTTGTCTTGTTCCTGATTTTGGTGGGTTGTAGTTATGTCCCCCATAGAATCATGTGTTTGAATGTTTAGCCCATAGGTAATGGAACTATTAGGTGGTGTGGTATTGTTGAAGAATTGTCATTGTGGGATCAGACATTGATGTCTACTATGCTCAAGTTACACCAGTGTGAAACACAGTTCCCTTCTGTTGTCTGTGGATCAAGATATAGAACTCATAGCTCCTCTAGCACCATGTCTGCCTACATGCTGCCATGTTTTCCACCATGATGATAATGGACTAAACCTCTGAAACTGTAACTTAGCCCCAATTCAATGTTTTCCTTTATGAGAGTTACCTTGGTCATAGTATCTCTTCACAGCAACGAAACCCTAACAAAGACACTGATTTTAGTGGAAATACTAAAATGCTTTGAGTTTCTCTCCACTTTTCTATTGTCTGTGGGCTTACTGTAAGTCACCTTTATTATGATGCACTATGTCCCTTATATTCTTAATATCTCTGGATTGAAGAGATAGATGTGAGGATTAGATAACACTAGAAAGGAGAAGTGAAATAGATATCTATGGATTATTGGGGGTGTGGGATAGGAGTATCAAACAGTGAGGAAGGGAAAGCAAGGAAATATTAGAGGGACAGCTAAAGCTAACGGCCATTAGAAAGGGTGAATGTAAATCTAATTTAGTAGAAGTTTCCATATATATATATATATTTGATGATTTCATATACCTCACCTTCATATATATATGAAGGTGAGGTATATGAAATCATCAAATAATTTGGGGAAATATAGTACCAACTGTACATTTTCATCACCAAATGAAGCCTTCATTTCTGAGAATGAGTTATATCTAATTGAGTTGTTTGCCAAAGGTACCTCTTAGAAACCCGAAACAATCAAGTCTACTGTCAAAACTACTGGTTGTTGTTCTCCGCAAACTTATGGTAAGGCCTATTGCTGAATGCAATACCTACACAGCATATTGAACATTGAGAGATAAATTCAGTGCCTACCTACAGCCTTCATTCCTACTGACTAGTGTTACTAGTACTCTTCATGCTACCAAAGGGTAAAGTTAAGCACCAATCCAGCTGAAACCTCTTTGATATACAGTCGTGATCTCCCTTCAGGACATGCTAGTGTAATAATGGCACAAACTTATGAAAGTAACCAATAACTATCTGATGTTTAATATTCACCCTGTTAGATGGAGCCCATCCCCAATGCTGTTCAAGTAGTAAAGAACCAGATACTAGTTTGGCCAGAGGCCTGAAGGAAAACTGAATACCACATTTCTACAAAAGTAAGCTAACAATAAAAGGACTTGTAATGACATTCTGCTATTTTAGTGATCCAAATGTCTTACTCTGCCATCAAAAGACTAGCATACTGTTGGAGTAAATGGAAACAATTTCAGAGAACCATAACTGGACATTACTCAGAGTATAAGAAACCTTGGAACACTCAATCTTCAATGGAATATTTGAAACAATTTCTCTACCCACAACGGTAAGGGAAAGCTTCAGAGAAGGAGAAAAAATATAAGAGCCAGAAGATCATGAAAATCCTAATAAAACAAAGCCTTCTAAACAGAGCAGGACTGAGCACACATGAACTCACAGAGACAGTGGTATCATGCACACTGCCTGCCCATGTGTGGGTCTGATGGGGTCACAGCATTGAGAGGGTAAACGGACACAAACCCACATCCATAACCCAGAAGGTTAACCTCAACGTATACTACTTGCAAGTGAAAAATTAGTTTTCAATGGATTTCAATGGGTATGTAAACTACTCTTAAGGCCAGGCCTAATGCCAAGCTGTAGATAGCCAACCATAAGTGACCTCAACTTGATTTTTGGAGGTTATTTGTCTCATAATGCTTTATCGGGACTCTTTTTTTTCCTTACAAGTCCTTTGTGTAAATATTATTTTTTCCAGTTTTATGGATTTTATGGTATTTATGTGATGGAGTGATGTTATGCATTTTAAATGTTTATTACTTGGCCCTGCTTGCTGTCTGTTACTTACATTGTCTCTGTTTGGCTGAATAAATGTTGAGGCCTAAGATTGGGCAAGGACAGGTAGGCAGGACCAAGGCACAGGCTTCAGAAGCAGAGGTTGATGGGTAGAAGAGGCCTCCAGTAGATGAACTAAGAGAAGCCTCCAAGACAAGCAGCTGGAGCAAAAAGGAGGACACATGCCATGGGGTAGAGAAAAGAACCTCATTCCACATGGCCTGGAACATCAGCCTAGCATGGAGAATACCAGTCTAGTGGACATTTGTATATATGGGGTCATATTTGGGTAATAGAATTATGAGCTAGCTTAGATGGGCTAAGATTGCTCAGTACAGGCCAGGCTTGATATATGCTTATTTATAATGGTGGGTTAAGGATTAATACTGCTGACCAGTTAAATACAATTTAAATTCTAAGAAATAGTTTAATTATTTACTTCTACAAATGATGCCTAACATAATTTAATTAATTAATTCTATATTTATGTTTGTTCAAATGTGCATGTTTCTTCATCTATGTGTTTGTTTTCTGTCAATGGCTCCTTTCCTTTGGCTTTTTTTTTTTACCTTTTTATTTTATATAATTTTACCTCACTATTTTTATTTTTAGATGCCTGTTTCTAATGAAAGAGAGAGAGAGTTGAGAGAGAGAAAGTTTGGATGGGATGAGAAATGGGGAGGATTTGAGAAACATTGAGGGAGGGGAAGTATAATCAGAATATATTTTATTTTAAAAATCTATTTTCAAATTTCAAAAAGTAGTGGAAGTTAACTCTTTGCAATTTACACATGTTCCCAGAGACTCTACCCCTAGAGACTCTTGCTATTTATTATTTCATACTTTTTCGGTTTCAAGGGAGCGAGTGCAATTCAAGGGGAAACTTAAGCTCTGGGGAAAGAGTTGATGGAACTTAGGAGTCAGAGATGACTAACATGTAAAATTACTTGGCATCACTAAAACCCTAGATCTTAAGCTAACTCTCTATATTATCTATTCTTACAGCCATGTAGCTCCTTCTTACATAAGTATGCAATCATAAACTTCATGTCATTTTGGAGGGTCCCATTAGTGTTTGTAAATACTCTCCTTTTTTTGTTTTCTTTGTGTGTGTGTGTGTGTGTGTGTGTGTGTGTGTGTGTGTATGTGTGTGTGTGTGTGTGAAACAGTGGTCTCCAATTGTAGAGAAGGCTGGCGTAAACTTGGGGCTTTCTTTCTTGGGCACTTTAAATATTGGGATTATAGGAGTATGCCACTATGCTTAGTCCAAAACTGGGTTTTATAACAGGCAGTCTTGGAGGGATAATTTTGGTATTATTGATCCTCATTATTCTATACTTTTAAGGATAAATTTTAATGGGTCTTTGAACTCCAGGAGTTGAGATGTAAAATTCTTGGTCCAAAAGGGCATTCTTATGTATGGGATCCAGGAGTTCTTAGCACTCCTCAAAAGAAAAAAAAACTGCATTTCACTGTTCAAATAGTTTCCTACTTGGATGTTCCACATGTTTGATAAATTTTAGGATTCTGATGATTACAAGGATGTAAAAGTCTGTTTCCAAATGCAAATCCATCCTGGAAAATGTCATCTACCATTATTACTGTTTCTCGAAAGAGACCACATGCAGGACCAACTACATTCTCATATTGAGGGGCTGAAGAAATAGCTCAGGAGTTAAGATCACTGTCTTCTGGTCCAGAAGACCTGGAGTTCAATTTCCAGCATTCACATGGTGGCTTACAATCATCTCTAACTCCAGTTTCTTAGGATTCAACAACATCCTCTGATTTTCTTTGGTACTAAATACTTGTTGTAAAGAGGTATATGTAGTCAGAACACCCATACACTTAAAATAAAATGATTTAAATAACTTACAAATGGATAAATCCTTATACCTGAATGAAACAGTTTTGAAATTTATTAGATCTAAACAATAAAATGTCCGAAACCATCCCTGATTGATTTATTGAAGAATTTCATGATGAAAATTTCCTTCTCAAATAGCCTAACTAGCATTTTATAAGGTCTTAAGTAATACCACATAAATGCACTATTATTAAAAGCTTCATTTACAAAGAGCATGTGAGATGATGTGTCTCCCAGGTTCCATATTTTATTTACTGTTCCACACTCAGGACAAATTTTTGGTGATGAAGTAGCATCTTAGAAGATCATTGTGACTTGAATACATTATGACTTGACATAGTTAGATAACAGAGTATTTAAGTCTGATGTTGAAGGAAAAATTGGTTTTCTGTTAGCAGGAAGGTCAGAGATGAGGGAGAATGCAGTTTCAGAACTCCATGTATGAGATGGTGACAGAAGGCTGTGAGATATCCAGATCTGCTAATGGTTTTAAGTTACTTTCTGTTGTGTAATTATACCCAATCTGTTCTTCCTAAGAGTTCTATTACATCCTATAAACTTTTACAGTTTGAGCACAGGAGTACTATGTGTAATTAAGAGTCTGCTCTATCCACCACAAAGCAAGAAGGCATTCATAGAAAGGGCCATTTTCCATTCCTTTGACAAAGAGAATAAAAAGCTCTGAGCAGTGGTTCAGAACATTCACTATCTAGAAATGAAGTTAGTAGAGATAATGGCAGGAAAGTCTGACAAAGTTTCTATGGATCAAAGTTACAAATGATTCTTAAAAGAATGATAAGAAATACTTTAGAGAATAGTTTTTGAGTTAGTTTTCAACTTATAACATATCAAACTTAAAAGTACCAATTTCCTAGTAAACAGATAACTGGAGTTAAGTATTTGAAAAACATCAAAAGACTGGTCAGAAAATGCAGTTTTATAAGATGAGGAGGAACTGTCAGAGGTAGTGTTATTATCCTTCTGGGAGGATATGGGGATGACCCTAGCTGAGACTCCTAGCAGCAGGGGATACTGAAATTGAACTGGCCACTTCCTGCAGTCAGGAAGGACTTCCAGAGGAGGGAGGAGGACATCAACACACCCCTAAAACCCTCAATCCCCAAATTTACCCTGCCTTTAATGTATAATAATAAATAAAGAGGGAGCAGAGATTGAGGGAATGACCAACCAATCACTGGTCCAACTTTAAACCCATCCCATGGCAGAGAACCTACCCCTGACACTATTAATGACAGTATTAATGATACTCTGCTATCCTTGCAAACAGGAACCTAGCATAACTGGAACCTGAGAGGCTTCATTCAGCAGATAATGGAAAGAAATGCAGAGGCCCATAGCCAAACATTAGGCAGAACTCAAGGAGTCTCATGGAAGAGTTAGGGGAAGGATTAAAGGAACTAGAGGAGTCAAGAACACCACAAGACAACCTTCATAACCAACTAACCTGGGCCCATAGGAGATCATAGATTGTGATCATTTTGAATCACAATCCAAAGAACATGCATGGACTGCATCTATGGCCCTTACATGTATGAAACTGATGGATTCTTGGTCTTCAAGTAAGTCCCCAAACAATTGGAGCAGGGTAGTCTCTGACCTGGACTCTGTCATCTCCCTGTGGATCCCTTTGACCTAGCAAGGCTGCCTTGTCGGCCTCAGTGAAAGAGGAGGTGCATAGTGTTGATACAACATAATGTGTTAGAGCATGTTGGTATGGGAGGATGGCGGTAGGATGGATGGATGGGGGAGGTGGATAAAGGGTGGAACTGGGAGAAGAGGAGGGAGTAGGGTTGCAATTGGGATGTAAAATGAACAAATAAATAAATTAATGGAACAATTTTTAAAAAAAGATGCCAACCTTAAAAAAAATCAAAGGGGCTATGTAGACTTTTATAAAATGAAGGAGGAACTGTCATTGGTAATATTGCTATAATTAAAAGGAATTTTGTAATATGAGAATTGTAGGAATACTATATAGAATTCTAAGTTTAAGTACCTTACTGGTATATTACTTGAATTTGAAATAAATGATTTCATAATATCAGATGCTCAGATTATTTGTACTACTATTGTTAAACCTTATCCCAAGCATTTTGAAGCAAATCAAAAATATCATGTCATGTATTATTATTTCATAATGGCTTTTTATCATTCAAGTCTGTTTCATTTTCCAGTATTGTCAAACATACTATCTATCTATCAAAATGAAAATAATTAATCAATATCATCTGGTAACAATATGATATCATAGTTTATTTCTCTTAATATTTAAAAATATTTTTTTCAGTTAAAAGTACTTAAAGGAGGATGCAAATAAACTAGGTTTTGATTTTCTAATCATATATATTCACATATTACAAAATTCACACACACACACACACACGCACACACACACACACATATTCATAACCAACTAACCTGGGCCCATAGGAGATCATAGAGACTGAATCACAAACCAAAGAACATGCATGGACTGCATCTAGGTCCCCTATATGTATGAAACTGATGGATTCTTGGTCTTCAAGTAAGTCCCTAAACAATTGGAGCAGGGTAGATTTCAGGTCAATGGTTTTATGGGTGTCCCCTCCCTCCACTGTCAGTCTATACCGGCTTTGGGAGATTGCCATTTCAGTCTTCATATCCCCTGTTGCTAGGATTCTCAGTTAGAGTTATCCATATCCTCACAGGAACCCACCCTGTCACAAGTCTCCAGTTTATCTCAGATATCTCACCATCATCAGTGTCCCTTCTCTCTCCCACCCCTACCACATCTCACCCCTGCTTCCCCCCCTCCCCATACCCTCTCCTACCCAGTTCTCTCCCTTCATCTATTTCCTATGTCTATATTTATCCCTTTCTGAGTGAGATTCAGGCATCCTCTCATGGGCCTTCCTTGTTACTTAGCTTCTTTAGGTCTGTGGATTGTAGGATTGGTATTCTGTATTGTATGGTTAATATTCATTTATAAGTGAGTACATACCATGTGTGTTTTTCTGGGTCTGGGGTACCTCACTCAGGATGATCTTTTCTAGTTCCATGCATTTGCCTGAAATTTTCATGATTTCTTTTTTTTTTAATAGTTGAGTATTATTCCATTGTGTAAATATATCAATTTTCTTTATCCATTCTTCAGTTGAGGGACATCTAGGTTGTTTCCAGTTTCTGACTATTACAAGTAAAGCTGCTATGAACATAGTTGAGCAAATGTCCTTGTGGTATGATGGAGCATCTTTAGGGTGTATCCCCAGGAGTCATTTAGCTGAGTCTTGAGACAAAACTACTCCCAATTTTCTGAAATACTGCTGGATCGATTTCCAAAGGGGTTGTATAAGTTTGTATTCCCATCTGCAATGGAGGAGCATTCCCCTTGCTGATCATCCTCACCAACATGCCACTGGAGTTTTTGATCTTAGACATTCTCACAAGTATGAGATGGAATCTCATGGTTGTTTTGATTTGTATTTACCTGATGAGTAAGGATTTTGAGCATTTCTTTAAGTCCTTCTTGGCCATTAGAGATTTCTCTGTTAAGAATTCTCAATTTAGTTCTGCTCCCCATTTTTATTTGGGTTATTTGGTTTGTTGGTGGTTAATTTCTTGAGTTCATTATATATTTTGTATATTAGTCTCAAGTCTATTGTAGAGTTGGTGAATATCTTTTCTTATCTGTGGGTTGTAGCTTTTTTTTTTTTTAATTGACAATGGTCTTGGCCTTATAGAAGCTTTTCAGTTTCATAAGGTCTCACTTATTAATTGTTGATCTTAGTGCCTGAGGTACTGGTGTTCATTCAGTTCAGGAAGTTGTCTCCTGTACCTGTGTGGTTAAGGTTATTTCCCATTTTCTACTCTATTAGAGTTAGTGCATCTTGTTTTATGTTGAGGTCTTTGATCCACTTGGATTTGAGCTTTGTGGAGGTTGATCAATATGGGTCTATTTGTTCCCATATTATGCATCAAAATCAAGGAGTTAGATATATGTATGTAAATTAAAAATTAATATGATATATCTATAATTATTCAATAGGACTTCATTAAAGAGAAGTGTGACAATAAATTTGATTTTGTCATAAATATTTGTGGAACATTCTTTGATTTCCCCTTAAGCTTCTAAATGTCACTTGATTCCGTTAACAAATTAAACACACAATATAGAAATATTTATATACAATTATTAGAAAATAGATGATAAAAATATAAGTTTAAACTAGATTTTTCTAGTTGAGTTTATTTACCTAAAAGTAATTTTAAGTAACAGATGAAAATATGCTCTGATAAAAGATTCAATCATTGTCAGTAGAAGACATGAATAATACATTAAAAATAAAGGCGCACTTATAATCAGCAGTTTTAAAAAATAAATATATACCAAAAACATGAATATTCAGTTGCAGGCATTGGTTTTTCCAATGGGGATATATGTACTGACAAAATCTGAAAGAACACAATAAATTTGGTATTGTGTGTTGTAACTATTTGCAATGAATTATCTACTATTTTACCATTATGTTTTGATTCATGAAGTAACAAATATTAAAACAATTAATTGCATGTAGTTGAATAATTACATAATTAATAAATAGTGAAACATTTCTCCCAGGATAGATAAAATTTATGTTTATATGAATCACTCTTTGTAATATTTTATTACCAATCAAAACACTATCTTATTTGTTTGGATGTTTCTGCTCAAGCACAATTTAAAATAAATATTCATTCACAAATATTAAACTGGAGCAATTATGTTTAATTCATGCCTGAATAAAGCCTGTATTTTGTCATAAAACACATCATAGACGTTTTCATTTAGAAATACTAGAGAGCACTTCAGTATAACTATGTAGAACATTTTAAATGATGAAACCAAAAGATATGAAAATGTGGAAAATGTGTTGGTAATAGACTGTAAAAAGGACATTGGGTTACAGCAGGGAAGCTGAAGCAACTGGAAACTTTTGTAGCACATGATTAAAATTCCTAAATATTCTTTGTATATTTGTGAATGGCTGTAAAATGTTGTAAATATTAATTAGAAGTTACAGATACATTATGATTGGATCTGCATAGTAAGGATTGACTGCATTTCTTTTTATATAAGCAGCATAAAACATACCTATAATAGCTTCCAAATAATACATACATTAGTAGTACTGAAGTTTCTTAGATATTATGACATTTAAGATTGTCTTTGTCCTTAGAATTTATAATATTATACACCTACTTAAAGAATACTTGGTTTAAATCTACTTTTTGTCTGTATTTTCTTTGTGCCTCCACCACTTAGCTGTCCTACAGTGAGTCAGCTCTGTTGTGTGGTGTAGTTATTCCTTTGTTCTCGCTCTGATTGTATCTTTTAATCATATAAAACAATTTCATAATCAAAATTATATGATATAGTGCATTTTATCTTTCTTTAGTATTCTCTTTAATTTTGTAATTTTAAATTAAGTCTACTTCTATCTTTACATTCTTTAATTTTAGAAATGTAAAAGAACCACATATATGTATATATATATATATATATATATGCAATCTCCACATATAAATTCTACTTGCATCACCTACTCATTTTATACTTTAAGTAAGAGTCTTTAAAAATATTTTGTAAGCTAGACAGGGTGGTGTAATAGAATATTTTTATTTATAACACATATTTATTTGTATCTAACAAACACTATAAAATACCTAAATTCTATATTCTAAAATCTATAATCTAAGAACACGCTAATACCTATCTATAATCACCTAACTAACTCTATTTTAGCTTCCTTAAAAGGACATTAACATTCTTAGCATAGTCCTTGCAGGATTACCTGATTTAGGGCAGTCCCAGCAGGCAGTCCCTTTGAAGCTTGGTGTCCATCGGTCCTAAATTTGCCAGTTCACCAGGCCAGTTTATTTCAACCCCCAAATTGTGGCCAGTTTATAAAGTCAGTCTGTTCCAACCGACAAACTGAGGGCAGCCAGAGCAGCTTCCAAACTCTGCTCACCTCATTCACTCTTCTGGCACCTTGCATCCTAAGGAACGCAAGCTCAGCAGGTTTTATGCCCTGCCTTTGCCTCAGACTACTGCAGCCTAAACTCTGTTATTGGCATATTTTGCTATGTACTTTGCCAGGGTGTCTTCTCAGTCAGTGAGGGCAGGAGGAAGAGTGGTTGTGTGGAGCTCTTTGGTTTATATGTCACATCATTGTCATGCTTGGTGGTCTCAAAATTCCACATGGTCTCTCGTGATGTTCATCAGTCCTGTTGTTTCTCAAGGCAATTGATGTCATCTGTGTGTCTTACGTGGTTTCTTAGTCACACCCCTTTAATGGGGCAGTTCATAAAACTATGATCTCAGCTTCACTCTGTACATTTCAGTTAGCAAGCCAAAGGGATGCCAAGCTTTCCTTATGTGTTGCCATGTGTTGCCAGATGCCAAGCTGAACTACATTCTAATTCACTAAAGAGGCCTAACTTTTACCACAGGGTGGTGCATGACTATATCTAATACCAGAGATTTGGGTTGGCCAGAAATACTGAGTTTAAGACCAGAGTGGTTGATCTGTGTAGCAAGTTGTAGGCTAGTCAGGGACACATAGCAAAACCTTTTCTCAAAAGAAACAAATCACAAGTATATATGAAATACTAGCATTTAGAAATACTAGAGAGCAATTCAGCATACCTGTACAGAACATTAAATGATGAAACCAACATAAACCATGAAAATATGTTGGTTTTATACTTAATAGAATATTTAATAAGAAAAGATATTTCCAATTCATGACAATATAGATATCTTTTCTCTTAAAGCTGTATAGAGCTCTCCAAAATGCATGTACTAGTTTTTATTCATTAATCAATGTTGGAGAAACATAATGTGAGACACCTTAATAATTCCTGTCAAGCAGGCCTGGGCTTCCTGACAGGTGTGGGGGACATTTGTATAAATTATTGAAAATTTTGTAATCTACTTAAGGATTTCAAATGAAATAATTGCATTTTCCTTACATATATCATATAAAATTAAGTTAATATGAATGCAATCAAAGGCAAAGTTCCTAAAATCAGTCAAATAAAAAAATTTAAAAAGGATACTTAGTAAAAGTAAATTCCAGATTCTTAAATTATCTCTGGAAATTCATGACTCAAAATTAAATGATAACATCTTGAATGAATTTCAAGATTTATTTGGACATATAGAGAGGTGAAATTGCAACAGAGAATTCGCTGATTTTTCTTGTCTTATAATATCATAAACAAATATTACAAAATTTAAACAGTGAAATCCTATAATTAATTTTTATGCAAACTTAACTTTCTTTTGAATAATTACAGAAAATTCTTACAATGTTAGTATATTTAAAATATTTTCATGTCACATTTTACTTGAAAGTATGAACAGTTTTCAAATTCATCTGACAATGTGAACAGTACTGTTAAAACATAATTCTCAGAACAGGAATGTGAGAAGACACAGGACCACTATGAATACACTTTCCATTTAGTTTGTCCATATTGACATCCTTTGTTTGAGCTAAATATTAGCAAACTTTTCCATACAAGAAAACTAGGCACATTTAATTTTATGAGTGAATAAGTGAATTAGTTATATTCTTCTTTTTACAAAAAGGAGAAAACTACAACTTTTGTTCATATATGCTGCTAATACATTTGTGTATGTATTCCTGTCAGTGTATGGACTTTGGTGTGTGCATGCATGTGGAGGACAGAGATTGGTGTTGCTCTTTTCTTCCATCCTTTCTACATTATTTTTTATTTATTATTAATATTTGCCTAAGTTTTACTAGTTTCAGTGTGTGGTTGTGCTCTGTATGTTCGTATGTGTGCATGTATGTATGTATGTATGTATTCCCTGCATCTGGGTGGACACGAAAAATCAATGTTGGATATCTTACTTTATTATTTTTATCCTTATTTTTTTCTATTTCTTTTTTTATTAAAAATAGATATTGTTTTAGACATACATTCTGGTTACAGTTTTCCTTCTCCCATATCCTTCCAGATTCTCCCCATCTCTTCTGCTATCCAAATCTACAAACTTTTTTTAATATTTATTTATTATTTCAGGTTACATCTCCATCACAGTGTCCTCTTTCTGCCCCTCCCAGTCCCGCCTTTCCACCCTCTACCCCCATCCCTTCCATCCCAATCCTCTGGAGTGGAGTGTCCCGACATAACAGTCCCCCGCCCCAGTACAGCAAACATGTGAGGGCCAAGAGCCCCCTCATACACTGGGAGCATAAAGGCAGCACTACTAGGGCAAAGTGTCTCACTGACAGGAAAAAAAAGTCTATGTTCTTGTTACCTTTGGTGCCTTCCTTGTAGAATAGTTATCCTGTACTATATGGCTAAAATCCGACTATAAGTGAATAGATGCCATGTGCATCCTTCTGTGTCTGGGCTAGCTAACTCAGGATGAGCTTCTCTAGTTCCATCCATTTGGCTGCAAATTGCATGATTTCTTTTTTTTGTGATAGCTGAGTAGTATTCCATTGTGTAGATGTACCACAATTTTTTAATCCATTCTTCAGTTGAGGGACATCTGGGTTGTTTCCAGTTTCTAGCTATTACAAATAAGCTGCTATGAACAAAGATGAGGAAACTTCCTTGTGATTGGGCGAGGAATCATTTGGATGTATACCCAGAAGTGGTATGGCTGGGTACCGAGGTAGAGTTATTCAAAGTTTTCGGAGATATCGCCAGACTGACCTCCATAGTGGTTGTACTAGCTTGCACTCCCACCAGCAATGGAGGAGGATTCCCCTTTCCACACCCTCACCAGCATGTGCTGTCATATAAACTTTTTTTTCCTTTATTTTTTATTTCTTCAAGTTACATCTCAATCGAAGTCCCCTCCCTATTCCCCCTCCAGTCCCACCCACCCACCCTCAAGAACCCATCCACTTCCCTTTTTTTTAAATTTAAGGTATATCTTATTTCCCCCTACAGTTTCCCCTTTCAGTCCAAAAAAATGGCTCTTTCTCTTATAATAATAAATACAATACAAAACAACAGAGGTAATTAGGCAACAGTTATGAGGGTTATATGGCTTAACGTACATGCCCAATGTCCAGTCCATATGCATTTGACACCTGACTTTAACATTCTACTATCTAACCATCTCCATGGGTTTAAAGTTCTATATCTAACACAACATTCATACTAACTTGCAACACAATTTTAAAAGCATCTTCTTAGATCTATAACACTCTCTTGACTCCTAAACAACTCAAAATTTAATTATGAGACTCTAGCTATCTGTTCTTCAACCACCTCAGAGAACTGAGAGGGATAAATATATCTGATTTTATAGGAAGTACAGGGCCTGCAGCTTCCCAAACTAAGAAATGACGTACCAGTGGCTGCCTGGACAGTTCCCATTTTCTCTCCATACATTACAACATCGATCTTCAGTCATTTGGCCCCATTTCTCTGACAGACATTGATTGTAGAGCAGGGGTTATGAAGGACTTACCTACCCTGTATTGGCAGAGCTAGGCTGTCAACTTACCTGCTTCCATGTTTTGTTCTTTTTGGACAGCATTCTGTCTACAGTTGGAGCAAGGGGCTTTTCCTACCAAGAGATAGGCTTGCGACTAATTCAATCATCTCCCACTGGAGATTCTTCGATGCTCATCTTCTACTTGGAGTAGAATAGGGGGTGCTGTCAGGAATTGATATGTCTTGATATAAAAAAATCTAAAGTTATGAAAACATCTTTGAATGCCATATTCTGCAGATCTCTTGAGGTTTTTGAAGAGGCCCTATCTATCTCTTATATTAGGGTAAGCAGATGCTACTTGTCTCTTAGCAGCTTTATTTCTGATTAGCTTAGAAAATAACTATAATAGGCTGTCATAGTACCTAACAAAATGACCCACTTGCATAACTATTAATTTGCATTTCTTAATTATCCTAATCAGTTTATGACAATTAGTAGTAAAAGGCCGAAACAACACATTTCATTTTTTTTCTTTACCTCTGAATCCATCCATCCCATTTCTCTGGGGTGGGGTGTCCTTATATAACAGTCCCTCATATCAGTTGAGAGGTCATATAAGGGCCAAGAGCCACCTCATTCATTGGGGGTCTACGAGGCAGTACCATCAGTGAAAAGTGCCTCATTGCCTGGGAGAAAGAACTAAAAAACAAACAAACAAATAAGCAGACATATAGATAAAAAATATAAAAAAATATAAAAAAATAAAAATAAAAAGTCTATGTCCAAGTTCCCTTTGGTGTGTTAGTTGTAGTATCGATACCTTCTACTATATAGCTAAAATCCTACTATAAGTGAATAGATGCCATATGCATCCTTCTGAGTCTGGGTTAGCTCACTCAGGATGAGCTTTTCTAGTTCTATCCATTTGGCTGCAAATTGCATAATTTCATTGTTCCTGATAGCTGAATAATATTCCATTGTGTAGATGTACCACAGTTTTTTAACCTATTCTTCAGTTGAGGGACATCTGGGTTGTTTCCAGTTTCTAGCTATTACAAATAAGGCTGCTATAAACATAGATGAGGAAACTTCCTTATGATTCTGTGAAGAGGCATTTGGGTGTATACCCAGAAGTGGTATGGCTGGGTCCAGAGGCAAAGCTATTCCAAGTTTTCTAAGATATCGCCAGACTGACCTCCATAGTGGTTACACAAGCCTGCACTCCCACCAACAATGGAGTAGGGTACCCCTGTCTCCACACCCTCGCTAGCATGTGCTGTCATTTGAGCTTTTGATCTTAGCCATTCTGACAGGTGTGAGATGGAATCTCAGAGTCGTCTTGAGTTGCATTTCTCTGATGATTAAGGATGTTGAGCATTTCTTCAGTTGTCTCTAGGCCATTAGGGGTTCCTCCTTTGGGAATTCTCTATTTAGCTCCGTCCTCCATTTTTTGATTGGATTATTTGGTTTCTTGGCATTTAATTTCTTGAGTTCTTTGTAGATTTTGGATATTAGCCCACTGTCAGATGTGGGGTTGGTGAAGATTTTCTCCCAGTCTGTAGGCTGCCATTTTGTTCGAATGACAGTGTCCTTTGCCTTACAGAAGCTTTTCAGTTTCATGAGGTCCCATTTATTGATTGTTAATCTCAGGTCCTGAGCTGTTGGTGTTCTGTTCAGGAAGTTGTCGCCTGTGCCAATGATTTGAGGGTTTCTCCCAGTTTTTCTTCCAGTAGATTTAGTGTGACCAGCCTTATGTCAAGGTCTTTGATACACTTAGACTTCAGTTTTGTACAAAGTGATAAGTATGGGTCTAATTTCATTCTTTTAAAAGTGGACATCCAGTTGGAACAGCACCATTTGTTGAAGATGCTGTCCTTCCATTGTGCCATTTTGGCTTCTTTTTCAAAAATTAGGTGGCCATAAGTGAGTGGGTCTATTTCTGGATCTTCAATTTGATTCTATTGATCTACTGGTCTGTTTCTATACCAATACCATGCTGTTTTTACAACTATTGCTCTGCAGTACAGCTTGAAATCTGGGATGGTGATACCTCCAGATGTTTTTTTATTGTACAGGGTTGATTTAGCTATTATGGGGTTTTTGTTGTTCCATATGAAATCAAGAATAGCTCTTTCCAAGTCTATAAAAATTTGTGCTGGTATTTTGATAGGAATTGCATTTGGTAGGATGGCCATTTTCATTATGTTGATCCTACCTATCCATGAGCATGGGAGATCTTTCCATCTTCTAAAGGCCTCTTCCATTTCGTTCTTCAAGGGCTTGAAGTTCTTGTTGTACAGGTTCCTTTACTTGCTTGGTTAGAGTTACCCCCAGATATTTTATGTTGTTTGTGGCTATTTTGAAGGAGATTGTTTCCTTTATTTCTTTCACAGCCCATTTGTTTGTTGTATAAAGAATGGCTTCTGATTTTTTTTGAATTAATTTTGTATCCAGCCACTTTGCTGGAGGTGTTTATCAGCTGTATGAGTTCTCTGGTGGAATTTTTGGGGTCGCTTATGCATACTATCATATCATCTGCAAATAGGGATAATTTAACTTCTTCGTTTCCAGTGTTTATCCCCTTGATCTCCTTTAGTTGTCTTATTCCTCTAGAAATATCTTCAAGTAGTATATTGAAGAGATATGGTGAAAGTGGACATCCTTGCCTTGTCCCTGAGTTTAGAGGAAATGCTTCAAGTTTCTCTCCATTTAATTTGATGTTGGCCACTGGCCTGTTGCATATTGCCTTTATTATTTCTAGGTACGGTCCTTGTATGCCTGTTCTCTCCAGAACTTTTAGCATGAAGGGGTGTTGGATTTTTTGAAATGCTTTTTCTGCATCTAGCGAGATTATCATGTGGTTTTTTTCTTTCATGTTGTTTATATGGTGAATGACGTTGATAGATTTTTGTATGTTGAACCATCCCTGCATTCCTGGGATGAAGCCTACTTGATCATGGTGTATGATACTTTTGATGTGTTCTTGAATTCGGTTTGCAAGTATTTTATTAAGTATTTTTGCATCTATGATCATGAGGGAGATTGGTCTGAAGTTCTCTTTCTTTGTTGGGTCTTTGTGTGGTTTAGGAATCAGGGTGACTGTGGCCTCATAGAATGAGTTTGGCAATGTTCTTTCAGATTCCATTTTGTGAAAGAGTTTGAAAAGTATTGGTGCTAGCTCCTCTTTGAAGGTCCGGCAGAATTCCGTGCTAAAGCCATCTGGCCCTGGGGTTTTTTGGTTGGGAGATTTTTTTTTATTTAAATAATTTATTATTTTTTTTCTTCACGTTACATCTAGGTCACAAACCCCTCCCTATTCCCCCTTCCTATCCCGCCCTTCCACCCTCTTCCCCCCAAAAGTTTCCCCTTTCAGTCCAACAGATGGTTCCTTCTCTTATAACAGTAAATATTATACAAAACAACATATATAAATATGCCACATTTATGAGAGTTAAATGGCCCAGTATACCTTCCCAATGTCCAGTTTATACATATTTGGCCCCTGACTTTAACATTCTACTATCTAACCATCTCCATGAGTTTAAAGGTCTATATCTGACTCAACATTCATACTAACTTGCAACACACTTTTAAGATTATCTTCTTAGATCTATAACACCCTCTTGATTTCTAATCAACTCAAAATTTAACTATGAGACTCTAGCTGTCTATTTTTCAACCACCTCAGAGACCTGAGAGGGATAAATATATCTGCTTATCCCGGAGCTCAGGGCCAGCCTGATGCAGGGCAAACTCTAAATAGAGAAAGACTTCGATCCAGGAGTGGTGGAACACATCTTTGATCCCTTCAGATGGGAACCACAGGTCTCTGATCCCAATAATTAGAGTTCAGAGACACACACATGGGATTTGGAGAGCCCTAGGTTTGGAGGCTACTTACAAAAGGCCTTCTCGATGCAGGCAGATTGTCCTTTGGGATCTCAAAATATATACACTGGAGCTGGTTTAGCTCCAAGGTGACAAAATGATTTCTTCTTTAACCCGGATTGAAAGATAACGCTTTGTTGTCAGAAGGCCAAATTTGCTTCAGGAGAAATACTACCTAGCCTCCCCCCCCAAAAAAAAAACAAAGAGGGTAATTGTCCCAGGGTTGGGATTGGGGTAGGGCTCTGTTCTTATCTTTCCAGGAGAATCGAAGCGTCCATTAGCGGAGCCCAGGGACGGCTGGACAGCAGAAATATCAGGCACCAAGGAGGACGAGTGACCCAGTTGATTCTGCCTGGCAGACTTCCTCAATAGCTGTCTCCTTCAGGGGCCTGCAACCACGGCAATCCAATGTCGCTGGGACCGTTCAGCTCTACACAATGCCCTGGCCAGAACCTCAGTGAAGCCTGCAAGATCAGCTTCTGCCTACAAACTCCTTAGGTCATCTAAACAGCTGAGAACAGAAGGACTGAACATAAAAGGAGTGTACTAACATTTTTAACTATTTTTTCCATTTGGGTTCGGGCCCCAAACAGGTCTACTATGACCCAAATCAGCAGGAAGTCACTTTAAGAGAGCGACGTCCCATGCCCAGCGTGTGGGGAAGGGGTTTCTCCGCCCTTTTTTTGGTTATTTGAAGGATAACTGAAAACTCTGATATTTAGGGGAAGAGATTACAAGGTGATAAATGGTCCTGTTTAATGGGTTTGGAGGTTAGCCCCAGGAACTTCCTACTTTTCCTTTTCTGTATCCTTCTTCCTCTCCTATGTAGAGTGCATAGGCTTGTGAAAAATGAGATATAGACATAGCAGAGGAAAGTCCAAGAAGAAGGGGCAGATTATTGAATATGCCCTTATACCTTTGTATATTGATACAAAATTAGTAGTTTATTTGGCTAAATTGGTATTGACCATTGTCTATTGTGCAAAAATAAGATTGTATTGGATTACATCGGTATTGATCTTTGTATATTGATACAAAATTAAGATTATAGTTGGCCACAATGGTATTGACCCTTGTATATTGTATATGGACGTAATATTAAGATTGTATTGGGCTACATAGGCATTGATCTTTGTATATTGATACATAATTAAGAGTATATTTAACCACAATTGAATAGATCTTTGTATATTGATACAAAATTAAAGGTAACGCTTCCTAATGGTATCATACCTAGAGATACTTAAAATTAAAATGTGAAGCTCTGGCCTCTTGATACCAACCGTCTAAAACGTTCTAGGATAGTTAAGTAAAACAAACTCCTAGTCATGCAACATGTCACTTGGTTGGGAGATTTTTAATGACTGTTTCTATTTCCTTAGGGGTTATAGGGCTGTTTAATCTGTTTATCTGATCTTGATTTTGCTTCGGTAGGTGGAATCTATCAAGAAAATTGTGCATTCACTTAAGTTTTCAAATTTGGTGGAGTATAAATTTTTAAAGTAGGATCCAAATATTCTCTGGATTTCCTCAATGTCTGTTGTTACTTCTCCCTTTTCATTTCTGATTTTGTTGATTTGTGTTTTCTCCCTCTGTCTTTTAGTTAATTTGGCTAAGGGTCTGTCCATTTTGTTGATTTTCTCGAAGAAGCAACTCTTGGTTTCATTGATTATTTGTATAGTTCTTTTTGTTTCTAAGTTGTTGATTTCAGCCCTAAGTTTGATGATCTCCTGCCTTCTGCTCCTCTTGGGAGTGTTTGCGTCTTTTTTTTCCAATTCACCCAGTTTAGCTGTTAATTCGCTAATATGAGCTGTCACAATTTTCTTTTTGAAGGCACTTAGTGCTAAGAACTTTCTTCATAGCACATCTTTCATTGTGTTCCATAGGTTTGGGTATGTTGTGTCTTCATTTTCGTTGGATTTTAAGAAGTCTTTGATTTCCTTCTTTATTTCTTTCCTGACCCAGTGGTCCTCTAGTAAAGAGTTGTTCAATTTCCATGTAAGTGTAGACTTTCTGTTGATTCTTTTGCTATTGAAGTCCAGCTTTATTCCATGGTGGTCTGATAAGATACAAGGGGTTATTTTAAATTCTTGTATCTGTTGAGGCTATCTTTGTGTTCAACTATATGGTCGATTTTGGAGAAGGTACCATGAGGTGCTGAGAAGGCGGTGTATTCTTTTGTGTTTGGGTGAAATGTTCTGTAGATATCTGTTAGGTCCATTTGGTTCATGATCTCTGTTAGACTCATTATTTCTCTGTTTGGCTTCTGTCCTGATGATCTGTCCATAGTTGTGAGTGGGGTGTTGAAGTCTCCCACTATTAAAGTGTTTCGATCGATGTGCGATTTAAATTTTAGAAGCATTTCTTTTATAAATGTAGGTGCCTTTGTATTAGGAGCATTGATGTTCAATATTTAGATGTCCTCTTGGTGGATATTTCCTTTAACGAGTATGTAATGCCCTTCTCTGTCTTTTTTTTTATTAACTTCAATTGCAAGTCTATTTTGTTTGATATTTGGGTGGCTACTCCAGCTTGTTTCCTGGGTCCATTTGCTTGGAAAACCTTTTCCCAGCCCTTTACTGTGAGACAGTTTTTATCTTCAATAGGGAGATGTGTTTCTTGTATACAGCAAAAAGATGGGTCTTGTTTACGGATCCAGTCTGTAAGTCTGTGTCTTTTTATTGGCGAGTTGAGTCCATTGATGTTGATGGATATTAGTGACCAGGGGTTGTTATTTCCCATTATTTTGGTATAGTTGGTCATATTGTGTTTCTTTTTGTTTAGTTGCTGTGGAGGTTTCTATTTCCTATGTTTTCTTGGGTTTAGTTATCTTCTCTGTGTTTGAATTTTCCTTCTAGGATCTTCTGTAGGGCTGGGTTTGTGGGGAGATATTGTTTGAATTTGATTTTGTCATGGAATATCTTGTTTTCTCCATCTATGTTGATAGAGAGTTTTGCTGGGTATAGTAGTCTGGCTGGGCACCTCTGTTCTCTCAGGGCTTGTAGGACATGTGTCCAGGCCCTTCTAGCTTTTAAAGTTTCTGAGAAGTCAGGTGTGATTCTGATGGGTCTGCCATTGTATGTGACTTGACCTTTTTCTCTTACAGCTTTTAATATCCTTTCTTTGTCCTCTACATTTGGATTTTCTATTATTTATGGCATGAGGAGTTGCTTTTCTGATCTAATCTGTTTGGTGCTCTGTAAGCCTCTTGGATTTTTACTGGTATCTCTTTCTTTAGGTTTGGGAAGTTTTCTTCTATGATTTTGTTGAAGATATTTCCTGGACCTTGGAGTTGGGAGTCTTCTCTTTCCTCTATGCCTATAATTCTTAGGTTCTGTCTTTTCATTGAGTCCTTGATTTCTTGGATGTTGTGGGTGAGAGATTTTTTTAGCTTTCTCATTTTCTTTGGATGTTGTACTGATTTCTTCTGTCGAATCTTCCATGCCTTAGATCCTGTCTTCCATCTCTTGCATCCTCTTGTTGATACTCACATCCGTAGTTCCTGTTCTCTTCCCTTGATTCTCCATTTCCTCTTTTAACTCTGACTGTGTTTTCTTTATTGTTTCCATTTCTATTTTCATGTCTTGAATGGTATTGTTCGTTTTGTACATTTCCTTCTCCAGTTTGCTTGTTTTTGCCTAGAAATCTTTCATTGCTCTGTCCTTTTCCTGTTGAAGCTGAGTCACCTTGGCTTGGAGCTCTTTAATGGTGTTATTCGTTGTTTTGACTTGTAAAATTGTGGCTTCTTTGAATTACTTCATAGATTTAAGTTCTTCTTGAAGAGACTCTATCACTTTCCATAATGTAGAATTGTCATCGTTTTCATGTGTTTCAGCTGTGGTGAGGTGGTTCAGGCTGAATGGAATAGCATTGCTTTCTTTTGTTGGAGTCATTTTGCTCTGTTTTTTTTTTTTTGTCTGGGGCCTCTGGCTATGTGGAATTTTTTAGCTGTCAGTTGCTTACAGGGGGATTTCAAGGTCACTGTGGTTTTAATAGCCTGAGGCACTGTGAGCTGGTGCAGCCTATTCCCAGGTTGTGAGTAATGGACCAGGATTGTTTCACTGCTCCCAATTCAGACTTCTCTATGTAGCACTCTGAGTTATCAGCCTGTAATGGTTCTGATGGTATGGGCCTGTTTGCCCAGGCACAGATCTGTGGGCTTTGTTTGCTCCACACCTCATATGTCTGGATTTTCCAGAATACAGCTATGGTCCCGATTTCTGGTTTCTCACTAGGCTTCTCGCCACAGGGCTGACCTCTGTGCCTGATTCCCTTCCTGTCTGCACCTCCGCGGGTCCCCCTCCCTGGCTGCTAGGCCGTGGGTACCCCAAGCCCCGGATCCTCCGGCAGCCTGAGTGTTCCTCTCGCCCCAGCAGCTCAGCCGTGGGTGCACAGATCCCTGGCCCCGCCCACGCCTGTCTCTCTCCCCAGTTGGCTTGCCATGGGTTCGCGGGGATTTGGCCCTGCCAGCCGGGTTCCCGCTCCAGCTGCGCTGCCGTAAGTGCGCGGGATTCGGCCCCTCCCGCCCATCTTTGTGTTCCCAGCTTCCTGCGCTCTCTTGGAACCTCCCGCCCTCCACTTTGCGAGCGGCTGCGGACCACCCGCTGAGCCCCCTGTTTGTTCCTTGCTAAGTCTTCCACTATCTCTCAAAGTTTTTTAAGTGGGTATAAGTTCTACCTGAGGTGTGGGGAGCCCAATAGGCCAGTGATCTATGGCCAAGTGGACCCTGATTCTGCCTGCTGTAAGTTGGGATCAATCTTACAAGGCGCCTCTCCAAATGGGAGTTCCCGAATCCCAGGTTTAGTGGCTTCTGTGTCTGCAAGAAATGGGGAGAGCCTTGCCCTGGGACTTTTAACAGTCCCTTGGGAGCTGTGAGTGTTCCCGGGGGCATCTAGCCCCTCCGGTTTTTGCACAGTGCCCAATAACTCTGTGTTTTTATGGCTCTTTTTTCCCCCCCGCGTTCAAAATGCGTCAGTGTAGGTCGCCACCATCTTCTCTCCCCCATCTTCCTTACTTTTTAAGTCAGATAGCGTGTGTATGTAATATATGTGTGTATGTAACCGATCTTTTTAATTATTATTTATCACTTATTTATTTATTACTAAATTCACTTATAACTAACACCAACAATTTCTTAACTATTAATCCTATTAATTCCTACAACCCCTTTAACCTATCCACTAAACTAATTGATAATTATAACAACTACTTTCATAACCTTTTAGAATGATACAGTCTCTGGGGCAGGTCCTCAGTCGTCAGGAACACAGTCTTTGTTGTAGATTCTTTAACGCACTTAGCAGTCCTTTTTCTGGATCTCTCAGATGCAGGTTCGTCAGGGTAAGTTGGTTATTGCAGTCTCACCTTAAATAAGGCTTCATGCTTTCTTCTCTGTGGGAGACCCCAGCCATCTGCAGGCCAACTTCTTTTGAATCAGGAACTCAGCTACTCTGCCTCAGTCCTTAAAGCCAAGCACAGTTTCCCCTAGGCCACTAATGGGACAGATCAAACCACTCCAGGCAAAAGCTGAGCCACAGGGTCCAGTCCTTGGCCTTTTGGTGTCTTGCTCAGGCTTTCTTTGCTCACCAGCTTCTTTCTGCTTCAGGGAGAGAGCTGGCCATCAATGGCAAGCCCTTTTTTCAGCAGGACTCTTGGAGCTCTCTAGCATCAGGGGCCTCTTCTTTCCTGTTTTGCCTGACTTCAACCTTGTTTTTCAGTCTATTAAGTCTTTCCTGTTTTTCCTGACTTCATGCTGATAATACTCTTCAGGCCCCAAATTAAGAGACAGTATCAGAAACTCCTATATATTTTCTAAATCTAATTTATCTAACCTCTACATGTGTATGTATGTATGTGTGTTTGAGAGAGAGAGAGAGAGACCAACTTTGTAGTATCAGCTCTGCAATCAATCTTAGAAAACTAATATGGAGCCGTCATAACACCATCTCCCTGCCTATAGTTTATTCAAAGACTGTGATATACTGAAATATAGTCAGGGATTTTCATAGGAATAGCTTCTGTAGAATGTTGCTCTTATACAAAAGAGCTATTCAGAAGTGATTTTACATTAATTAATTCTATCTTGAAGCCAATGCCTGCATGGACTCAATGTTTTCCTCAAGTACTAGAAATTTCTGAAAATGTATTATAATTTTTTTTAATTTTTTATTTCTTCAAGTTACATCTCAATGGCAATCCCCTCCCTACTCCTCCCTCCCATCCCACCCTCCCACCCTCGACCCCCCCATACTCTTCCCCCTTTTTTTTAAGTTTAAGGTATATCTTATTTCCCCCAACAGCTCCCTCTTTCAGTCCAACAAATGGCTCTTTCTCTTATAATAATAGATACAATACAAAACAACAAAGGTAATTAGGCCACAGTTATGAGGGTTATATGGCTTAGCATACATTCCCAATGTCCAGTCCATATGTATTTGTCACCTGACTTTAACTTTCTACTATCTAAGCATCTCCATGAGTTTAAAGTTCTATATCTAACTCAACATTCATACTAACTTGCAACACAATTTAAAAAACATCTTCTTAGATCTATAACACTCTCTTGACTCCTAAACAACTCAAAATTTAATTATGAGACTCTAGCTATCTATTCTTCAACCACCTCAGAGAACTGAGAGGGATAAATATATCTTATTTTATAGGAAGTGCAGGGCCTGCAGCTTCCAAAACTAAGAAGTGACATAATGTATTATAATTTTTAGAGTGAAAGTTTAATTTTATATTTTTCTCTACATGAATTTTAATACAGCTACTCTGGCAAAGGAACAAATCTAAAGTGCTTCTAGATCTGTGTGATTCAGCTGGAATGCAGACACACCACTCACCTTTAATCCCTCTGTCTGGAATACAGACATGTCTTTTGTACACACCTTTAACCCCAATGAATGATGTCTAATTGAGAGCTAGACAAAGTGATAAATCAGAGAAAGATTTGACAGAATGAGTCAGAGATAGGATATGCGAACTCTCATGAGAACAGACAGGAAGGAGAGGATAGTTAAGAGCACTGCAGGGAGAGAGAGGAGAGTGGAGTTCTGTGAAGTTCACTTGAATGCAGTGATTTGAGCATTTCTGCTTAATTTGTGCAGTCAGCACAGTCAGTGCATTCATTGCAGTTCATTTCATGCAGTTCTGGAAGCAGAAGCCTTCAAGGTCTGGGCTTGCAGAACATTAGTTTGTATAGGAAGCTAGAAGCTTCCAAACCTAGGCCTAGGGAAATACTCTGGGCTCAGCCAAACTGTACATTTACAAAGCTTGGTTACAGCTCTCATTTTATCCACTCAGCAGAAATAAAAGCAACATTTACATTTTTTCCTTTTAACAATGTATTTATGTTTATAATGTTTTGCCTGCATTTATGTGTAACTCAAATGTTCACTGCCAGTAGAGGCCAGTGAATATGTCAGATCACCCGGCAATGTAATTAAAGGTTGTGAGACACCATGTGGGTCTAGGAACTAGTACCCAGGTTCTCTCTAAAAGCAGCCACTGCTCTTAATTTCTGAGCCATCCCTCCATGTCATAATTATATTTTAAAATATAAACGTAATATTTGGAGAATGTCCATATTTTAAAATTAACTCAATTGTATGTTTGAGGTATTCCCAACTCTCATTTGGAAGTCATAAATGGGCACTGAAATTATTAACAGCAAGCATCCAGTGAATATGAACTCTAAAATGCCTTTATTTTCATTTTCACTGTTACTTTTATGTATGTACATAAATATGAACATTAATGGATCGTATTGTAACATAAAAGTTTATTTTTATCTCATGTGATGTTTAGAACAGGTTAAAGACACCTGTTTCCTCACTGTATGTGAAAACTTTCAAAAACTCTTTCTCTAGCTTTAGAAACATAGAGTATATTGTTATCTATGGCCACCCTACTCAGTATGTATATGAGAGAGAGAGAATGTAATTATCTGAGGTCACTCTGATTTATACATGTATAGTACAATATCTTATCCTATGTGATTTCTACTTAACATTCACTAATCACCATGTTCTCATTCTACACACCACCTTTCACTGACTCTTGTAACTACTATTCATTTAGTTTATGTGATCAAAATTGTTAATTCAAAATATGAGTGAGATCTTATAGTTATTTGTCTTCTGTCCCAGACTCACATCAATCACCACCATGATCTCTGGTTCCACCCATAGTTTTGCAAATGACACAACTTCATTTTTTATTGTGGTTAAATTATATTTCATTAACATTGCACACATGCTTTTATATATTTTTTTTAGACATCAGTTCTTGGACATTACCTTCTAAATTGTTTCTATTTCTTGGCCATTTTAATAGTGTTTCAGACACTTTAGGGTGCTATAGGATGATGTAGTACTAAATGGGTCACTTTCATGTACAAATTTTAATTACATTGCATATATTCTACATATTAGGATTTCTAAATCACATGGTAGTTTTATCTTTAATTTTGTTAATGTTTCCATAGTGTTTATATTAATCTACATTTTTTTTCAGCAGAAGGGAAGTCCTCTACTTTCTCCACATCCTTGTCAATGCTGCTTCTTCTTATTCTTTTGGTTAATAGCAATTCTTTCCAGGTTGAGGCAACATCTCAGTTTGGTTTTGATTTGCATTTCTGTGATATCAGTGATATTGAGCATAATTAATGCACATGGTGTTAATTTCAATATCTTCTCTTGAAATTTTCTTTTTATGTTGCCATTTTTAATTTTTTTTTATTTTCAGTTTATACTGTAGATTTATTTTAATATTCATTATAGTGACCCACTTCTTTTGTATTAGAGTTTTTTGACAATTTTATACATATACATATAATATATATGGACTGTTCTTAGGGCCTGCTTTTTCTATCTTTCTATAGTTTGTTAATATTTCTTTCTATAGGATGATTTACTGATAACTATTGATTTCTTGTGTCTGTAGAAACTTTAAAAGTCCATTTTAAGTGATATATGTATAGGTATATGTGTGTGGGATGTTTATGTTTTAAAAATATGCTTTTGGATTGATATCAAGTTTTCATTGTAGTCAATTTGATGAAATTCAAAAATATAAATGAATAAGAATTTTATTCTAAAGAACATTAGAGTCTGGAGGCTGGCTCAGCTGATAAAGTACTCAATCCAATTTCCAATCTGCTGAACCTACATAATTAGCAGCATGGTGGCACACATTCAGAATCCAGTGTTGAGGAAGCAGAGAGAGATAAATTGCTGGAGCTCATTGGGCAGCCATAATAGCTGATTCATGTAACTCCTGATCATTAGAGATATCTTGTCTTCCAAAGGTTGGATATTCATTTTCTAGGAAAATGAATTAGTGGGTAAGATCATTGAGACACAATCAGAAGGCTCTTAGACACCCAGAACACACACTCATCAGCAACATACTCACTGGGGATGGAGGATGGAGACGGATGGCTCCCTGAGGCTGGCTTCCTAGCAGTCATGGCAAGTTAAATGGTGAGCTTCAGGTTCAGTGAGAGACTGAAGTATCAAAAGTAAGGTGAAGACCCCATTTGGCCTGGGCACCAGCACTGAGAGAAGAAGTGGAAACAACCCCCTTCCTCAAATCTAGTCTTTATCTCTAATTTATAATCACTCACAAAAGGAAAATTTACTTATTCCAAGGGAGTTTCATTGGGTATATAAACAAATCTTACAGGTAGTAGCCAAATGCCAAGAAGTAGTAAACTACCAACAGGAAAGGAACTCATTGGTAATTTTGGAGGTTCTTTGTCTCCTGGACTTTTTGTAACCTTACAGATATTTTGCATACATATTCTGTTTGTTGGTTTTATGGTTTTATAAGGTTTTTATGGGTGGAAACATATATCACTCTAATTTGCTTGTTTTTGTTTTATCTTACTTTTTTTAGTTCTCTATTTTCTTTTTTTTTTACATTTATTTACTCCTTCAAGTTACATCTCAATCATAGTCCCCTACTACCTCCCCTTCCCTGTCACACCCTTCTACCCTCCTCTTCCCCCTCACCCCCATCTGTTTTTAAAAATTTAAAGTGTATCTTTCCCCCCAATAGCTTTTAGTATAAAAGGTTCTTTTTCTTATAACAATAAATACAATTAAAAACAATAAGAATAATTAGGCCACAATTATAAAAATTATAAGGTATAGCATACATTCCCAATGTCCAGTTCATACATATTTGGCAACTGATATTAATATTCTATTATCTGTCTATCTCCATGAGGATAAAGTTCTATACCAAACTCAGTTTCCATCCTAACTTGCATTACCAACATAGAAACATCTTCTTTCACCTAGAACATCCTTTAATTCCTAAACAACTTAAAATTTAACTGTGAGACTATAACTATCTAATCTTCAACCACATGAGAGACCTGAGAAGGATAAATATATCTGATTATACAGGAAATTCAGAGCAAGCAGCTTCCAAAACTAAGAGATGACAAATAACTGGCTGCCTGGACAGTTCCAAATTTCTCTCAATACATTAATTAGAGCATCTATCTTCAGGCTCTTGGCCCAGCATCGCTAGCAGACATTAATTATGAAGCAGGAATTATGAAGGAAGGACTTGCCTACCCTGTCTGGGCAGAGCTAGGCTCTCAGCTTACCTTTTTCCAAGTTTTGTCCTTTTCAGACAGCATTCTGTCTAATGAGAGAGGAATTAAGTTTGTAGATTTGGTCCTGCCCTGTAGCTCAGAACATGCTGTGGCCCACCAGCCACAATGGTTGCACTAAGAATATATCCGTTCCTGCAATGCAGCTGATCTTACTCTTGGTGTCGGAATGCCTGTGTGGAATCTTGTTGCCCAGGAGGCTGGTGAGTAACCTTGTCTGGGATTCGGGGCTGCTCGCTGGGTATTTGAGTGGCTTGTAACCCAGTCCCTCTCCTGGTGACGGTTCTGCTTCCTGGAGTCATCTGCTTCTGTGGTTTCTGCTCGTCTGTTTTTCTGTATGTCTGAGAGAGGAGAGTCTTGTCCAGGGACTTTTAATGGTACCTGGGTCACTGGTGAAACCCAGCAGGTTCATACCCCTCAGATTATTGCTCACCATCTTATAACTCTGTGGTGTTATAGCTATTTTCCCCATGTTCAAATTGTGTCCATGTGGGCTACCACCAAGTGGATCAATGGAATCGAATTGAAGACCCAGAAATGAATCCACACATCTACAGTAACTTAATTTTTGACAAAGAAGCCAAAACCATACAATGAAAAAAGGACAGCATCTTCAACAAATGGTGCTGGCCCAACTGGATGTCCACATGTAAAACAATGAAATTAGACCCATACTTATCACCTTGTACAAAACTTAAGTCCAAGTGGATCAAAGACCTTAACATATGGGTGGACACACTAAATCTACTAGAAGAGAAAGGGGAGAAAACCCTCGAGCTCATTGGTACAGGTGACAACTTCCTGAACAGAACACCAACAGCTCAGGATCTAAGACCAACAATCAATAAATGGGACCTCATGAAACTGAAAAGCTTCTGTAAGGCAAAAGAAACTGTCATTGGAACAAAACAGCAGTCTACAGATTGGGAAAAAATCTTAACCAACCCCACATCTGACAGTGGGCTAATATCCATAATTTACAAAGAACTCAAGAAATTAAATGCCAGGAAACCAAATAATCCAATCAAAAAATGGGGGACAGAGCTAAACAGAGAATTCACAAAGGAGGAATTCCTAATGGCTGAGAGACACTTGCAGAAATGCTCAGCATCATTAATCATCAGAGAAATGCAACCCAAAACAACTCTGAGATTTCATCTCACACCTGTCAGAATGGCTAAGATCAAAAGCTCATATGAGGGGATCCAATATAGCGGCAGCCTGCACGGACGTATTTTGATTTCGGGGTTAATAGTCACAGAGCGGCGAGTGTTGCAGGACACTGTACAAATGGATCGACCCCCTCTAGATCTCACCGAACTATCCACGGACCACTGAGGGTCCCTGGGCAGGATGCTCCTTCCCACTCTCAGACACGCAAGGAAGCCACTGGACCCGGGAATCGGGTTCCCCCCATCCTCCACCAGGAGAGACTCCAGGTAAGTTGCAATCTAATACCCAGTGGGCAGATTCAGATCCCATGCAGAGATAATCCCCATACTGCTGGGCACCCCCAGGTCTTGCATAGACTATCCAGCTATCTGGCGAAAGGTTGTGACCCTTGGAAGTTAGGGCAGCTCAACTGCAAAGTGCCTTCAGACTGCAGATTGCAACCCACTGCTGAGACATCACTGGCCAGTTTCCAAGCCACGGGAGTGGCAAGACTATTGGGGGTGAAGGGCAGATTTACCCACCACAGGAACAAACCCCGGGCAAACTGTGAGATATTTGAAACTGTCTTATATCGGACTTTTGTACTAGTACTGGCCCTTCCAGCAGGGAACCAGAGCTTACTTGTATACAGCTCCACCACCTGGATTAGTTAGGTATCCACCTAGGAGGTGGGGCTGAATGACTCACCTTATAGGGGTGGAGTAAGGCAACTCGACTCCTACACCAAAGCTCCCCCTTTGGGTCCAAATCATCCACTGTGGTTCCAGCACAGTAAACAGACAGCTAAACGCATCCAATGGCAAAAGGTCAAAAAAAATAGAAATCAAGGAAATATGACTCCAACAAAGCAGAATGATCCTAGCTCATCCAATTCGGATGACCACACACCAACAGAAACATGAAAACGTTGACAATTCTGCATTGTGGAAAGTGATAGAGTCCCTGCAAGAAGAACTTAAATCTATGAAGGAATTCAAAGAAGCCACAATTCTACAAGTCAAAACAAGGAACAACACCATTAAAGAGTTCCAAGCCAAGGTGACAGAGCTTGAACAGGAAAAGGAAACAGCAATGAAAGATTTTCATACAAAAACAAGGAAGCTGGAGAAGGAAATGTACAAAACGAACAAAATCATACAAGACATGAAAATAGAAATAGAAACAATAAAGAAAACACAGTCAGAGTTAAAGGAGGAAGTGGAGAACCAAGGGAAGAGAACAGGAACTACGGATGTGAGTATCAACAATAGGATGCAAGAGATGGAAGACAGGATCTCAGGCATGGAAGATTCAGTGGAAGAAATCAGTACAACATCCAAAGAAAATGAGAAGGCTAAAAAATCTCTCACCCACAACATCCAAGAAATCAAGGACTCAATGAAAAGACGGAACCTAAGAATTATAGTTATAGAGGAAAGAGAGGACTCCTGACTCCAAGGTCCAGGAAATATCTTCAACAAAATCATAGAGGAAAACTTCCCAAACCTGAAAAAAGAGATGCCAATAAAAATCCAAGAGGCTTACAGAGCACCAAACAGATTAGATCAGAAAAGAAACTCCTCTAGCCACATAATAATTGAAACACCAAATGTACAGAACAAAGAAAGAATATTAAAAGCTGTAAGAGAAAAAGGTCAAGTCACATACAATGGCAGACCCATCAGAATTACACCTGACTTCTCCTCAGAAACTTTAAAATCTAGAAGGGCCTGGTCAGATATAATACAAGTCCTGAAAGATCATAGGTGCCCAGCCAGACTACTTTACCCAGCAAAACTCTCTATCAACATAGATGGAGAAAACAAGATATTCCATGACAAAATCAAATTTAAACAATATCTACCCACAAACCCAGCCCTACAGAAAATCCTAGAAGGAAAATCCCAACCCGGAGAAGAAAACTCCACCCAAGAAAACAAAGGGAATAGAAAACCCTCAGCAACTAAACCAAAGGGGCACAGGACCACCACCTATTCCAAACTAATGGGAAATAACAACCCCAGGTCACTAATATCCATCAACATCAATGGACTCAACTCCCCAATAAAAAGACATAGGTTTACAGAGTGGATCCGCAAGCAAGACCCTTCCTTATGCTGTATACAAGAGACACATCTAATTACGAAAGATAGACACTGCCTCAGAGTAAAGGGCTGGGAAAAGGTTTTCCAAGCAAATGGACCCAGGAAGCAAGCTGGAGTAGCCATCCTAATATCAAACAAAACTGACTTCCAACTGAAGTTAATGAAGAAAGACAAAGAAGGGCACTATATACTCATTAAATGGAATATTCATCAAGAGGAAATTTCAATACTGAACATCTATGCCCCAAATACAAAGGCACCTACTTTCGTAAAAGAAACACTTATAAAACTTAAAGCGCACGTCGATCACAACACATTAGTAGTGGGAGACTTCAACACCCAACTCACAACAAAGGACAGATCATCAAGACAGAAGACAAACAGAGAAATATTGAGTCTAACAGCGATCATGAAACAAATGGACCTAACAGATATCTACAGAACGTTTCACCCAAACACAAAGGAATACGCATTTTTCTCAGCACCCCACGGAACCTTCTCCAAAATCGACCACATAGTTGGTCACAAGGATAGTCTCAATAGATACAAGAAAATTGAAATAACACCTTGTATCTTATAAAACCACCACGGAATAAAGCTGGTCTTCAACAGCAAAAGAATCAACAGAAAGCCTACACACACATGGAAATTGAACAGCTCCTTACTGGATGACTTCTGGGTCAGGGAAAAAATAAAGAAGGAAATCAAAGACTTCTTAAATCCAACAACAATGAAGACACAACATACCCAAACCTATGGGATACATTGAAAGCTGTGCTACGAGGAAAGTTCATAGCACTAAGTGCTTTCAAAAAGAAAATTGTGACAGCTCATAGTAGTGAACTAACAGCTAAGCTGTGTGAATTGAAAAAAAAAAGAAACAAACACTCCCAAGAAGAGCAGAAGGCAGGAAATCATCAAACTTAGGGCTGAAATCAACAACTTAGAATCAAAAAGAACTATACAAAGAATCAATGAAACCAAGAGTTGGTCATTGAGAAAATCAACAAAATAGATAGACCCCTAGCCAAATTAACTAAAAGGCAAAGGGAAAGAACACAAATCAACAAAATCAGAAATGAAAGGGAGAAATAACAACAGACATTGAGGAGATCCAGAAAATATTCGGGCATTACTTTAAAAATCTATATTCCACTAAATTTGAAAACCTAAGCGAAATGGACAATTTCCTTGATAAATTCCACCTACCAAAACTAAATCAAAATCAGATTAACAGCTTAAACAGCCCAATAACACCCAAGGAAATAGAAACAGTCATTAATAATCTCCCAACCAAAAAAAGCCCAGGGCCAGATGGCTTTAGCACGGAATTCTACCAGACCTTCAAAGAGGAACTAACACCATTATTTTTCAAACTCTTCCACCACATAGAAACAGAAAGATCACTGCCAAACTCATTCTATGAGGCCACTGTCATTCTGATTCCTAAACCACACAAAGACCCAACAACGAAAGAGAACTTCAGACCAATCTCCCTCATGAACATAGATGCAAAAATACTTAATAAAATACTAGCAAACCGAATTCAAGGACACATCAAAAGTATCATACACCATGATCAAATAGGCTTCATCCCTGGAATGCAGGGATGGTTCAATATACGAAAGTCTATCAATGTAATTCACCACATAAACAAGATGAAAGAAAAAAAAAAAGATAATCTCGCTAGATGCAGAAAAAGCATTTGACAAAATCCAACACCCCTTCATGCTAAAGGTTCTGGAGAGAACGGGCATACAAGGACCATACCTAGAAATAATAAAGGCAATATACAGCAAGCCAGTAGCCAACATCAAATTAAATGGAGAGAAGCTTGAAGCATTTCCTTTAAACTCAGGGACAAGACAAGGATGTCCACTTTCACCATATCTCTTCAATATAGTACTTGAAGTCCTTGCTAGAGCAATAAGACAACTAAAGGAGATCAAAGGGATAAAAATTGGAAATGAAGAAGTCAAATTATCCCTATTCGCAGATGATATGTTAGTATACATAAGCGACCCCAAAAACTCCACCAAAGAACTCTTACAGCTGATAAACAACTTCAGCAAGGTGGCTGGATACAAAATTAACTCAAAAAAATCAGAAGCCCTTCTTTACACAACAAACAAATATACCGAGAAAGAAATAAGGGAAACAACCCCCTTCACAATAGCCACAAACAACATAAAATACCTGGGGGTAACTCTAACCAAGCATGTAAAGGACCTATATAACAAGAACTTCAAGCCCCTGAAGAAAGAAATGGAAGAGGCCTTTAGAAGATGGAAAGATCTCCCATGCTCAAGGATAGGTAAGATCAACATAATAAAAATGGCCATCCTACCAAAAGCAATATATAGATTTAATGCAATTCCTATCAAAATGCCAACACAATTCTTTATAGACCTAGAAAAAGCTATTCTCAACTTCATATGGAACAACAAAAAGCTCAGAATAGCTAAATCAATCCTGTACAATGAAAAAACATCTGGAGGTATCACCATCCCAGATTTCAATCTGTACTATAGAGCAACAGTAATAAAAACAGCATGGTACTGGTATAGAAACAGACCAGTGGATCAATGGAATCGAATTGAAGACCCAAACATGGATCCACAAACCTATGGCCAACTTATCTTTGACAAAGAAGCCAAAAACGCACAATGGAAGAAGGACAGCATCTTCAACAAATGGTGCTGGTCCAACTGGATGTCCACTTGTAAAAGAATGAAATTAGACCCATACCTATCACCTTGTACAAAACTTAATTCCAAGTGGATCAAAGACCTTAACATAAGCCCAGCCACACTAAAGATACTAGAAGAAAAAGTAGGAGAAACCCTCGAACTCATTGGCACAGGTGACATCTTCCTGAACAGAACACCAACAGCTCAGGACCTGAGATCAATAATCAATAAATGGGACCTCATGAAACTGAAAAGCTTCTGTAAGGCAAAGGACACTATCATTCGAACAAAACGGCTACCAACAAACTGGGAGAAAATCTTCACCAACCCCACATCTGATAGAGGGCTATTATCTAAAATCTACAAAGAACTCAAGAAACTAAATGCCAAGAAACCAAATAATCCAATCAAAAAATGGGAGATGGAGCTAAATAGAGAATTCTCTAAGGAGGAATCCCTAAGGGCTGAGAGACACCTGAAGAAATGTTCAACATCCTTAATCATCAGAGAAATGCAACTCAAGACGACCCTGAGATTCCACCTAACACCTATTAGAATGGCTAAGATAAAGAGCTCAAATGATAGCGCATCCTGGCGAGGGTGTGGAGAAAGGGGAACCCTACTCCATTGCTGGTGGGAGTGCAGGCTTGTGCAACCACTATGGAGGTCTGTCGGGCGATATCTTAGAAATCTAGGAATAACCTTGCCTCAGGACCCAGCCATACCACTTCTGGGTATACACCCAAAGGACCTCTCACGGAGACATATGGAAGTCTCCTCATCTATGTTCATAGCAGCCTTATGTGTAATAGCTAGAAATTGGAAACAACCCAGATGTCCCTCAACTGAAGAATGGATTAAAAAATTGTGGTACATCTATACAATGGAATATTACTCAGTTATAAGAAACAATGAAATCATGCAATTTGCAACCAAATGGATGGATCTAGAGGAGCTCATCCTGAGTGAGCTTACCCAGTCTCAGAAGGATGCACATGGCATCTATTCACTTATAGTAGGATTTTAACTATATCGTACAGGATATCTGTACTACAACCAACACACCAAAAGGAACATGGACATAATTTTTTTTTATTATCTTTTTCTTTTTTCTTCTTTTTTTCTTTTTTCTTTTTCCTCTTCCCTTCTCTTTTTCCTCTCTTTTTTTGTTGATATTCTTTGTTTTTGTGGGTTTGTGTGTTTGTTGGTCTTTTTTTTTTAGTATTCCCCCAGTAGCAAGGAGACACCTTTCACTGGCAGTACTGCCTCGTAGGCCCCCGGTGAATGAAGAAGCTCTTGGCCCACATATGACTCCTGATCTGTGGTGAGGGACTGTTAGGCAGGGACACTCCACCCCAGAGGAACAAGATGGAAGGGTCAGGGGGTAGAGCATGGGAGGGTGTGGCTGGGAAACGGAAAAAGAGGACAATATGATAAGGATGTAACCTGAAGCAACAAACAAATAAATTTATTAACTAAAAAAAAAAAAAAGAAAAAAAAAAAAGGCAGGGGGCAGGGCTGAAACACTGTGAATGGAATAGAGCATACAACCATTCGGCCTGGTTTTGCAGACCTCCAGGTGTAGAGAAGACATGGAGGTAAGGTAAAATACAAGAGAATTGTGGTATTGCCCCATGCCTTTGACTTCAGCGGAGACGGGGGGGGGGGAGCACCATAGAGTTGGTGGTCTTATGTATTCTGGAGTCAAACGGAGTGGGGTGGTGAGGGTGCATACTCTTGGTCCCACCATTCAAGAAGAGTACACCCTTGGTCCCAGCTCCCAGCACACTGGAGACAGAAATGGGCAGATCCCAGAGCTCAAGGTCAGCCTGATGCCAGGGCAAACTCTAAATAGAGAAAGACTTCGATCCAGGAGTGGTGGAACACATCTTTCATCCCTTCAGATGGGAAACACAGGTCCCTGATCCCAATAATTAGAGTTCAGAGACACACACATGGGATTTGGAGGGACCTAGGTTTGGAGGCTACTTACAAAAGGCCTTCTCGATGCAGGCAGATTGTCCTTTGGGACCTCAAAATATATACACTAGAGCTGGTTTAGCTCCAAGGAGACAGAATGATTTCTTCTTTAACCCGGATTGAAAGATAACGCTTTGTAAGTTGTCAGAAGGCCAAATTTGCTTCAGGAGAAGTACTATCTAGCCCCCCCACCCACCTCCCCCCCCCAAAAAAAGGGTAATTGTCCTAGGGTTGGGATTGGGGCAGGGCTCTGTTCTTATCTTTCCAGGAGAATCGAAGCGTCCATTAGGGGAGCCCAAGGACGGCTGGACAGCGGAAACCTCAGCAGAGAGCAGAATCAGGCACCAAGGAGGACGAGTGACCCAGTTGACTCTGCCTGGCAGACTTCCTCAATAGCTGTCTCCATCGGGGGCCTATAACCACCACAGCAATCCAATGTCACTGGGACTGTTCAGCTCTACACAATGCCCCGGCAGGAACCTCAGTGAAGCCTGCAAGATCAGCTTCTGCCTACAAAACCCTTAGGTCATCTAAACAGCTGAGAACAGAATGACTGAACATAAAATGAGTGTACTAACATTTTTAACCATTTTTTCCATTTGGGTTCGGGCCCCAAACAGGTCTACTATGACCCAAATCAGCAGGAAGTCACTTTAAGAGAGCGACGTCCCATGCCCAGAGGGTGGGGAAGGTGTTTCTCCGCCCTTCTTTTTGGTTATTTGAAGGATAACTGAAAACTCTTATATTTAGGGGAAGAGACTACAAGCTGGTAAATGGTCCTGTCTTAATGGGATTTGGAGGTTAGCCCCAGGGACTTCCTACTTTTCCTTTTCTGTATCCTTCTTCCTCTCCTATGTAGGAGTGCATGGGCTTGAGAAAAATGAGATATAGACATAGCAGAGGAAAGTCCAAGAAGAAGGGGCAGATTATTGAATATGCCCTTATACCTTTGTATATTGATACAAAATTAGTAGTTTATTTGGCTAAAGTGGTATTGACCATTGTTTATTGTGCAAAAATAAGATTGTATTGGATTACATCGGTATTGATCTTTGTATATTGATACAAAATTAAGATTATAGTTGGCCACAATGGTATTGACCCTTGCATATGGACGTAATATTAAGATTGTATTGGGCTACATAGGCATTGATCTTTGTATATTGATACATAATTAAGAGTATATTTAACCAAAATTGAATAGATCTTTGTATATTGATACAAATTTAAAGGTAACGCTTCCTAATGGTATCATACCTAGAGATACTTAAAAATAAAATGTGAAGCTCTGACCTCTTGATACCAACCGTCTAAAACGGTCTAGGATAGTTAAGTAAATAAACTCCTGGTCATGCAAACCTGTCACTTTGTTAGCTACTATAACAGTCTATCACAGATATTCTCTAAACTACCCAGTAATCAAGTTGCTAAGAGACAAGCAACATTTGCTTATCTAAATACAAGAGATGGATAGGGCATATTCAAAAACCCCAAGAGATCTGCAGAATATGGCATTCAAAGATGTTATCTTAAATCAAGATTTTTTTTGATATCGAGACATATCAGCACCTGACAGCACCCCCTATTCTACTCCAAGTAGAAGATAAGCATCGAGTAACCTCCACTGTAAGATGGTTGAATTAGTGGCAAGCCTATCTCTTGGCATGAAAAAAACCCCTTGCACCAACTGCAGACAGACTGCTGTCCAAAAAGGACAAAACTTGGTAGCAGGGAAGTCGACAGCCTAACTCTGCCAAGACAGGGTAGGTAAGTCCTTCATAATCCCTGCTCTACAACAAATGTCTGTCATAGAAACAGGACCCGAAGGCTGAAGACTGATGCAGGAATATATGGAGAGAAATTGGGAACTGTCCAGGCAGTCATTGGTATGTCCTTTCTTAGTTTTGGAAGCTGCAGGCCCTGCACTTCCTATATAAGCAAATATATTTATCCCTCTCAGGTCTCTGAGGTGGTTGAAGAATAGACAGCTAGAGTCTCATAGTTAAATTGAGTTGTTTAGGAATCAAGAGGGTGTTATAGAACTAAGAAGATAC
>CAJQZJ010004752.1:9634385-9675405 GCA_907164525.1 Lophiomys imhausi
ACACACACACACACACACACACACACACACACACACACACACACACAAAATCCATCCCCACGGGATTGTTTTTTTAGATTGCTGTTAATTTCTGAAAATTCAGAAACTAAATTTTACCACAATACCAGAAAGAGAAGTTTGGCTGACAGGGTTGCTCTGTGTGCCTTTCAGTTCTGCAATTCTAAACAAATATCTCTGAACAAACCAATGGAATTGAATGATTTACATTGACACTGGGGTAAAGGGACTTTTCATTTTCTTCCAAATCATTTAACCTTCAAAGGAACAACAAAGCATGCCGTAAGAAAATTACTGAGATTTTGGCAAAAGGAAAAATTAAAAAAAAATCTTACTATATTCCTGAAATAAGTTATTCATTGCAACTTCATCTGCAGTCCAAAAATAAAGCTGAATCCCATAATTTCATACTCAGTCATCAAACAAGCCCCAGCCTTTACAAGAGACTAGCTTCAGGCTGAGGTCTTCCATCTTCAATCTCACCACACCTCACTCCAATCTCTTCACTGTGTCGCTTTTCTACCATTTTGGTCTACAGATAGGAACTGGTTGCTGATCTCACATCTTTTCACTCTTCATCTTTACTTTTTCAGACTCCCTCTTTTGATAATCTTCAGTTATCTGCTATATCTTTGTCCTTCCTATCATAGCTCTGATTTACTTAGCCCTCTTACCATTTTCACAATTATTTTATAATCTACTTAAAAAAGAATGTTATTGTGGGATGGAGAGATGGCTCAGCAGCTAAGAGAAAATTCTGCTTTTTTCAGAGGACCTGAGTTTGGTGCCCATAATCACCTTTAACTCCAACTCCAGTGAATCTAACATCTTTTGACATCCTCTTTTGTATTAATGGACATTGCACTTATATACCTGAGATATATATGATTTATAGAAACATAAGGGTAGAGATTATATCAGGCATTTTATTGGCCCCTTTTAATTACAAAATTGCTAATCAATTTTATCCAGTTAACTCTGAATGATGATTACTTTGCATGATATTCAAATGTTCTGTGCCCAAGACATAGTTTTAAGACCTCTAATGACCTGAAACTTCATGCTCTAAAGTGGAGTTCCTTTAGTAAGTGTAAATATCTTACTCAGATCAATCTATTCATTGTTCTTGCTTCAGTCCTAACTCATCTATTCAATCATTGAAGAAGGTATCAATAGCAAGTCTAAACTCCTGGTAAAAATACAATAAAAATTACCATCTGTGTCTTACTTTGACATTTGGAGCTTCAATATAGTATGTGCACTCTGCATGTTTCATAATGAACTATAGCTTGTGGACATGAATCTCTCTTAATTTTATATTTTATAATAAATAATATCTGTAGAAAAACATGCTCAGTGAATAAAAGGAAAGAAAAAGGTATGTGACTTTCCACTGTTGTTCGACCAAAAAGGACAGCTTAAAGATAAAATTTCACTTTTCATGTCTGTTTCAGATCAGCAATATAAATGCATACAATAAATGGTTTTTTAATTTGTTATATAATTTAGTTGTCATACGTGATAGAAATATTCAAGTTATATTCGCTAAATACTCACGAGGATCTTTTAGCTCATGTTGCCCAATTTAGCCCAATATTGCCCAAGTTCCTCCAGTATTTTCTCACAGGAGATGGCCTGTTTTGTTCTTCAGTTTATGTGATTTTCCCTTTTCAAGTTCTTTTAAATGATTATTTTGCTTTCTGGCCTATGTGTCTGTTTACAAATTCTTTTATCAAGAAGATCAGATAATAAGACTGAAGGGTTCTGACCTGCCTGGTATCTAGGGAGTTGGATGTCAGTGTGTATTTTCATTGACACTCTAAAAGTGTAATATTTTTACGTTCCTGCCAAGAATGTTACCAGAAGTAGAAAAGTGCATCATTAGCAATGGGCCAATATTTCAAGAAGATTTGTTAATCTTATATGTTTATGCATCTGGCAATATAATTTTGAATTCTGAATTATATGAATTTGTAAACTTAAAGGAGTAATCAACAAATCTAAACTATGAGATTTTACATTCCCCCACTTGAGAAGAAAACAATTTTAAATAAAAATTACAGCTGTAGTAGAACTATTAAATATGTGGAATTAGTAGATAAGAACATTTCTCAACATGAGTAGGCTATAGTCTGTTCAGAAGCATAAAAAAATCCTCTTCCCAGGTCCCAGAATGGCCATCAGGTAAATACTGGCTATGAATACCTCCCTTTAATGGATGTATTTTTTTTTAAAGAAAAGTAAAAAGGGGTAGTTTTGCTTAATTTTTCCAGTATTTTAAGGCAGCAAATTTGAAAAATAACTGTTTCTGATTTCAAATTAAGTATCTCCTTTCTGGATATAATTTTTTATGTTTATTTATTTATTACTTCAGGTTATATCTCCATCACAGTGCCCTCTTTCCACCCCTCCTAGTCCCTCCATACCACCCTCTACTCCCTATCCCTTCCATCCCACTCCTCTGGAATGGAGTGTCCCTCCTCATACACTGGGGGGCTACAAAGTAGCACCACTAAGGCAAAGTGTCTCATTGACAGGAAAAAAGGTCTATGTTTATGTTCCCTTTGATGCATTGGTTGTAGTATAGTTATCCTGTACCATATGACTAAAATCTGATTATAAGTGAATAGATGCCATGTGCATCCTTCTGAGTCTGGGTTAGCTCACTCAGGATGAGCTTCTCTAGTTCCTTGCATTTGGCTGAAAATTGCATAATTTCATTGCTGTAAGGTTGTGGAGAAAGGGGAACACTCCTTCATTGATGGTGGGAGTACAAGCTTGTACAACTACTATGGAAATCAGTCTGGCGTTATCTTAGAAAACTTGGAATAGCTCTACCTGAAGACCCAGCCATACCACTTCTGGGTATAGATTCAAATGATTCCTCACCAAACCACAAGGACGTTTCCTCATCTATGTTCATAGCAGCCTTATTTGTAACAGCTAGAAACTGGAAACAACCCAGATGTCCTTCAATGAGGAATGGATAAAAAAAATTGTGATACATCTACACAATGGAATGAATACTACTCAGCCATCAGAAACAATGAAATCATGCAATTTAGATATAGTTTGTTATCCACAAAATTGCAAATTTAAATAAAGTTCTTTTATTCAAAATATTCCTTTACCATGGACACTTAATCCCTTAATCAAAAGCAGAGGATTACTTATAATATGCATTTGGTCTATGCACATTAGGAATATGTTTTATTTAAACATAAATATTTCATGTGTTTATGCTTCTTCATTAACATTTTTGATAGTGTGATTAACTATTTAACCAAAATCATTTTCATTTAAGTGGTTTTATTGTACTTGAAAGCTCACAACCTTCATAGACTCTTCTCAAGTATAGTTAGATATTCCTTAACAAACTTAATGTTCTAAAGGCTTAAGGGTTATATTCAGGGAGAAAAAAAAATCACAAAGCATATATTACTTCTAATTTTAATTATTATTGAAAAGCTAGGCTTGAAGACATAGAAAATAATGTTGGTATGATTATAAAATAATTTTCATATTAATTGTCTTTATCAAAAACTTATGAGGGTAACTTAAATATGGATTTTAGATTATAATATGTAAGAATGGGAAATTCCTTCAACATTTATGCAGAAGATTTCATATTGTAAGTATAACATTTATAGAGGAGTACATTTTTTATAAATTTTCTTTATATATATATATACACATTAAATATTTTACATACTATTAGGATATTCTAGAATTTGAATTAAAAACCTTGGTCATAGAATTTGATTGCCAAATCAAGATTATATTATATAACATGGATAGGGTTCAATGTATTCCTCATTTTCTCATATTTTTCCTAACCCAATTATTTTTAAGATATATCTTGTTTCCCCCCCCCACAAAAAGGAAAAGAAAATAAAAGAAGATATGTTTTTTTACATGTGACCAACAACTGATTTATAATTTAACTGCATTTCACCAGAGAAATTGTTTATTGGGAATGTGCTGTGATGGCAGATGCCTTTTCATTTTGCATGTGGTGTCAATATTGTTCTTAAGTATCAGTGGAAAAATCATAGTTCCTATTCTTTTATTAATTGGATTGAAAATTGTACGGGTTTTAGGACCATGTATTTAATTTTAACTCTTATACTGATAAGAGCTGACATCATCTCCTTAAAAGAAAATCATAAATGCTTGATTGCAGCAGTAGTTCTGTATAACAAATCACTGGAGAAGTCCCTGTGTGCCTATGAGTCAGGTAGTGAATGATTTCAGATTAGTCGACTCAGCATGGGCTACATTTTGTAATTTGTATCTCGAACCCACTCCCTCCCTGACGCATGCTGAAGTATCATGGGTCAGAAGTTGGAATAGGCCATCATAACTACCAAGTATGCACTTTATTTAAGTCAAAGAAAGACATATATACTTTGACCCTTGGAAGCATATTCCATACCTCCCATGATTCTGGCAAAAAAGGAAGATTTATGTTCTGAAGACAGTATAGGATATGGGCCAACAGCTACTTACTGCACATAAGTAATGATTATATAAAAGTTCATTTAGATGATAAGATATTTATTTTTAAAAGTTCCACATGTGATATGACTAATCATTGGACTGAGGAAAATGTTACATGAAAGCTGGTTTAATATTTGGTTTTTATTCTTCAAACCTTGAATATAAGGAATGGAAAAAACATAATTAATGTTTCAATTACAGTTTAATACCATCCCAAAACCAAACCATTTCTGGTAAAAGAATTACATTTATAATTTAATTTACTTGTAAGACTCAGTAAACCTTCAATTTGAGTCTGTCTAGTCTGTGAAAGTGGGATGCTTCCAGATATCCTTTGCAATCTGAAAATACAAAATAATTACTAGAAAGAATGTCAGAGCAAAATATAGGTATGGGTAAAATCTAGCACTACTAAGTGGTCAATACGGGTACAATGGCTGTTTATGATAATGCCCAGCAGCACTGAATACTTATCTGTGTCATGGATGCTCATGTAATTAAACTCACATTAGCAATAATTAGTAACAGTTAATAATAAATCATGACAAGGAAAGATCAGGATATCAGGTTCATCAATCAGCAATTGTAAGAATAAGGGGAAAACCAGTGACTCAATAGAGATGTGGGCATTGAAAACAGAGTGGTGTAATGAAATATCTAGGGCCCTAATATGCCAGCCAGTGCTACATACCCAAACTACTGAGAGTTTTAGCTGAAGTGTACTTCACCACCACACTGTGATACTATTTGATATATTTTAACAGCCATCATGAAATACTGTTTTGTATATCCCACCCTTTGATAATCTGCCCCCGCAAAAAATCCTGAAGGTGATATGGTGATACTCATTCAAAAAACACTGTTCATCTTTAGATTAATGTTTTTTGTTTTGATTTTGTTTGGTTGGTTTTTCAAGGCAGGGTTTCTCTGTATATACCTGGCTGTCCTGGGATCACTTTGTAGACCAGGCTGGCAACAAACTCATAGAGATTTACCTGTCTCTGTCTCCCAAGTGCTGGGATTAGAGGTGCATATCACCATGTCTGGATAGACTAAGGGTCTTTAATATACAAAGGAGACATATTTACTATGTATCACATACTTTTACACATAAAAGGTTCCATTATTTTGAAATTAGGATGATGTTTCTATCTTTTCAAGAGTCCTTCATAGCAGTGCTGTTGTTTATAAATAAAAGTTAATTAAAATTTATTGCTAAGAATCAAACCTCTGACATTACTACATACATTATAGGCTAATGCCATATCATGAAGATTTATCACTAGCCTTTGTTCATGGGGACAGTCTCCCTATGTAATTAAGTTGACCTCCAACTCAAGTTTCTCTGACCTTTGACTCCAAATTGCTAGGATTATACATGAGCACTGCCATACCTGGTAATAATAATGCTTTCTCTTATGGTTGAATTAAGCAATTGTTTTTTTTTTAATAAAAGAGTATGGTCCCATTCATTAAATTTAGAGAAGCCATCTAACTATATATTTAGCAACCAAATGCTAAGCACTACCAACATTATCTCAGTGATTCCAATATGAATTTTCTTAATTTCTAAATATTCTACTAAAACACACACAAAATAATAGAGGGGAAAATACATGAAAAACTAAAGGAGTAAATATACAAGTATGTATAGTTTACCAGACTAGGCTAAAAGCAGTATGTAATGAAAATTAATACATAGAAACTGGCCTACACTGTGTATGGTTCATTTTTAGTGTCTTCCATAATAAAATTCTTAGTTAACATGAATGTTGGACTTTCAGTGAGTTAGTCATTCAATGTAAGTGAAAAAAATCAAGATAATTTTCTTGAAATGTTCACAAAACAAATACATATCTTAATATCCCAAAATAACTAGGCTCATCCAGATATATGGCAACCCCATGCTCCCCTGAGACTTCTTTAATTTCCACATATTATAAATTTGAAACACTAAGAGACAAAAGAGTACCTTGGAAAGTGCAATAATTTTTAATCAAATACCAGGCACTCAGTCACCTGCTGTTTTAATCTGGCAACATATTTAAAAGTTTTGAATCCTTTTTTTCATGAGAAAGTAACGTATGATTAATTACTGTTTCATCGTTATTTAAGCTCCCAACACAGTAATGCATGCAAAAGGGTTTATGAACTCTAATATGCAAATGTAAAGTTAATTTTAATTATAGTTACAACTTTAAATCTTTATGGATTTTGTAGGAGCCTTGAATACAAAAATTAGACTAGTAAAGGATTTAATTGTCTGGGGACATTTGAATATAGTGACATAATTCAAAGCAATCAATTCCTAAACTAATATTGATATGCCAAAATAAACAAAGTGTGTGGAAATCATTAAACATATTATATTGAATTATCAACCTGTATAAATATAGTAAATTGCCTCCAAACTCAGAAACTTAAAGTAGCACACTTTTATTCTCATGATTTCTGTGGTCATTTTTCTGGAAGTGGTTCTTTCTTTGGGAGCCTTACCTGGGAGGTTCTGATTCAAGGATCTCAGTTACACTTGGCATCCATTTATTGGTAGCAGTTTGACTGGCACTTGAGAAAATACTTTCAACATGTCTCACTTATCTGGCTGTTAGTAGGGAACATTCTGTCCAGGTGGGCCTTTCTAGAAGAGCTTCTAAAGGGTTCCCCCAACATGCATATATCTATTTTCAATGGCACTGCAGTGTTTCAAAAATAAAAGAACAGTCATGTTTTTGAGATTTTATCTGAACAAAGGAAACACCAACAAACATGCCAAACTGTTCTGGGAAAAGCCAATGAGGCTTCAGTCATATACAAAGATCTAAGGAAATTGAGTACAGCAAGGAGTATAGAAGAATAGTTCCAAGGGAAGAACACACCAACTGACACTCTCATACCAAATGAGTCCTGAGTCCTGAAATATATATACAAATAACATTATGTGGACTTAACCCACTTTAATTGGAAATGTGTATGAATATAAAAATACATATATGCATTCAGTAACAAATGATGGAAAAAGAAGTCATGAGTTTGAATGAGAATGGGGAAGAGTCAATGGGATTTTTGAAATGAAGAAATGGAAAGGAGGAATGATGTTATTAAAATATAATATAAAAATAAAATAAGTGATCATCCTGTGCCTCTTTTGGTTCAGTTGCTGGGGGGTTTTCTATTTCCTCTGTTTTCTTGGGTGTAGTTATCTTCTCTGGGTTGTAATTTTCCTTCTAGGATCTTCTGTAGGGCTGGGTTTGTGGGTAGATATTGTTTAAATTTGATTTTGACATGGAATATCTTGTTTTCTTCATCTCTGTTTATAGAGAGTTTTGCTGGGTAATACCAAGAAACCAAATAATTCAATCAAAAAATGGGGGACAGAGCTAAATAGAGAATTCACAAAGGAGGAATCCCTAATGGCCGAGAGACACCTGAAGAAATGCTCAACATCCTTAATCATCAGAGAAATGCAACTCAAGACGACTCTGAGATTCCGTCTCACACCTGTCAGAATGGCTAAGATCAAAAGCTCAAATGACAGCACATGCTGGCGAGGGTGTGGAGAAAGAGGAACCCTCCTCCATTGCTGGTGGGAGTGCAGGCTTGTGCAACCACTATGGAGGTCAGTATGGCGATATCTTAGAAATCTTGGAATAGCTTTGCCTCCGGACCCAGCAATACCACTTCTGGGTATACATCCAAATGGCTCCTCACGGAATCATAAGGAAGTCTCCTCATCTATGTTCATAGCAGCCTTATTTGTAATAGCTAGAAACTGAAAACAACCCAGATGTCCCTCAACTGAAGAATGGATTAAAAAACTGTGGTACATCTACACAATGGAATATTACTCAGCTATCAGAAACAGTGAAATCATGTAATTTGCAGCCAAATGGATGGAACTAGAGAAGCTCATCCTGAGTGAGCTAACCCAGACTCAGAAGGATGCACATGGCATCTATTCACTTATAGTAGAATTTTAGCTATATAGTACAGGATATCTGTACTACAATTACAACCATCACACCAAAGGGAACATGGACATGGACTTTTTTATTTTTTTTTTGTTGTTTGTTTGTTGGTCTGTTTTTTAGTTTTCCCTCCCTAGCAATGAGACACTTTTCACTGGTGGTACTGCTTTGTAGGCCCCCAGTGTATGAAGAGGCTCTTGGCCCTCATATGACTTCTGAACTGGGGTGAGGGACTATTATGTAGGGACACTCCACTCCAGAGGAGCAGGATGGAAGGGTTAAGGGGTAGAGGATGGGAGGGCAGGGCAGGGAAGGGGGAAAGAGGACAATATGATGGAGTTGTAACCTGAAGCAACAAATAAATAAATTTATTTAAAATAAATAAAAGAAAAGAAAAGAAGAGGGGCCTGAAATGACTCTGTGACCTACTCTCATAAAGCATAACTCCTACTCCTTCCCTCTTCTACTAATGATCAGCAAATTGCAAAATCTAGCTCATAGTTAACAGAAAATTTAAGATCTAGGATATTAAAGTGTCTTGTGTTATGAATTTTTAGTTTAGCTCTGTACCTTTTTTTGATTGGATTATTTGGTTGGATGATTTATAATTTCTTGAGTACTTTTTTATATTTTGGACATTAGCTCCCTCTCTGATGTGGGGTTGGTGAACATCTTTTCCCAATCTGTAGGTTGCCATTTTGTTCTATTGACAGTATCCTTTGCCTTACAGAAGCTTTTCAGTTTCATGAGGTCCCATTTATTAATTGTCAATCTTAGTGCCTGAGTTATTGTATCTGGTTTTAGGTTAAGGTCTTTGCCTAGAAGCACTTAAAGAAATGTGTAATATTCTTAGTCATCAGGGAAATGCAAATCAAAAGAATTCAGATTCCATCTTGCACCTGTCAGATGGCTAAGTGACATCACATGCTAAAGAGGATGTGGAGTAAAGGAAACACTTCTCCATTGCTGGTGGGAGTGCAAACTTGTGCAACCACTTTGGAAATCAATCTTGAGCTTTCTAAGAAAATTAGGAATAGTTTTCAAGACTCAGATATACCACTCCTGGGCATATACCCAAAAAACACTCCACCACACCACAAAGACATTGGCTGTACTATATTCTAGCAGTTTTATTTGTAATAGCAAGAAACGGGAACCAATCTATATGTCCCTCAACCAAAGAATGAATAAAGAAACTGTGGTACATTTACACATAAAATAATATTCAGCCATTAAAAACAATGAAATCATGCAATTTTCAGGCAAATGGATGGGAATAGAAAAGATCATCTTGAGAGATATAACCCAGAAAGATACACATGATATCTTTAAAAGATACACATGGCATTACTTACTTATAAGTGTATATTAGCTATATAGTACCTTATAATCACTCTACAACTCACAAACCCAAAGAACCTAAGTAACAAGGGTGGCACATTGAATCTAATCAGAAGGGAAACAGACATTAGAAGTGGACATGAGAAGGAACTGAGTGGGAGACTGTGTGAGGAGGGGAAGGAGGGTCAGGATAAGTTTTGGTGAGAGTAGGGGAGAGAGGTGAGAGGGCTGGGAGAGAGAAGGGAAATCAATACAGGGGAACATCTTTAAAACAAGCCAGAGACCTGCAAAAGGGTATGCTCCTGGGAGGATATGGGGGTAACACTAGCTGAGACTCCTAGCAATAGAACATATGGAGATGGAAGTGGATACTTCCTAGCATCTAGCAGGATTTCCAGTGTAGGGATGGGGTTACCAACCCACTTACAAAACCTTCAGCCCATAATTTAGCCTCTGTAGAAGATATACAGGGATGAAGATAGAGCAGTGATAAAGGGAATGACAATCAATGACTGGCACAGCTTGAGACCCAGCCCATTGAGAGAGGAAACTGCTGACACTACTAATGGTACTCTGCTAGACTTGCAGACAAGAACCTGGTATAATTATCCTCTAGGCCTCACCCAGCAGCAGATAGAATCAGATGCTGAGACACATAGCCAAACATTGGGTAGAACTCAGGGTGTCATTTAGAAGAAGGGGAGGAAGAATAGAGGGATCCAGAGGTGATAAGAACTCCATAAGAGGAGAACCAAGATGTCAGCAACCAGCATGGACACATTTTGAGTTCAGGGAAACCAACTAGAACACTGCAGAAATATAACCAAACTGAGCAACAATCTCAGAGTTGTGAATCCGTGGGGGCTCACTTGGCAAACCTGGGGACAGGGCTAGTCCCTGAACTAGACTCTCAGACACTCAGAAAAACAGCAGCCAGGTGCAGAAGCAAGAGAGCTACACACTGCGAAGAGTGCATTGGGGTGAGACACTCAGGATTCCCACCTGGCAGCTCTGAACCCCAGACAGAGGTACTCATCAGGTTCCTCAGCCCCTAGCTGCTATGCAGGCATTCCAGCATGAAAAGGGGGACCACTGGAGTCACGGGAATGGGTATCTTCTCTGGAGAACCAATATGGAGACAACCAACAGCACAATCTGGGCTGCAGGAGAACTGCAGGACCACCGCAGGACCACCGCAGAGATACTCCAGCAGAGCAGCAGAGGCACAGGCATATTTGGGGAGCACCTGGAAAGGCTTTGGACAATACAAGGCCCTCAACTGGACAATCTCAATGTTAATAAAAATAATTTTCTGTGGAACCAATGAAACCCAATTTATTGTTCAATTGCAACATTAGAACCCGGCTTAGGGATTTTTGTCTAAAATAAGTGAAACCCTGATGTTCTTCTCTTTATAAGTTGATCTTAAGTTTTATTTTTCAGAAACATTTTAATTAATTAATTAACTAACTAACTAACCTATTTATTTATTTATGTATTTATGTATTTATGTATTTATGTACTTATTTATTTATTTATTTGTTTATTTGTTTATTTGTTTATTTATTTATTTATTTATTCGTTTTCCATCTTGATCACAGATCACAGCCTCCCCTTCCAACCAGACCCACCATTGCATAATCTTTTCCCTTCTTCCTCTCCCCTTCTCCTCAGAAAAGGGGAACTCCTCTCTATCAGTCAACCCTGACACTTCAAGTCGCATCAGGACAAAGAACATCCTCTTACACTAAGGCCAGAAAAGGCAGCCCAGCTAGAGTAAAGTGATCCACAAAAGGACAACGGAGACTATGTCAAAGGGAGTCCCCATTCCACTTGCTGGGGGTATACATGAAGACCAAGCTGCCTATCAGCTACACATGTATAAGGGGCATAGGTTCAGCCTATGCATGCTTTTTTCATTGGCACTTCAGACTCTAAGCCCCAGGAGCCCAGGTTAGCTGGCTCTGCTGGTCGTTTTTTTTTTTTTTTTTTAACTTCAAGTTAAATCTCCATCACACCACCCTCTCTCCAGCCCTCCCTCTTTATTTACATCCTCTCCCACCTAACCTCTGTTGAGGGCTGTGCCCAAATATCCCCCCACCCCCTGAGTTCATCAGTCATATGAGGGCCAAGAACTTCCTCTTGCACTGGGGGCCTACAGATTGAGTTTGTACAAAATATACTGTATAAATGTTATTTACAATATAAACTCTAAATAATACCCATATCACTCCCAAAGACAGGGAAATATCTTGAGGTTGTAAGTGGGAAATGCTTATTATAACAACTATGTGTACAACATGCAAAGAAGCATATATAAGCCTATCTCTAGATTCAGAATTGACAGAGTGATGGTAAATTGAAATCTAAAGGTCCATTGTTGAATAATAAAAATAAAATAACATAGGTGGAAAAGAACTTACATTTTCTATTTTAATGAAACAAGTAGAATAAAGATTAAATTTTTCCAGCTACCAAAATACATATATACAGAATAGTTGCTCAGTTGCTACTTTTAAATATACAAATAAAAGAATAAATACATTAAAGGCAATTACGTAGCCAAGTTTTGTAGTGAACAACCTTTAATCCAAGCATTTGGGGGGCGGGGCAGAGGCAGGCAGATCTTTGAGTTCAATGTCAGCCTGGTCTACAACTTGAGTTCCAGGAAAGTCAGGGCTACACAGAGAAACCCTATCTTGAGAAACCTGTATGCCTCTAATCTCAGACCTCAGGAGGTAGAGGAAGGTAGATCTCTGTGACTTTAAGGCCACTCTGGTGTACAACATGAGACCAGGACAGTCAGGGCTACACAGAAAAACCATCTCAAAGAAACCTAAAAAGAGAGAAAGGAAAAAAAAAAAGAGAGAACCAAAAAATGGGACAATTACCTTAATACCTGATTAATTTAATAAGTACTGATTATATACATTTGCCTGTAAAATTTCCATGAATTTGTTATCAGAAGGATCAATGTGACCAGTAGTTTTTATATGCATTCCAACAAGAGATTATTTAAGTCTATTTGGACAATTAAAGAGATCTCAGGCAGATCTCTGTGAGTTTGAGGCCAGCCTGGTCTACAAAGTGAGTCCAGGACAGCCAGAGCTGTTATACAGAGAAACCCTGTCTCGAAAAACAACAACAAAATGAGAGAGAGAGAGAGATCTCAGAAAGCACCCTACTGTGTTAACTATTATTGCTACTGTTTTTACACTCAGAAAAATCAAGCAAGTTTATATTCAATGACAGGTCAATTGTGTGATCAAGTGAGACATACTTATGAGTCTTTCCTGTGAGATGGACCCTGTCATGGCATATTGTCATGACAAAGAAAGTAGAGGCACAGGAGAAACAAGTTAAACAATTTGTAGTTGATCATCCAGCACTTTTTATATTGGTGCATAATTGTTTTATTATCATCTGTCTTCAAATTTATTTTCTTCTATCATCAGAAGGACTTTTCCCACAGAAAGGAGCATTATTTCAGCAAGGTGATTACATATAACTATGTTTAGAAACATTCTTCTTCATTTTAATAATGGTCTCAATGTACACAACAATTGCAAGTGATATTTGTAGTTATACTGAAATAGACATATAGGATTTCAGAACCAACTTTAGCTTTGCTCGAGTGTACCTCTTTTTTTCTATACAGATAATACTATCAACAACCTATTACAATACAATATGTGGATAAAAACACTTTTAGGAGAAGCAAAACACTGTGAAGCAATATAGTGTTCCTTCTCTAATGGAGTCTGCATTTGGACACAAGTTTCTTCTCAATCCTTCAATTCCCAATTTGGCCAAGTATTGAGTATAGGCAAATTGTCGTAATTAAGTTGTACTCTTAGTCTATTTTCAGATGAAATTTTCCAAAAAATGATTATTATTTCTGAGATTATGTTGTAAGACCCAATTTTTATGAATGGTCAGATAATTTTCTAAAATTTTATCCCTAGTTTTTGAAGTTACTATTATTTTACTTTCATTGTGATGTTCTTATCTATAGACGACTAATGATATTCCCTAACAAGTAAATAAGCTTCATTTTATTCACCAACATTATGTTTAATTTAATTTATGTCAGAAAGTATCTAACATGTTTATTAAATAAAATAATAAAATGGTAAGAAAAATACAAATTACTGTGGTCATATTAATTAAATTTAGCTGGCTTTAAGAAACAAAATATACTTACATACATTCTATTGTACGAGTCTAAATCAGGCACAGATGCAAACCATCTGGAGGGTGTAGAAACACATGGCAATAGAAATGGGGTAAGGCTTATGTGACTAATTGACAACTACTTAATATTTATTTTGTCATTATTAAAATAGAAATGGTAACATTCTTCAGAAAACTTTGGTGAGCTCCACTGAAAAGATTCAAAGTACCTTTTGAAGATTAGACACAAAATGAGCCTCAGAGAGCACTATTAAACATAAAATATGAATACATAATGTGCTCACTAACAACTGACTTCATTACACAGGGAGAGTTATGTTTGATAGTATACAACAGAAGCTCTAGGGACTACCCAGTGCATAAAAGTTTACTCTACATTCCATGAATCTAAATGCAGGCAGTACAGAGCAAAAATGATTGTTAACTAGTTTGATTTTCTGTTGCAGGAATAAACACAATGGTCAAAAGCAACTTGGATGGAGTTTCTTTCATTTATAATTTTAGGATACAATCAATCATTGAAGAAAGCCATGTCAAGAATGATGGGGGAAAGATGCTGGCGGTACACTATCAGATAGCTCTAATACAGCCCAGGCCCACCTATCTAAGGATAGTGCAATGCATAGTAGGGTTAGTGTTACAGAGCGATGAGTCCTCTGCCATAAATCATAAATCAAGAATATTTCTAAAAATAGGCCCATAAATCAGCCTAAACTTAGAAATTAGGCTTCCTCTTCAGGTGATTTGATGTCTAGGTTGTAGAGAATTGACAATAAAACTAGTAGCACTGCCATTGCTGGTGGGAATGCAGGCGTGTGCAACCACTATGGAGGTCAGTCTGGCGATATCTTAGAAAACTTGGACTAGCTTTGCCTCAGGACCCAGCTATACCATTTCTGGGTATACATCCAAATGACTCCTCATGGAATCATAAGGAAGTCTCCTCATCTATGTTCATAGCAGCCTTATTTGTAACAGCTAGAAACTGAAAACAACCCAGATGTCCCTCAACTGAAGAATGGGTTAAATAACTGTGGTATATCTACACAACGGAATATTATTCAGCTATCAGGAATAATGAAATTATGCAATTTGCAGCCATATGAATGGAACTAGAAAAGCTCCTCCTGAGTGAGTTAACCCAGACTCAGAAGGACACATATGGCATCTATTCACTTATAGTAGGATTTTAGCTATATAGTAGAAGGTATCGATACTAAAACTAACACACCAAAGGGAACTTGGACATGGACTTCTTATTTTTAATTTTTAGTTTTCATATATTAGTTATGTTTTTTTTCATTTTTTAGTCTTTTTTATCTATTGTCTGCTTATTGGTTTGTTTGTTTAGTAGTTCTCTCTCCCGGGCAACGAGATACTTTTCACTGATGGTACTGCTTCGTAGACTCCCAATGAATGAAGAGGCTCTTGGCCCTCATACGACTTCTCAACTGAGATGAGGGACTGTTATATAAGGACACCCCACCTCGGAGAAATGGGATGGAAGGGTTAGGAGGTAAAGAAAAAAAAATGAAATGGGATGTGTCAACCTTTACTACTAATTGTCATAAAGTGTTTAGGATAATTAAGAAATGCAAACTAATGGTCATTCTGTTAGGTACTATGACAGCCTATTATAGTTACTTGCTAAGCTAATCAGAAATAAACCTGCTAAGAGACAAGCAACATCTGCTTACCCTAATATAAGAGATAGATAGGGCCTCTTCAAAAACCTCAAGAGATCTGCAGAATATGGCTTTCAAAGATGTTTTCGTAACTTTAGATTTTTTTATATCAAGACATATCAACTCCTGACAGCACCCCCTATTCTCCTCCAAGTAGAAGATGAGTATTGAAGAATCTCCAGTGGGAGATTGAATTAGTCGCAAGCCTATCTCTTGGTAGGAAAAGCCCCTTGCTCCAACTGTAGACAGAATGCTGTCCAAAAAGGACAAAACCTGGAAGCAGGTAAGTCGACAGCCTAGCTCTGCCAAGACAGGGTAGGTAAGTCCTTCATAACCCCTGCTCTACAATCAATGTCTATCAGAGAAACGGGGCCAAATGACTGAAGAGCGATGCTGTAATGTATGGCGAGAAAATGGGAACTGTTCAGGCAGCCACTGGTATGTCATTTTTTAGTTTGGGAAGCTGCAGGCCCTGTACTTCCTATAAAATCAGAAATATTTATCCCTCTCAGGTCTCTGAGGTGGTTGAAGAACAGATAGATAGAGTCTCATAATTAAATTTTGAGTTGTTTAGGAGTCAAGAGAGTGTTATATATCTAAGAAGATACTTTTAAAATTGTGTTGCAAGTTAGTATGAATATTGAGTCAGATATAGAACTTTAAACTCATGGAGATGGTTAGATGGTGGAATGTTAAAGTCGGGTACCAAATACGTATGGACTGGACATTGGGAATGTATGCTAAGCCATATAACCCTCATAACTGTGGCCTAATTACCTCTGTTGTTTTGTATTGTATTTATTATTATAAGAGAAAGAGCCATTTGTTAGACTGAAAGGGGAAACTGTAGGGGGAAATAAGATATACCTTAAACTTAAAAAAAGGAAAGAGGATGGGGGGTTAAGGATGGGAGGGGGGACTGGAGGGGGTAATAGGGAGGGGACTGCGATTGAGATGTAACTTGAAGAAATAAAAAATAAAGGAAAAAAATCTAGTAGCACTGAAGTCTCAAGATTCATTTACTTCATTGTGAACTTTACTTCTGCCTCCTTACCTCAATGTTCCTCTACTAAATAAAACATGACTAGGATGGACACAGAGACCTTTGAGTATGATAAACTTTACAACACATATTATAAAAGAGGGAGAGGGCAATCATAAAATGCTAGTAATAATTAAGTCTAAACCTTTTACAAAAGTTTCTACAAGTCCATCAATTAACATCCTCTTTTTGTCTCATTAGTAATTCATATCTCACAGAGAAACTGTGTGTCACTGAATTACATGGAACCAAGTTTCATTTTTCCCCTCAAAGGGCAATTGATGCTACAAACTCATTAGATTTCTTCTATAACAGGTGTTCTCTAAACATAATTTAAAATTTAGCTATAATTATTAAAAATAAGCAACTTACTGCGATAAAATGACCATTTTTCAGCAGGAATCCATATTAAGGTTAAAAGTTTACATTTGAACATGAGGTACATTGTACTGACTATCTTCTGGGGACATAGTGTTGGAGAAGCCCTTGTCACCTTTGCTGCAAGCTATCCACCAATTTAACTACTCACTAGGAGCTTTCTTCCAGGTCTACAACTCATAAGGCAGTCAACATCCCTGCCACAGAGCTGTTGCTGTAGAATGACTAGTATTAAATGATAAAACCAGTCATTTAGTATTTACATCACAGCACTGTTCAGCAATGATACCTAAGACATAGCACAGAACCAAAAGAAAGAAAGTTTAGCAAATTTATTATGACATATTCATATTTTAAAATTATCATTATATCTAACAATGAAGAATAAAATGTCATGGAGATATTATGGAACTATATTTTCACCTTCATATCTATCTAAACTCATATGGCTCCTTTTGAGGCAAAATATCAAGACCCAGCTATGGTTACTATGACAACTCCATTAAAAATAAAAAAGTGGAATGCTTTCAAGTGTTAAATACATTTAAAATTCAAACACCCACTCACTGAAGAATCAAAACTTGAAGCTTCAACTTAATGTTGCAAGAGGTGTGTCACAAGTTCATCAAATTGAAACATTAGTGTCATTATAATTTATTGCACAAAGCATCTCATTAAAGGATAGATATAAATAGATATTTCGTTAATAATAAAATAAACTCATAAAAATGTTAGTACACATTTTTTACTGCAAATTTACAGAAAACACTATTTAAAACTGTGTGAAAGCAATTATCATAAATTTCAAGTTATGTCAACAGACCATAAAAATACTCAAAGGTTCACAGGCACTTACACTGTTCTTCTTTCCCATATTAATGTTTCTCTGTGGGATAATTTTGAAGGTTCTGATGGTTTCAACAACAAACATTCCTTCTAATGCCTCTGATTTGATTTCAGGTTTCACATCCTAGTTCATGGCATTACCATCTTCCTAGGGCTAAAACTGTGAATAATAGACTGCATAATTTCTCAGCAAGTATTTTTCATCAAATATATTGTTATTCCCATCATTATTGTCTATTTCTATATATCAAATACACCTAATGCTGTGTCTACCCTAGAGTGAGACACGATATGGGTCAATGTTGTTTCTGCTTCTAATCTTAACTTTGTACAGTCTAGAGAATCGCTCATGGCTTCCTCTTGCACTGATAAAAAAAAAAATTAGAGTGCTTAATTAGGTCTACAAAGTCCTCTACAAGTTAATGTCAACTGTTGTTATTCACTTTCTCTAACCACAATTATATGACAAAATTTACTACCTTCTCCCATTGAGCATCCAAGTCAGCTCTGCACATTGACCTCTGTCCTGTGGTCCTCCCTGAACATAAAGTACTCTTCCCTGTAATTGTCTCCTTATTAGCTATGTTCAACACTTTTCCATCAAAATTTCTCAGAAAGGCCTTATAGGTCTATCATTTTATTTATTTATTTATTTGTTTGTTTGTTTATTTATTTATTTATTTATTACTTCAGGTTACATCTCCATCATAGTGTCCTCTTTCCACCCCTCCCAGTCCCACCCTCCCACCCTCTACCCCCTATCCTTTCCATCCCACTCCTCTGGAGTGGAGTGTCCCTACATAACAGTCCCCGCCCTAGTTCAGCAGTTAGTCATAGGTCTATCATTAAGATGCCACATTGCCTATCCTATTCTGATTTTTTTTTTCCTATTCTGATTCTAAAATAATGTTTTTTGGTTTTTTTTTACTATCTATAATGATCTGAACATTTGCATTTAAGCATTTGCTTTATTATTTTTATTAGAAAAATCTCTTTTTTAGAAGAGGTATTATCTACAGATAGAAGGCCCACATGGACCTTCTAAAGAATCTTAATACTCTTTAGAGAGGGTTCAACTAGGATTGCTTAGTGTTAGTTTATAGGTTATAGGTATTAGGTATTGTAGGTTATAGGATATAGGTGTTTTATAGGGCTTATTAAGTATTAATAAATATTTCTTAATAAAAATTTTCATTTATAACCCATTGTTCTTGCTAAAAGTCTAGGAAAGATATGGTATACAAAGCCCATGCCTAAATATAATAAAGGTAATATAGAGCTAGCTGATAGCCAACATCAAATTAAATGGAAGAAACTTAAAGTGATTCCACAAAAATCAGGGACAAGACAAGGTTGTTCAATTTCCCCATATCTCTTCAAAACAGTACTTGAAATTCTAGCTAGAGCAACAAGACAGCTAAACGAGACCAAGGGGATACAAATTAAAAAGGAATTATCCCTATTTGGAGATTATATGATAGTATACATAAGTGACCCCCAAAACTCTACTAGAGAACTCCTACAGCTGATAAACACCTTCAGCAAAGTGGCTGGATACAAGATTAACAAAAAATCAGTTGCCCTCCCTCAAGCAAATGATAAGTGGGCCAAAAAGAATAAGGAAAAAGTCCCTTCACAATAGCCACAAAGCATATAAAATATCTTGTTTCAACCACTAACCAAGCAAGTGAAAATCTTGTTTGACAAGAACATCAAGTCTCTAAAGAGAGAAATTGAAGAATATATCAGAATATGGAAAGATCTCCCATACTGATGGACTGATAGGATTAACATAGTAAAAATGGCCCTCTTACCAAAAACAATCTACAGATTCAATGAAATTCCCATCAGAATCCTGAAACAATTCTTTACAGACCTTGAAAAAACAATTCTCAACATTAAGTGAAAAACAAAACAAAAACAAATACCTGAGGACATCAAAAATAGTCCTCTCCAATCAAAGAACCTCTGGACATATCACTATCCCTGACTTCATGATATACTACAAAGGAAATCTCAAAACAGCCTAGTATAGACTCTGTTATGTGCTTACTAGAGTTCACTCTTATGAAGAACGTTTTGATGAAAAGGAGCAAGCTGAGCAAGGAACAAAACAAAATGTATGGTTCATGGATCTTGGAGAGTAACTACAATCCTCCTCAGCTGGTTGTAATCTAAACTGGATTTATTAGGCAAAGAATTGGCACTGGGGGTCTAACCTGTATGGTCCTGAGAACTGGAGTGTCTCCTCAGAAAGCCAGGTCCGGATATTTTTCTTCAGTATTATTATAAATGCATATTAAGTAGTAATTTCTTAAAGACAAAATATAAATGGTGTTTTATAAAATTGAATAAATTCTGCTTTTAATTTCTAAAAATTTGAGATCATAATATAATTAAAACTTTGGGGATAAATTACTAACACTGAAGACCTTTGAAATAACCATATAGATACATACTACTATAGAAGCTTCTTAAATATATTCATATATAGATTGGGTTTAAATGCACTTAATACACATAGCAGTGAGATAATGCTTACCCCAGACACCATAAGCTATCAACTTAAAAGTCAGTTTCCCCAATATATGTGGGGACCTGGGAAATGGAGGCTTATGAGAAATGCCTTGTTTCTGGGAAAATTAAAGTTAATTTGTGGGAGATGTCTAAGATGGTGCTGTCCGGAAGATAGGAGGCAGAGTTGAAGCCCTATCATGGGTATAGCTGATTGGGTGAACAAGACTTCTGCACGTGTGATCGGTGTATTATCACCATGTTACCAGGCTTGTGCTATGTGGTGTGATGGGACCACCTTTAGTGTGATTGGCCCATGTGGTAATCCCCCATTTGGTTCTATATATAAGCCAGAGAACAAAACATTAAAATGGGAAATGCTTAGACATCACCCCTGTCTCGTCTGATTGTCTCCACTGATTGAAGGGAGGCTGATGGAGTGGGTGGACAGTGCACTTACTGTTCCCTGACAACCTCCTGTGGGGTGGCTGTTGTGTTGGGGGTCACCACAAATGTACAGCAATTAGAATCCAGCTTTCATTATGCAGTTTGCAGCAAAATGGATGGAACTAGAAAAGCTCATCCTGAATGAACTAACCCAGACTCAGAAGGACACATATGGCATCTATTCACTTATAGTAGGATTTTAGCTATATAGTAGAAGGTATCGATACTACAACTAACACACCAAAGGGAACTTGGACATAGACTTCTTATTCTTAATTTTTATTTATTTTTATATATTAGTTATATTTTTTTCTATTTTTTAGTATTTTCTATCTATTGTATGCTTATTGATTTGTTTGTTTAGTAGTTCTCTCTCCCGGGCAACGAGACACTTTTCTCTGATGGTACTGCTTCGTAGATCCCCAATGAATGAAGAGGTTCTTGGCCCTCATACGACCTCTCAACTGAGATGAGGGACTGTTATATAAGGACACCCCACCCCAGAGAAATGGGATGGAAGGGTTAGGAGGTAAAGAAAAAAAAATGAAATGTGATGTTTCAGCGTTTTACTACTAACTGACATAAACTGTTTAGGATAATTAAGAAATGCAAACTAATGGTTATGCAAGTCAGTCATTCTGTTAGGTACTATGACAGCCTACTATAGTTACTTGCTAAGCTAATCAGAAATAAACCTGCTAAGAGACAAGCAACATCTGCTTACCCTAATATAAGAGATAGATAGGGCCTCTTCAAAAACCTCAAGAGATCTGCAGAATATGGCATTCAAAGATGTTTTCGTAACTTTAGATTTTTTTATATCAAGACATATCAACTCCTGACAGCACCCCCTATTCTCCTCCAAGTAGAAGATGAGCTTTGAAGAATCTCCAGTGGGAGATTGAATTAGTCGCAAGCCTATCTCTTGGTAGGAAAAGCCCCTTGCTCCAACTGTAGACAGAATGCTGTCCAAAAAGGACAAAACCTGGAAGCAGGTAAGTCGACAGCCTAGCTCTGCCAAGACAGGGTAGGTAAGTCCTTCATAACCCCTGCTCTACAATCAATGTCTGTCAGAGAAGCGGGGCCAAATGACTGAAGAGTGATGCTGTAATGTATGGAGAGAAAATGGGAACTGTCCAGGCAGCCACTGGTATGTCATTTCTTAGTTTGGGAAGCTGCAGACCCTGTACTTCCTATAAAATCAGATATATTTATCCCTCTCAGGTCTCTGAGGTGATTGAAGAACAGATAGATAGAGTCTCATAATTAATTTTGAGTTGTTTAGGAGTCAAGAGAGTGTTATACATCTAAGAAGATACTTTTAAAATTGTGTTGCAATTAGTATGAATGTTGAGTCAGATATAGAACTTTAAACTCATGGAGATGTTTAGATAGTAGAATGTTAAAGTCAGGTACCAAATACATATTGACTGGTCATTGGGAATGTACGTTAAGCCATATAACCCTCATAACTGTGGCCTAATTACCTCTGTTGTACTGTATTGTATTTATTATTGTAAGAGAAAGCCATTTGTTGGACTGAAAGGGGATACTGTAGGGGGAAATAAGATATACTTTAAAGTTAAAAGAAAAAAAAAGGGAAGAGGATGGGGGGTTGAGGGTGGGAGGGTGGGACTGGAGGGGGAATAGGGAGGGGAATGCGATTGAGATGTAACTTGAAGAAATAAAAACTAAAGGAAAAAAAAAAAAAGAATCCAGCTTTCAGCTTGGGAAGGCCCAGGTGAAAGGCAGTTTCCTAGCCAAAGAGTGAGGAATCAGACTTGAATGCATTTCAAAGGTGAGGCTCTTTTAACAGAAGCTGGTGCCTTGCAGCAATGGCAGACACCAAAGGCTGTCTACTGAAATACTGACAGCCTTCAAGACAGAGTAAGGGAATGGGATTAACCACCTAGATTAAAAATGATGACATTCACTATGCCTCAATACATTTGCATTCCAACTGAGTTTGATTTTCTTAGCATGCAAATAATTTTTACACTGACAATTGTGGTTCTGTGTATCCTTTTTGAGAGGGTAAGACTAGGACAGGGTTAAAGAAAGAGAGTGCTTACAGATGGAATGCTAAGTTACTGGCAATGACATTGGGGGAAGGAATAACACCCTTCCCTATAGATAAGACAAAATTGATTGCAGCTAGAGCTTATACCTCCCAGCTACTATATGTTTCCCAACGATATCTGGTATTGGCCACTGAATACAATGCAGCCACAACTAGATTCTAGAAAATGATGAATGGAGTTTTAATTACAATGTGGAATGGCACAGCTGGACCAAGGCTTTTGGAATGTTCTTGTTTCTTTGCTGATTTTTGTTTAGATGTCTTTGATTTTTCTCTATATCAGGAGGTAGAAAGGATATTTTTTGGGGGTTTGATATTGTTGAAATATGGGAGATTTTTGAGTATTTGAACAGATTATCAGAGATTCAGATCAAATATTTGAGCAGGGCAGTGGTGGCACACACCCTTAATTTCAGCACACTGAAGGCAGAGACAGGGGATCTTTGTGAATTCCAGAGCAGACTGGTCTACACAGTGAAGTCAGGGGGGGACCCCTGCTGACAAGATAAGGCTGCTTGCTAGTGATAGTATAGAATTAAAGTGACACATTTCTTCCTTGAAGATACTATGCAAATTTTTGCTAAGTAATAAATAATAATGTCCTTACTGATCTAATGGATAAATACACGTAATATTACATTTATACAAAGACAAATATCGAGACATGTCAGTTCCTGACAACACCCCCTATTCTACTCCAATAGAAGATGATCATCGAAGAATCTCCAGTGGGAGATGATTGACTAGTGGCAAGCCTATCTCTTGGCAAACAAAACAAAACAAACAAAAAAACAAAAAACAAAAAACCTTTGCTTCTACTGTAGACAGAATGCTGTCCCAAAAGGACAAAACTTGGAAGCAGATAAGTCGACAGCCTAGCTCTGCCAAACAGGGTAGGCAAGTCCTTCATAATTCCTGCTCTACAATTAATGCCTGTCAGAGAAATGGGGCCAATTGTCTGAAGATTGATGCTGTAATGTATGGAGAGAAAATGGGAACCATCCAGGTAGCCACTGATATGTCATTTCTTAGTTTTGGAAGCTGCGGGCCCTGCACTTCCTATATAATCAGATATATTTATTCCTCTCAGGTCTCTGAGGTAGTTGAAGAATAGATAGCTTGAGTCTCATAATTAAATTTTGAGTAGTTTAGGAATCAAGAGGGTGTTCTGGATCTAAGAAGATGTTTTTAAAATTGTGATGCAAGTTAATTTAAAAGCTAAGTTAGATATAGAACCTTAAACTCATGGAGATTGTTAGATAGTGGAATGTTAAAGTCAGGTGTCAAATACATATGGACTGGACATTGGGAATATATGGTAAGCTAAATCACTCTTATAATTGTGGCCTATTTATTTCTGTTGTTTTGTATTGTATTTATTGTTATAAGAGAAAGAATCATTTGTTGAACTGAAAGGGGAAGCTGTTGAGAGGAAAAAGATATACCTTAAACTTAAAAAAAAAGGGAAGAGGATGGGGGATTGAGGGAGAATGGGACTGGAGGGGGGAGTAGGGTGGAGATTGTGATTGAGATGTAACTTTAAGAAATAAAAAAAATAATAATTCCAGCACCTGGGAGGTGTAAGGACAAAGCTCTTGTCATCCTTGGCTACACAAAGAGCTCAGTGCTAGCTTGGTCTACATAAGATTGACTCAAATAAAGATTTTTGCTTGAAATAAAAAAAAGTACAACTAAAAAGTTGATGTAAATATGGTGAACAAGCAGAAAAACCAAAAAAAAAAAAATGAAATTTGAAGACAGAGCCAAATCATACAGCTTAAACAAGAGGAAATTTTATGTTTTGATTTAATGAATGAGAAATAAAGAAAAGTATATAGTGGTTTTAATTTGTAAAAATAAAATAAAACTATTCACCTGTTTACAAAAAAAAAAAAAAAAAAAGAAAAGACAAAGTGGTGACAAGTCAATCGCCTTAGGAGTAGTGCTTCCATGGGAGAACTAGTGCCAAGAGACATTTTGCTCTAAAAGAGATAAATTCTGTTAGTCAATGTAAGGACCCAGAGTTAGGTTGGGGGAGCAACAAATAAGGTGCATGCCTCCCACCACCACCAACTAATAAAAACTAACATAAAATAGCATATCATGCTACTCTAAACCAATTTCCCCAAGAATTAGGGTCACCTGGGAGAATTAGAACTCAGACTAAAACAAAATGGTTTAATTAATATTATTGTTTAATAAAGCTAATTCAATTATTTAAATTCATACCTTGATCCCAAAACTTGAGAGACAAGGAAAAAACAGATTCCTTGTGAGTTCAAGGCCAATCTAATCTTCAGAACTCTATAGAGAATGTCAAGACAGTCCAGGCTACACAGAGAAGCCCTGTCTCAACAAGGATAGAATTATCCACATAGAAATTAAATTTCCAAATAAAAGAGAAAAGGAAAGAAAAAATATAAACACGTTTTGATCACAAAACTTGGGAGACAAAGACAGAGACAGACCAGGTTTCTTGTGAATTTGAAGCCAACCTAATATACAAACAGCCCAAGCTACACAGAGAAAACCTGTCTCAGTCAATTAATATATTTATGTCAACTGTAGAAGAGGATACTGAAACTTCATACAGTCATATGCTGAATTTTCAACTTAAAAATGATTATGTATAGTCATATATATGCAATAAAAATTAGGATAAGAATAATGATGGTTATATTTATCTCCTTTATGGGAAATCAAAATATAGCAGACCTATGGACTGCTAATTTTAATAAAATTATAGATATAATGACTTCAAATAGGAGGACAAAGGCTAAGCCATTTTTGAGAGAGAAGCATTTTTCTTGTGTCAAGAGGAAAGAAAAGATGTCATCCATCAAACTGATAGAAATCAGATTTGACTGGGAAAGTCTACAGATCCTGGCTACAAAGAACAATTTGACAGCTCAGTCTGCCAAGTCATAAATATATATACATAGCCAATAAAAATCTTGTTGGCTACACAGAATCCATATGACTTATTATTAGATGCCATCCTTTCATATGGCATGAATGGAGACTTACAAATGTCTTTCTTCTGTTCATACAAAGAGCAGAAAATCTTCCTTGATTTATCTGTATATCCTGCATGTCCTAGGTATTTTTGTAATACAGAACTAAATGTTACTTGTGAGAAATTATATATTTTCAGAATAAAAGGACCAGACAGCAATAAAGTGAGGATGATCACAACAAGAATCATTCTCCAGGATGCTAAGACCCTGAGACATATGTATTCCAGCATCCTGCTTTATCCAACCCAAATGACTTCAATTCAACCAGGCTTAGGTTTTTCCATTAAGGACCACTTCCAGGAAAGTTTCAAAGAAAGCTATGGATTCCAATTGGCCATTCAGACTGTCCCAAACAGGACTTCATTTGGGCCTACATTTTCAATATTTGAGAGACTGGACAACAAATGTTACTATTAAATTGCTTAACCATTTTTTTTTAAATTTGGGCTCCTAACAGGTTTTCTTCACCCTAAATAAGCAGCAAGCAAAATTTCAGAGGACCTATGTCCCATTCCCAAAAAGGGATGGATGGGTTGTGGTTGTTCTATGGTTAATGGGTGTTTGTTATTATAAACAGGATGGTTACATGTTATTAATGGTATCATTTTTAAAAGGGGTTGTTAGGAACTTAAACTCAAGTTAGGAAGAAAAGAGGAATTTGGGTATATAATATAGTAATGATAAAATATAAGGGTAGATTATTGAATCTGCTCTGAAACTTAGAGCTTTTGCTGTTATTAAAATACAGTTATCTTTTGATTCACTGGAATAGAATTTTATTTGTTGACACAGACTTAAGGTTATTTTGACACACATATATGTTTATTTCAACTCTTATACAAGGTATTGTACCTATAGAACTCATTTTAAAATATAGGCTGACTTCCAATCCTTTTATGAGCTGCTATCACATTCTACTAAGGAGATTGGGTAATACAGGTTAATGATTGGTAAGTCAAGCTCATGATCATTTAAGATATGTAATTTAGCACAAAAATATGCTTCCAAGGTTGAACAAATACTAAATGATTAAAGATATGCAATTTGTCTGCTAAAACATTAGCTACATAGTTATCATAGATACATAGATAGATAGATATATTTATAGATTTATAAATACATAAATACATAGTAAATGGAAGTCTTCAAAACCCTGAGAGGTTTGTACAGAAAATGTATGTACAGAGGTACAGAAAATGGCATTTAAAGATGTTTCTATTATTTTAAAAATTCTTTGCTTTGAGACAGTCAGCTCCTGACAGCTCTCATTTGACTTGGAAGGAGACAATGAGCTTCAAAAATCTCCATCAGGAGATAATTCCTACTGGGCATAAATGCCCCTGTTCTATCAACAGACTATATATGGTCCAAAGACAGATCAGAGCTTAAAGGCAGGTAAGTAGATGGCCTGATTTTGCAAAGACAGGCTGGGAAAAGGCTTCTAATTGCCTGCTGCACAATTAAGTCTGTGAGATATGCTTGGTCAGAAGGCTGAAGATGATGTTCCAACAGTATTAAGAGATATTTAGGATGGTCTAGATAGCAAACCATCATTTTTCTATTCTAACACCTGCTTGCCTGCACTTCCTACTCACTCAAATAACTATGTCTTTTCAATTCTTTGGTAGGGTTGAAGACATAATAGATACAAATTTTCAATTGAGTTTAAGTTGTTTTGGATTTTAAAAAGATATTTTTGAATCTAAATAAAATATTTAGGTTTATATATATATATAGGATATGATAGAAAATATTTAAGTTCAGAACTTTAGATACACCAAGATAGGTGGATGATTTTTTTTCTTCAAGGTTGCCTGATACAAATAGGCTAAACATTATGTATGTAACTTTTATATGTGGTTTTCCTGATTGTTTCATATTTGTTCTTACTGTATATAGTTTTTTTTCAATAGCCTTTTTATTAGACAAAAGGGGGGAATTGTTGGAATGATCTGTTATTTATTCTAAATGTTAATTAGTTGCTACCAGAGGCCTGCTTGATGTAGGAGATACATCAAATGATGCTGTTACTTTGCTTGCTAACCATTTTCTCTGATTAGCATTAATAAAATGCTGAGGCCTGTGACTGGGCAGAGAGAGAGGTAGATGGGGCAAAGGTTGGCAGACTTTTGGAGAAGAGAGGTTGATGGGAAGAAGCTGGGGGAGGAAGGAGAGAACATGCCATGGGTTAGATGGAAGAACATCATTTCATATAACCTGGAACATTAACATAGTATGGAGAATAACAGCCCAAGGGGATATATGTGTATATTAGATTTTTATTTAGGGAATAGGATTAAAAATTAGCTTAGACTGGCTAAGATTCCACAATCTAGTCTAAGGTTTGTTAATATCCATCAGGTATCTGTATGTCGTTATTTATACTGGTGGGTTAAGTATTAACACCACTGGCCAATTAACTATAATATAAACAGTGGTAATAATTTAATTACATATTTCAACAAACAGTTCTATAAAAGCTATAAGGAAAGAAGAAGAGCCATTAATTTTACCTAGCTTTTAATCCTGCAAGCTTCAAAAATGATTGGACTAGTAAGAAAACCCCATTGGTGCAATAGTGATAAAATTGTTATAAGAATAACAAACTACTTTCTAATTGGATTTAAGAAGGCCCACTCTATAAATTGGAACTCTTACTGAAATCACTAAGATGATAAGAGAGAGAGAAAGAGAGAGAGAGAGAGAGAGAGAGAGAGAGAGAGAGAGAGAAGGTCCAGTGCTTAACTCTAAATGTGACATACATGTTACACCTCCTAGAGGAAAAGCTTAGGAATCAGAAGAAAGAGTGGCAAGATTGTAAGTGTGAGTGATATTAGATATCTCCAGTGAAATAATATTTTCTAGGACAAACAAGACTGTCATTCACATGATCTCACATCAGCTGCTGGTTCATGAACAAAAAATGCAACAAAGGTAGAATCTTGAGCAGGCCTATTCAACAGGCATCAGACAACCATAGGAAGCATTAAGGCAGCTTAGTACAATGGAACCCATTGCCCTCCTTTGTGTCAAACTGTGGGAGTTTGAGCCCTGAGTTGTTTATTTTTGGCATATTTAAACACAGCACAATTTGGTGAAAAGTATTGCGGTGGTTTGAATAAGAATGTCCCCCCTAGGCTCATATATTTGAATGCATAGTCATCGGGGATGGGCATTACTTGAGAAGGATTTTGAGGTATGTACTTGTTGGAGTAGATGTGACCTTGTTAGAGGAAGTGTATCATTTGGGGAGGATTTTGAGGTGTCTAAAGCATAAACCAGGCCCAGTGGCTCTCTTTCTGCTGCCTGTGTGATGAGAAATGGAGCTCTCAGCTACCTTTGGCCAGCACTGTGTCTATCTGTATGCTGTCATGCTTGCTGCTATAATGATAATCAACTAAACACTAAAACTTTAAGCAAGCCTCAACCAGATTATTTCTCTTATAAGTGTTTCCTTGGCCATGGTGTCTTTTAACAACAATAGAACTGTGACTAAGATTGTCAAATAGAACAGTGATTAAAACTTGTGAGTGTTAACTCAATCCTCACATAAAATAAAGCATATTCTAAATCTTTTTAAGGAATAAAGTAAACTAAATTCAAATCACAGGTGACTACATTGAAACTCTTTGTTAAGTACATGATGTTTTCCATAAAGATAAGTTCTGTAGATTAGCTGAGAAAAACTAAGTTTGTGAGAATGGGTTTGTACAAGGGTCTTGTACCATAAAGTCTTCAGTCATACAGATTGTGCAAAGATCACCAAGGCTAGAAAATATGTGTGCCCCAGTCTTCTGTGACAAATAGGTTTTGCTTCCCTTGCAGGAAAAATACTATGTCCTTAATATTCCAACTTTTCCTAGAACATATTAGTGAGCACAAAATCATCCATGCCCCCCTACTGAAGGTGACCATATGGAAGGGTTATTTTCAGGTTACATCGGGGCAGCTGCATACATAAACTCACAATGGTTGTGGCAGCATGTACAAAACCGGGGCAAACCTAAGCCAGACCAAATCTCAGTTTAAAGAGTGGAGTTGTGTACATAATTATATCCCTAGCCATGGAGTTATTTGCAACTAACAGCTTCTGGTAGAAGGAAACAGAATGAGTTTTACCAAGAGTTTAATTCCTTTTAAATCAACTACTCTAATGTAAAAGACCACACAGCCAAGAAGGGAGAAGATGGAAGAAGAAATTTCAAGTAAATATTAAAACTGCACACAGATCAGGTAGATTTCAAAGTGAAGCCAGATATTCTTAGTATGAAAAATGATGTCCTTATAATCTGTTCCATATCTGAATTAATTATTCAAAGAATATTTATGAACAATGCAGTTGATTAGCAACAATAATATAATGCATTACAAATAATAAGCCAGCATTACATACTTAATATATATGCAAATAAAATGTAATTAATAATTGCACAAAATTGTAAATGACTCTTAAAAACTGTTCATCTTCCCTTAATTCTGTAGTAGTTTTGATTTAAATATTAAAACATCCCTCCAGGGATGTATTTCTGAAAACAGCACAGCCATAGGAAAATTTCTTATCTGTATTTATCTTCATTCTCGTGTTGCACTGATATTCAATTTGAAGTTGACTTAAGTAATTTAATTACTATTTTTTCTTTCTATATAATAATAATTTGCTAGATAATTTGTGTTGTAATTTGATATCATTGTAATTTAATTAGTAAAAAATGAGTGTAAATCACTTTGTTGAAATATAAGACTAAATATATAAAATATGATTTATAAGTTCATGAGCTTGGGTGAAATATGGCACATTGTTCAACTGAATGACTTTCCAAGCAAGAATTTTAAAAAGTGAACAGAAAGCTTGTTAATTATTTATGTTTTTAGAAATAATACTACTTAGTTCAAATTTGTCTTAAAATAAATAAAAATGGGAATATCAAAAGCATCCCAATGTTGTACTTTACATTTCAAGTTTATTTCTTATAAGGAAGAAAATCACTTTCAAAATCTAAGTGTCCTTATACAAATCTATGAATTTGTTCTGAAATCATTTGTCCTCTGGTGAATTGAAAATCTATATTTATTTCTTTTACCAGTCATGTAAATCTGCTGACCTTTGGCCTGTGGCTTTTTATACTCTTATTGGCACTAGAGGTTGCCAAAAGAGAAGTAAGCCTGGATTGGCCAACACCATGATCTCATTAAAATATTTCCATATAATATAGAATATATATTTCCATTAAATATATAGATATTGCGATAGCTCTAAAAAGTCCCTTATGTATCTTTTCAGTGTTCTTAATATTATACTAAATGAATATATCCTTTGAAAGTTTTTGAGCAATAGTAAAAATTATGAAGACAAAATATGAAGAACTGCTTTTAAATGATGCTGAAGATGTTACTGTTTATCTTGATGACCTTGGGCTGTGTTACCACTGAAGGACTTGTGACTTTCTGTGGTCTGTGCTGCTTCCTGAGGACATGGGCTGGGCTACTACTAGGGACAATATTAGTGTTCTGGGAGTTCATGTTGATGTCTTTGTTCTGTGGTGCCACTGTGTAATATGATATTGTCTGTGGCCCGTGAAGTGGCAAAGGGCTGTTTTGATGCTTGTGGTCTATATTGCCACAGGAAATCATGATGAGGTTCATCGCATCTGCTGACTATAGAGATCATGTGGATGTCCATGGTTCATGCTATACCCAGAAAATATGAGGACACCTATAATTTCTTCCCTGGCTAACTCTAAAGGGTAAACTATTTTACAGAGGTATTATTGACTGCAGACTCATAGTTGAGATAGAAGAACATAGAAGGCTTCTGTGACAACCTCTAAACCCACAAAAAAAAAAAAAAAAAAAAAAAAAAAATGGTTACAGCCTAGACAGAAAGGCTTAGAAGAGAACTCTTACAAATTATGATAAGGATACTGATGTGTAGCACTCCCCAGCTGATGGCTCCCTGGGGTGGGTGCAAGTGGGGAAGGACTCAGTTTTCTTTAAGGGGCTGCCCATTGGGAGATCCACCATGTTCCAGTGAGTATATAGACAACACAATTTGGATTTTTTTTTTACTTCTTATTTGGGGGGGGGGACAGAGAGATCACAAGGATGGGAGGCATACTTGGGAGGATTGGGAAAAAGGTATAATTGGGGTACATGAGGTGAAAGTCCCAAATTTTAAAAAAAAGAGAAAGTCAGAGAGTGAGAGGGTGATAAAGGACATGAAAACTCTTTTCTGTCCTCCATGAAAAAAAAGTCACTGGTCCTATTAAATCAAAGTTCTTGTGCTAAAGTTGATAGAAACAAAAGTGGAAATCTGTTATATACATATATATGCATATATGTATGTATGTATGTGTGTGTGTTAGTTTTTATTGAAGTGCTAATTAAGATAATAGGTACAATGAATTTAAAAAGTGTTCCTCTGGAGACATGTAAACTTAATTGTCATTCACAAAAATTACTTCTTTGTGTGAGACTCTGGATCCACCTCAAGGAACATGGAGATTGAGGAGGTCACAAGTTGGCATGCTTTTCCAGATGATTCTTAATGCGCTCTGGTTTTATTTTCTTTACTTATTTTATCCCAAGTCCTGTCTTTACTTTTGCATTTTCTAATTTGTGACAGGGTTGCATTAGTTCAGACTGGTCTTGAACTCACTTTCTTTTTTTTAATATTTATTTATTACTTCAGGATATATCTTCATCACAGTGCCCTCTTTCCACCACTCCCAGTCTTGCCCTCCCACCCTCTGACTCCTATCCCTTTCATCCTGCTCCTCTGTAGTGGAGTGTCCCTACATATCAGTCCCCTGCCCCAGTTAAGCAGTTATATGAGGGCTAAGAGCCTCCTCATACACTGGGGGCCTACAAGGCAGCACCACTAGGGCAAAGTGTCTCATTGACAGGTAACAAAGTCTATGTTCCTATTCCCTTTGGTGCATTGGCTGTAGTGTAGCTATCCTGCACTATATGTCTAAAATCCAATTATAAGTGAATAGATGCCATGTGCATCCTTCTGAGTCTGGGTTAGTTCACTCAGGATGAGCTTCTCTAGTTCCACCCATTTTGCTGCAAATTGCATGATTTGTTGTTTCTTATGCCTGAGTAGTATTTCATTATGTAGATGTACCACAGTTTTGCTTTTTTTTTTTTTAATCCATTCCTCAGTTGAGGGACATCTGTGTTGTTTCCAGTTTCTAGCTATTAAAAATAAGGCTGCTATGAACATGGATGAGGAAACTTCCTTGTGATTTGGTGATGAATCATTTGGATGTATACACAGAAGTGGTATGGCTGGGCCTTGAGGTAGAGCTATTCCAAGTTTTCTAATATATCACCAAACTGATTTCCATAGTGTTTGTACAAGTTCCACTCCCACCAGCAATGGAGGAGTGTAATAGTATACATAAGTGACCCCAAAAATTCCACCAGAGAAGTCTTACAGCTGATAAACACCTTTAGCAAGGTGGCTGGATACAAAATTAATTCAAAAAAATCAGAAGCCCTTCTTTACACAAAAAAATAAATGGGCTGAGAAAGAAATTAGAGGAAAAAAACACCCTTCACAATAGCCACAAACAATATAAAATATCTGGGGGGTAACTCTAACCAAGCAAGTGAAAGACCTGTAGGACAAGAACTTCAAGTCCTTGAAGAAAGAATTTGAAGAGGACATCAGAAGATGGAAAGATCTCCCATGCTCATGGATAGGTGGGATCAACATAACAAAAATGGCCATCCTGCCAAAAGCAATATACAGATTTAATGCAATTCCTATCAAAATACTACCACAATTCTTTATAGACCTGGGAAAAACAATTCTCAACTTCTTATGGAATAACAAAAAACTCAGAATAGCTAAATCAATCTTGAACTCACCTTCTAGCTGAGAATAACCTTCAATGATGACTCTTACAATTCTATTTCTCAAGATCTAAGATTACAAATGTACACTGCCTGATCATTATTGCCTATTATCAAGAAAATATCAAGAATTCAATACACAAATTATCTGTTAAATATATGTTTTGAATATTCAGAGATCCTCCTTGTTGGAGTTTTTCACTGTATAATTTTTTTTCTTACTTTTAAGTTCTCAAAGTCTAAATTTAATAATTGGTATGGTTAATCAATGCTTGGAATATTTCCACAAGTTATTCACTTTATTTATTTCATTTTTCTCTTTTAGAGTTTTCTCTGTTAGCATATTGTTATAGTCATTGACAAAAAAATTTTGCTACAAAAAACAACATACATGGTTGACTTTTTATTTAAGTCTAGAGATAAGATAGAATTAAGGCCATAGGATACATAAGGAGAAAAAAAAGATTGAAAAATATTTGCAAGGCACACTAGAAGTTAGTGGGGTGAAAATATAAATTTGGTGTAACACTGTGAAGACAAGTAGATGCATGTTTATTTATAATCTACTATTATTGTATCTCATAACCATGGATTTTTATTGAGAAATAATTTATTCACAATAAAATGTTTCAGTTTTATTCATGCAGTGCTGTGAATTTTCAAAACATATATATGAATATGCATAATATATTACTCGGTACAATAGAGATTTCCATCACTCCAGGAAGTTCTTATCAACCTCTATATTAGAGCATTTTGATTGACTATTTGTCTTTTCTGCTTGAGCAAAGAAACCTCTTTGAATAAATGGGCATATACTTGCCAGTGATTATTCCTTAGCACAAAACATAATGTCCATATTACAGTAAGTGATAAATATTTATAAGCAGATTTGGAGACTAATGTGAGACCAAATGTGGATAGGTGACATGGAAGAGGATTAAGCTAAGAATGTTTGGAAAGAGTGTAAATTAAAAGCAACAATCTTTGATATGTCAAATGATATATAGTATTGTAAATTTGTAGAAAATTAATCGTAATTGATGCTCCTCACTGTACTTTTAAAAAGACCTTTAACCAGTAATTTAGTTATAGTTTTTTATTAGTCAAGAACATCATTTTTTCAAGTGAAAAGCAACTGTATGTATTTGAATTATCACACATATATATGAAATATATATAATATGATATATAGCATATCATATGATATATGATATATAATATATGTTATAAATACACATAAACATACATATAATGTACACATATATGTGTATGTATCTTATATATGTATATGATATACATGTTCCTAAATATTTATTAAGAGAAATAATAATTTGTAAATCTATATAGAAGAAATAGTGTTCTCTAGACTTGATCAGACAAGTCTTCAGGACTTTCATCTAAATTAACTCTGCTTTTTCTCTACTAGTAAAAATTATGTGCTTCATTCTTCAGAAGGAATATGGTTAGCAGAATTGTGAAGATCATGTTGTAACATGTATCCAGATGTGACTTCTTGTACTCTGTTTAAAATATATTGGGAACATGAACAAATTGATCTATTTAAAATAAAAAAAACTATTTTTATGAATAGGCCAATAGCCCACAATTAATTCATTATGAATATCAAAAATGAAGAGAAAATTATTTTATGCAAATTTAAAATGACATAGTATTAAACTACATACCAAACTAATTATAATATAAATTACTCAAGGAAGAAATAATCTACAGTCATCCTTGAAACATCAAACAGCCTAGTATATCTCTCTAGTGCACAGAGTACCCCATCTACCCTTCTGGAACATTGTACAAGAGGAAAAAACATTGTACCCAGAATATCAGATGAAATCAAGTAGATAATTGTTAGAGCTCAATACTGTAATCCTATTGGAAGTCAGGAACAAATTTAGAACAGTTTTGGTAGATTATAAGTAAAAAGAAATGTAGCACAGAATACCATTATAAAGGTAAGCTACATTTATATTTATATTTCATTGCAAAATAGTTATCATAGACCCAGGCATAGAACTAAATCATAGGACAATGTTTATAATGGGAGCCACATCATATATTATCAATTTATAGCCTTATCATACCTAGATATTCTTATTCATTAACAGATTATATAGTTTGTCAGAGCAGTGACTCCAAATGAATTTTCTTGCAACTGCAATATTCAATATATGCATCTTCACATTTACATAGATTCTAACTGGGATTTGCTTTAATTTTTCTGGGAGTTTCTTTGATCAATAGGAAATACATATGTAATATAAAAAGAAACATTTAAGTTATCTTGAATATAGAGGCACACACTCTAATCATATGTATAGTGAAACCTAAGCTAATAAGATGTAGATAATTTGTTAAGATGGTAGGCAACATTAATGGCATACTCAAGTCTTGACTACAATTGAGTTACTATCCTAATGTAGCTAAATAAATTTTCTTATTGAGAACAATAGAGGAAATTTTCATCTGAATCTTACATATAGAACCATGCCACAGACTCTAGCATGATTCAAGTCACAAGTTTTGGAATATGTTTGTGTTATGTGTTTATGTCTAGTTAAAAAGACATGATTAACCAAAACCTTATCATTAAGAACAATTGCAATTTAAAAGGAAAATATTTGACATTCTCTTTCAGATCAATCACAAATTGGGTCATAGAAGAAAAAGTAGGACACAGATGCTAGTGAAAAAAAAGCAGTGACTTCCCCAATGCCACGGCTTGGGGATTCAAAAGCCCTCTTGTGTATGTAGAAACTTTGATGAAATTGCTATAGAAGGGTGGGATTTTCAAGAACTACATGTGTAGAAGCAGAAATTTGTGTAAGGGGGATGCTTATGGTGGTGTTTGTAGTAACAGTAACTATGTTTCTTGAACAGGTGTGTGTAATAAGGGAAATGTCCAGACAAAGTGTTCAAAGTGGCATATGGCTTTATTAACTGTGTAAGGACAAAGTATAATAACAAAGAAAGGAGATTTTAAAAAAGAGTTATTTGTAAAGAAATGGTATTGAGAACAAATGGAGATGGGATGACTCAGTGATTTAGAAAATTAAGCTTTGTTCTTTCACCACAATGCGGCTAATCGTTTCTTTCTTTCTTTTTTTTTTTTTTGCCACACTCCCGTGGCTTATTTTATATACAGAGAGCTGTAAATATTTAAAATATACAAATTGGTGAGTTTGGATATGTCTATATACCTACCCTTTATACCACCACTGGAGTCAATGTGTAACATTATCATACTTTAAATAGTCCTGAATCCTCTGAGTTAAAACCATTAAAATGAAGTCTGCCACCTACAGAGTCATGTGAGTTCAAAGTATCACATAAATAATAAGCATTGCTCATCACTATATGGGACCTAAACCTTCAAATGGTGTCAGGTAAACATCGGAGCAAGGGTATATTAGTAACACCTTTCCTTAAAGTCTCAGAAAAGTGTAAGATCTGTCTGCTAGATCTAAGTTTGGCAAAATGGATTCCAGAAATCATAACCAATGTCATGTATTAGCTGATATAATTACTGGAGAAACAATTCCTTCATGAAAATGGACTAAAAATTTAGAGAGTTTGTTTTTCAGTACTAGCAATTAACTCCAAGACCTTGTGTATACCAGGCAGTACTGAGTAACAATCCAATACCAGAAATGTGATTTTGGATATATGGGAAACCCTTACAAGGTCACAAACTATTTATATAAGTACTTTTAAAAGCTCTGAAAATTTTCAAAATATACCTTTGACTTCACTGTCAAAACCCACACTTATAGATTAAGAAGTTTGCTTTACTCTCAGCCCTAAACAGCACCTGTGAAAATGGAGGGACAGTCCAAAAGACAGATCCAGAAACTGTAAGAAAAATTCAAGAAACACACCCAGGTAGTTGAACTAGGGTCTAATCTAAAATGATTCCCTAATTATAGTGTAGAGTACTAGGGATCTGCCTGGATTTCACAAATCAGGTGCTGTTAATACTAACTCTTCTCCACTATCCACCCTATTATTTTCATTTTTTCTTTTGGATATTAAAATATAATCATATCACTCCCTTTACTCTCTTCAAACCCTCTGATACAGGCCTCCATGCTCGCTTTCAAATACATGACTTCTGTTTTCATTAAATGTTACTACATGTTTATGTGTACGTGGATCAATTTTATAACACTCTATAACAAATTGCTACAATTTTATCACCCCCCACCACAAATCATATTTATCATCTCACATTCCTGTGAATTAGGAGCCTCAGTAAAAATGGACTGAGTCCTCAGTTCAGAGTCTCATCAGTCTAAATTAAATGCTGGCCTTGGCTATGATTTCTTATGAATCTTAGGCCTTACTTCTTAGATCACTGTTTGTTGTCAGAATTCAATTTCCTGTACTCACAATATAAAGGACCATGTCACTTTAGGAGGCCACTCATTATTCCTGACTACTAAGACATTTTTACATACTGGCAGTTTTGTTCCTTCTGATCTCATAGGAAGGAATACATGTCCCTGGTACTTCTGAGTCTTAAAATTGGAACAGCTCAAGTCAGACTGAGTCAGAGTATCTCTTTAGCTTAAGTAAATTCAACTAACTAATAACTTAATCCTAAAGTTTATAGCTTTCAGAACCCATCAGTCCTCGATTTTTGATTGGAATATTTGGTTTGTTGGTGTTTAATTTCTTGAGATCTTTATATATTTTGGATATTAGCCCTCTGTCTGATGTGGGGCTGGTGAAGATCTTTTCCCAATCTGTGGATGTCCTTTGCCTTACAGAAGCTTTTCAGATTCATCAGATCCCATTTATTAATTGTTGATCTTATTGTCTGAGCTGTTGATGTTCTGTTCAGGAAAGTGTCTCCTGTACCAATGAGTTCAAGACTTTTCCCCACTTTCTCTTCTATTAGATTTAGTGTATCCAGTTTTATGTTGATATCTTTGATCCAGTTGAAATTGAGTTTTGTGCATGGTGATAAATATGGGGTACAGAGCTAAACCAAGAATTCACAACAGAGTAAACTCTAATAGCTGAGAAGCACTTAGTGCTTAAAGTCCTTAGTCATCAGGGAAATGCAAAGTAAAATAAATTTCAGATTCCATCTTAAAAGTCAAAAACCCAAGTGGTAGCACATGCTGATGAGAATACAGAAAAGGGGGAACAGTTCTCCATTGCCACTGGGAGTGGAAACTTGTAGAGCCACTTTGAAAATTTATCTCAAAAAACTGAAAATAATTCTACCTCAAGTTCCAGCTATACCACTCCTGGGCATATGCCCAAAAGATGCTCCACCAAACAACAAGGACATTGGCTCAACTATGTTGATAGCAGCTTTATTCTTAAAGCCAGATTCTGGAACCAACCCAAATGTCCCTCACCTGAAGAATGGATAAAGAAACTATGGTACATTAACACAATAGAATACTAGTAATCTATTAAAAACATGGAAATCATGAAATTTGCATGTAAATGGATGGGACTAGAAAAGATCATCCTAAGTGAGATAATCTTGACCCGGAAAGATGCACATTGTGTGTACTCACTTATAAGTGCATATTAACCATATAGTAAAGGATAAACACCCTACAATTCACAGACCCAAAGAATCTAAGTAATAAGGAGGGCCCAAGGGAGGATGCTTGAACATCACTCAGAAGGGAAATAGTATAGTCATTGGAAGTAGACATAGACAGGAAAGTGAATGGGAGAGGGAGGGGGGGAATGAGAGTAGGGATCAGGTACAGAGAGAGTGGAGTTGAGAGGTAAAAGGAATTGGAAAGAGAAGGGAAACCAATGGAGGGGCACCTCTGAAATAAGTGGGAGATCTGCAAAAGGGGATGCTCATGGGAGGATATGAGGGTGACACTAGCTGAGACTCCTAGCAGCCGAGGACATGGAGACAGAAGTGGCCATCTCCTAGCCTGGCAGGACTTCCAGTGGACAGAAGGGGACACCGAACCACATACAAAACCTTTGACCCATAATTTATCCTGTCTACAAGATGTACAGGATGGAGCCTGATTAAATGGCCAACTAATGACAAGAACAACTTGAGATCCACCCCACATGAGAGAGACAACTCTTGACACTATAAATGATACTCTGAAGTGATACTTGCCTATGCTTGCAGATAGGAACCTAATATAACTACCCTCTAAGAGTCCCCATTTAGCAATGGATTGAAACAGATGCTGAAACACACAGCCAAACATTAAGTTGAGTTCAGGGAATCTTGAGAAGGGTGGGAGGAAGAATAGATGGATCTGGACAGAACAAGAACTCCACAAGAAGACCAACAGAGTCAACTAACCTTGACCCCTGGGTGCATACAGAGACTGAAGCACCAACCACAAAAGTATATATGGACTGGACCCAGGCCCCTTACACATATGTAGCTGATAGGCAGCTTGGTCTGCATGTAGATCTCCTAGCAAGTGGAGTGGGTGCTATCTCTGACATGGACTCTGTTGCCTGTTTGTGGATCACTTTACCCTAGCTGGGCTGACTTATCTGGCCTCAGTGCTAAAGGATGCTTAGTTTAGTCCTGACACAACTTCAAGAGACAGGGTAGATTTTTAGGCAGGGAGGTTCAACTTTTTGGAGAAGAAGGGGTGGAGGGGAAAAAGGAGGAGGATGGGAGGTGGCACCAGGTGGAGAGAAGGGAAGGAGCTGTGATTAGGATGCAAAATGAATTAAAAAAAAAAAACCCAAACCCATCAGTCCATTCTTAGCTGAAGACACTATTTCATGTATACATATGATGAGGTAAGAACTGTGAATGACTTGTTAGAATTCTGCCTAGCACAGAATTAGACCACTTCATGGGTCTGTTAGGGTTCATCTTTTCCTTGAACTTTAAAATTTTGTTTTTATTGACCTTTATATCCATTAGAATGAATTCAAGCCCATCTAAATTGAAATGATACACTAAAATATCATTCATTTTTGAGCTTGATGTCAAGATTATATAGATGTTTGGGATCTATGAGAGAGTAACTAAGTTTGTCATTAACTAAATATCACTATGTCCAGTGAAACTGTCCCAGATTTACCCATGAAATACCATACATGTAGGAAAGTTCTCTCTCTCTCTCTCTCTCTCTCTCTCTCTCTCTCTCTCTCTCTCT
>CAJQZJ010004752.1:9675415-9753091 GCA_907164525.1 Lophiomys imhausi
TCTCTCTCTCTCTCTCTCTCTCTCTCTCTCTCTCTCTCTCTCTCTCTGTGTGTGTGTGTGGTTGTTGTTTTTTTGACACAGGGTTTCTCTGTGTAATGGAGCCCTGCCTATCCTGGAATCATTTTTATAGAGCAGGTTGGCTTCAAACTCACACAGATCCACCTGTCTCTGCCTCATGAGTGCTGGGATTAAAGGCCTGCACCATCATGCCCAGCTGGTTTCCTCTGTATTTATATTGCATCTGCTTGAATTTTGCCAGTTGCCACAGAAAATATCATATAAACAGAAAGTTGAATATTAGACTAAAGATATAACAAATTAAAACATGTTTACCTTGTTAAAACTTCTGAATCACATAATTAATATGTACTCTAAAATTAATAAAATAAAAATATCATAATGGGAGATTTTTTTTAATTTTTGGTATTAGAATTAAAAATACTAACTATTATTCTAGGCACTGGAAAGATGGTTTGTTGGTTGAGAGTACCTGCTGCTCCACAAAAAGACTAGATTTTTGTTCCTGCTACTCAACTTGTGTGTGTGTGTGTGACTCACAAACAACTATAATTCTAGATCTAGAGAATCTAATGTCATTTTCTGGTCTTTGTGGGCACCTTCCCACATATTTGGGGAATAAAATCACACCCAACTATACATAAATAAAAATAAATTCTTTAATACAACAGTGTTTCTAAAATTAGCCTAATATTGTTGAGTTACCAGTGGGAAATTTAATTTACATCTATATTTTCATACATATAAATATAGATACATATGAATACAGATAAACACGTGTCTGTATAGAATGTCTAGAAACGATATTTCAGCAATAATGAAAATAATAAAAATGGTCAGATCTTGATCTCTAGATGTCATTACACACCTACAGACATGTCTACTAACAGGAAAAAAGCTCTTAGAGAAACTGCAAATCCATGAGGATATAAGTATGGACAGTATAAAATTAGCATGTAATAATAACTAATGAATTGAGAACCATAATAATCAAAGTATAACTATAGCATTTGTCCTCTGAATAAATTGTTTACTGAAGTTGTAGATGTTCTAAATATTATTCATTCAATGGGTATCTCCATTAAACTTATAGATCACATTACTTTCATAGTATTAATAATTATTATAAGACAATAATTTAATTAACCTAAATTATAATGTTTATTCTTATGTTACTCTTTCAAATATTGGGCACTTCCATTATGTTTTTAGCTAGTGTATTACTGTGTAGACCCAGATTTCTGTGAACTGAGAAATTTTCACCTGAGCCTCTAAACTGTGAGGTAATACATTTTCAAATTATGCTTGTTTCAAAAGGAATTACAATGGAGATTTTTAGTTTAGTTTCTCTCAAGCAAACTAAGAACAATAGATTGCAACAAATACCAAGGAACAAAACACCTACCCAACAAAGATAATACCAGATATTAGCTACTAGAATTACAACCTTCCCAAACCCCAATGCCTAGAAGCTAGTATAAAATCAGAGCAGCCAAAACAATCTTTTCACAAGATATCAGTAATCTTATCACAAGCTGTTCTGAGAATTCCAACATAGATAATTCACAAGAAAATGGCCTTAAATGAATGTGACAAAGGTCCTTAAAGTGGAAATTAATAAATTCTTTAAAGAAATCTATGAAAAAACACACACAAAAGCTTAGGATGGAAATGAATGAAATTGTTTAAGAACACTGCACCCAAACACACACCACACACACACACACACACACACACACACACACACACACACACACACACAATACATCTTCTTTTCAGAACTTCAGGGAACTTTCCAAAAATTGACCACATCCTAGTACATAAGGCAAGTCTCAACATTTAAAAGAAAGTTGAAATTATACCCTACATCCTCTCTGACTACTGCAGGTTATAGTTGGACACACACACACACACACACACACACACACACACACACACACACCACCCAACCAAAGTTTATCAATATCATGGAAACTGAACAATTCTCTACTGAATGCAAAATAAGTAAAGAAGAAAGACTTTCTACAATTGAGTAACAATGAATCCACAATATACCCAAATTTATGGGACACAATGAGAAATCTTTTAACAAGCAAGTTCATAGTACTTACTGACTATGTTAAAAAATTGGAGAGATCTTATAGTAGTAACTTAGCAGTACACTGTAAATCTCTATAATAAAAGGAAGAAATCACATCCAAAAAAGAGTCGATTGCAAAAAATAATTAAATATAGGGCTGAAATAAGTAAAAACAAACAAACAATAAAACCAATAGAGAATCAATAAAACAAAGAGTTTGTTCTTTGAAATACATAAGACTGACAAAATATTTTGCAAAGTAATTAAAAGTCAGAGAGACAATATCCAAATTAACAAAATTAGAAATGAAAAGGTGGTCATAATAGCATACACAGATATAATCCAGAGAGTCATAAGGACACACCATACTGCACAAAATTGAAAAAAATCTAAAAGAGATGGATAATTTTGTCTATATATAGCATCTACCATAGTTAAATTACAATCAGCTAAACAATTTAAACATGTTTATAATCCATAATGAAATAGAAGCTATAGTTAAATGTCTTCAAACTAAAATATAAAAAAATCAAGGTCAGATGTTTTAGAGCAGAATTTTACCAGACTTTCAAAGAAGAGTTAATCTCAATACTCTTTAAATTATTACAAAAACAAAAAAACAAAGGAACTTTGCACAAGAAATTTTATTAGGCCACAGTTATCATGAATTATATACTGCAAAAATTCAGGCCAGGAAAGATAATTTCCTTTATGATCACAGGTGCAAAAATACTCAATGAAATACGTGGAAAACAAATCTAAGTACTCATCAAAAAGATCACACACCATGATTAAGTAGACTTCCTTCAAAAGATGCCGGGTTGGTACAACATTTGCCAATTGGTAAACAGGCACATAAACATAAACATTGAGATCAACAATTAATAAATGATACATTATGAAACTGAAAAGCTTCTCTCAAGCAAAGGACACAATCATTTGCACATAGCACAAGCCTATAGAATGGGGATATTTTTTCCAACTATACAACCAATAGTGGGCTAAGGTCTAAAATAATGAACTCAAAAAATTAGGTACCAAGAAAACAAATTTTCAAATTAAAAATGGGGTACAGATCAAAACAGAGAATTCCAAAAGAAAGAAGATACTCAAATAGCTGAGAAGCATTTAAAGAAATATTCAATATCCTTAACCATCAGGGAAATCAAGACTACTTTGAAATTTCATCTCATGCAAGTTAGAATTGCATGACTAAGATCATCAAAACAAGTGACAACTCATGATGCTGAGGATGGGAGCAATGGGAATACATCTCTATTTCTGGTGGGAATGCAAACTCATACAGCAGTAGGGAAATCACAGTGATAGTTCTTCAGGAAGATAGGGATTGATCTACCTCAAGATCCAACCATACCAATCTTGGGTATATACCCAAAGGTAGTTTTATCTACTGCAGAGACTGGGTTTACCATGTTCATTTCTGTTCTATTCATAATAACCAGAAATTAGAAACAACCTAGATGTTTCTCAATAGAAGAATGGATAATAAAAATGGGGTACATCTTCACAATGGAGTATATTTCATCCAATAAAAAAATAAAATCATACATAGACTGTTATTTTTTCTGTATGTGTGTGGGTTGCAGATAGGGGTTGTCACAGAAGCCTTCTATGTCCCTCCTTCTCAACCATAAGTCTGCAGTCATCAATACCATGGCAAAAGTGTCTTCCTTGCCATTTACTCTTAGCAATCATACATTTCAAGGATATACATATGGTCTCTGGCATGCACCATAGAACTCAGCATGGTCTCTTGTTGCAGTACAGACCACAGACATCCAAATACCTTCAGCTGCTCCACTGGTCATGGAGACCATCACAGTGCACAGGCCGAGGACATCAACATTGCCTCATGTGGCTATGCAGATCACTCATTCTAGAGGTATTATTATACCTCTGTACTTCAGGAGGCAGCTACTGGAAGTCTGACCATGCTCCAGTAAGTATATGAACAACACAAATTGGATTTGTTTTTATTCTTCCTCTTTTCATTTTCTACTTCTCCTCCTCCTCTTCCTCCCTTTTTGGAGGAGAGGTCACAAGGGTCAGGGTCAGATCTTGGAGAACTGGAAAGTGATTGTGATTGGTGTTCAAAATGTGAAATTCCCAAACAATCAGTAAAAATATTATACAAAAAGGAAATAATAAAATTCAAAGATAAATTGACAAAACTAGAAAAAAAATCATTCTGAATGACACATCAAAGGCCCCAAAAGATAAATATGGTATATATTACCTTATATGCAAACATTAGTTGTTTCATCAATGATAAGTAAACTACCCCATTGCCACACAATAGTTAGTATTAAAACAAGGAGTGAGAGTGGGTAGATAGAGTTCCCTGGGAAAGTGAAATAAATTAGATAGTAATGGATGGATGGAGTCCTAGAAAGGGTGGAGTGGCAGGGGAGTGGGATATGAAGGAGGAACTATGGGTAGAAACAGTTTAAATTAAGGGCCATATGAATGGTAGTATGCAAATCTAATACAGGAGAAGCTTCCTAAAAATTATACATATATAAAGAGGTCTAACAGCTTCTTCTTGCACTAGAGGCCAACATGGTAGCACTCCTAGGGCAAATTGTCCCCTTAATAGGTAAAAAAGTCTATGTTCCTGATCCTTTTGGTGTATTGGTTGTAGGATAGTTATCCTGTACTATATGGTTAAAATCCAATTACGAATGAGTAGATGCCATGTGCATCTTTCTGAGTCTGGGTTAGCTCACTCAGGATGAGCTTTTCTGGTTCCATCCATTTGGCTGCAAATTGCATGATTTCCTTATTTCTGATAGCTGAGAAGTGTTCCATTGTGTAAATGTACCACACATTTTTTATCCATTCATCTTTGAGGGACATCTGGGTTGTTTCCAGTTTCTAGCTCTTACAAATAAGGTTGCCATGAACATAGATGAGGATATGCCCTTATGGTTTGGTAAGGAATCGTTTGGGTGGATACCAAGAAGTGGTATGGCTGGGTCCTGAGGTAGGGCTATTCCATGTTTTCTAAGATATCGCCAGATTGATTTTCATAGTGGTTGTACAAGTTTGCACTCCCACCAGCAATGGAGAAGTGTTCCTCTTTCTTTACCACCTCACCAGCATATGTTGTCATTTGAGTTTTTGATCTTAGCCATTCTGACAGGTGTGAGATGGAATCTCAGAGTTGTCTTGAGTTGCATTTCTCTGATGATTAAGGATGCTGAGCATTTCTTCACCTGTCTCACTCTCATTAGAGATTCATCCTTTGTGAATTATTGATTTAGCTCTGTTTCCCATTCTTTCATTAGAGCATTTGGTTTCTTGGTGTTTAATTACTTGAGTTCTTTATAAATTTTGGATATTAGCCCTCTGTCAGAAATGGGGTTGGTAAAGATTTTTCCCAATCTGTAGGTTGTCATTTTGTCCCAATGACAGTGTCTTTTACCTTACAGAAGCTTTTCAGTTTCATGAGGTCCCATTTATTGATTGTTGGTCTTAGATTCTGAGCTGTTGGTGTTCTGTGCAGGAAGTTGTCACCTGTGCTGATGAGTTCCATGCTTTTCCCCACTTTCTCTTCTATTAGGTTTAGTGTGTCAGGCTGTATGTTAAGGTCTTTGATCCACTTGGATTTAAGTTTTGTGCAAGGTGATAAGTATAGGTCTAATTTCATTCTTTTACATATCAACATCCAATTAGATCAGCACCATTTGTTGAAGACGCTGTCCTTTTTCCATTGTAAGGTTTTGGCTGTTTTTTTTTTTTTTTGTCAAAAATTAAAGTGGCCATAGGTGTGTGGGTTCATTTCTAGGTCTTCAGTTCGATTCCATTGATCCACTTGTCTGTTTCTATACCAGTACCATGCTGTTTTTATTACCGATACTCTATAGTATGTCTTGAAATCTGGGATAGTGATACCTCCAGATGTTCTTTTATTGTACAGGATTGATTTAGCTATTCTAAGTTTTTTGTTATTCCATATAAAGTTGAGAATTGTGTTTTCCAGGTCTATAAAAATTGTGAGTGTATTCTGATAGGAATTGCATTGAATCTGTATATTGCTTTTGGCAGATGGCCATTTTTATTATGTTGATCCTACCTATGCATGAGCATTAGAGATCTTTACATCTTCTGATGTCCTCTTCAATTTCTTTCTTCAAGGACTTTAAGTTCTTGTCATACAGGTCTTTCACTTGCTTGGTTAGAGTTTCACACACAAACACCCAGGTCACTTTCCATGTTTCTGCAATGCTAATTTCTCAAGATTTCAATGTCTTACTGCATAAGTAAATGTTGCTAAAATTTTAGTAGTTCTTATAAGATGAAAAGGAAATGTTTATTGAATTGATTGATTTCTCCTAGTTAATAAAACAATACAGATAATGTATTTCTAACTATTGTTATTAGCATAAATATTTTGTTTAAATGTGAATAATATTTTCAACCAAAAAACGTTCTCATACCCTTTCTTTATTTTGTTTATGGGAAGTTATATATCATTTATTGTTTAGGCAATAGAAAATTAAGATAAAATTACTCATTAAATTAAAGTGTATCATCTTACTTCTGTTAAATCAGATGCTATTAATTTTTTTGAGTATAATATAATTACATTTCTTTCTTTCCTCTCTTCCTTCCAAATCTTATCATATAAGCATTCCACTATCCTTCAAGTTCATGTGCTCTTTTTCACTAATTGTTATTTCATTTATATATGTATGTATACCTACACACACACACACACACACACACACACACACACACACACACACACACTACATATATACTGTTTAGTCTGTATAACATTTTTTGTACCTATGCTACCATGGATGACTGTATGGCACTGAAAAACCAGTTGGTATGCTCTTTCTGGAAAGGACCACCTCTCCGTGAATATCCCTTCCATGAAGACTAACTCAGGGAGAACCAGAAGACACTGTGCCATCTTCTAAATGAAGGAGGTAAACTTTAATACCTATCTAGCTATAAACCACACCATAACCAGGATGTCACAATAATTCTAAAAATGTAGTAGTAGAATAAAGGATAACCAACAGTTCTTCTAATTGGAATTTCAAAACTTTCAACCAGAGGGACAGTACTGAAAACATAATTAAATACTTATTGCTAATGAAGACATGGTTATTGAAGGAGAATCTGCAAACATATAACTTATTAAACCAGCATAATTCCTATCAACAGTCTATAAATATTTGTTCTTAAAATGACAGATAAATACAGTACCTTGATAAAGGAATATTCTCTTTGCAAAAGATGGAATCCACTATGGAAAACTACAACCAATAAAAATGCATATTTGTGGAGCCCAGTACAAATGGATACATCTACAAAACACCCCCTAAGCACCTAAGACACAGGGAACACTGAAAAAGCAGGGGTAGATAACCTCTAAGAAATGGAGGATCAGAAACTTTGCTGGAAGAAAATGTGTCCTTGTATCATCAGAAATCACACACATAAAATCACAGCATGACTTTCTAAACACGAGCAGACCAAGGATGAACTGAGCAATAGACATCACAAATTCAATGTTTTATTCTTGACTATTACATGACTGATTTTATTCATTTATTTTAAACACAGAAGTAAATGACTGGACTGTTTTTTTTTGTCTGTTTGTTTTTGGTTAGTTTTCTGTGTTCTATTGTATGCATCATCTGTGCTCAATACCCACTCTCTTCTATTGATAATATGTATAGATAAACACATTTGGTATTATTGTTCTCCTTGATGCTGAGGTAGGTGTTTTCTAATAATATTTGAGTGAATATCAGGCTCTTCCCTGGTCCCATTTCAGTTTGATGAATATGCCACTCCTCACTCATCACCAGGTGGCTAATCTGTCTTTCTCCCCTTACCACTGGGATCCATCTGGACAGAGAATATGTAAATTGACAAAGTAGGAATAAATATATTAGCTTTACAAATATTACTGACCAATACAGTATAGCCAGAATTTTTATGTAATACAGATATTACTGCTTTTATTCCTACATATTAATTAATAAAATGTTTCACCTCTTGAAGCACATAAGAACTAGGAAAGAAGTAAAAATCAAGGAGGACCCTTAATCACAGATAATTCAAAACATAGAGACATGGTACCAGATAGATGGAAGACCTTCTACTTTCTTCTTGATGACTCAATATTTTGAAAGTATACAATGTGCTATTTTAATTTAATTCCTTATCTTCATTTTAGTATAAAATACCATAATAGATTGCCCTATATCTATCAATGTGAGTGGGCTCCATTAGTAGAACTAAAGTCTTTCCATCTTCCTCCTGTTACCAAGAAGACACAGATCTCTTGCCTTCATAGATTTTGCACCTATAGATTTTGAAGAAGCCAGTTGTCTGTAATTCCAGAGGATAAAAGATGTAAGGTGCAGGTAGTTGTCTGGACATTTAGAGATATCAAGTGATGATTAATTGAATGTGATTTCCCAATAGACAAGAGAGATAAGAAGCTAAAATGAAATCTCTTCATACAAAGAAAGAGGTTATGCATTTGACAACTACACTAGTTGGTATAAAGCCAAGCTTCATACCAAGTCAGATCTGTAACCGATTTTTTAAATTATTATTTAACACTTATTTATTTATTACTAAATTCACTTATAACAAACACCAACAATTTCTTAACTATTAATCCTATAAATTCTTACAACCCATTTATCCTATCCACTAAACCTATTGATAATTATAACAACTACTTTCATAACCTTTTAGAATGATACAGTCTCTGGGGCAGGTCCTCAGTCGTCAGGAACACAGTCTTTGTTGTAGATTCTTTAACGCACTTAGCAGTCCTTTTTCTGGATCTCTCAGATGCAGGTTCGTCAGGGTAAGTTGGTTATTGCAGTCTCACCTTAAATAAGGCTTCATGCTTTCTTCTCTGTGGGAGACCCCAGCCGTCTGCAGGACCAACTTACTTCTTTTGAATCAGGAACTCAGCTGCTCTGCCTCAGTCCTTAAAGCCAGGCACAGTTTCCCCTAGGCCACTGATCGGACAGATCAAACCCCTCCAGGCAAAAGCTGAGCCACAGGGTCCAGTCCTTGGCCTTTTGGTGTCTTGCTCAGGCTTTCTTTGCTCACCGGCTTCTTTCTGCTTCAGGGAGAGAGCTGGCCATCAATGGCCAGCCCTTTTTTCAGCAGGACTCTTGGAGTTCTCTAGCATCAGGGGGGCCTCTTCTTCTTCTGGGCTCCATGCACTGTCCTTAAATAGGAGGAACTCTGTTTCAGCTTAATTTGGGCTCCGCCCACTTAGCAGCTGAAAACAATGTCAGGCCAGATACTTTGTTTCTTCAAGTCTATTGAGTCTTTTCTGTTTTTGCTGACTTCAACCTTGTTTTTCAGTCTATTAAGTCTTTCCTGTTTTTGCTGAGTTCATGCTGATAATACTCTTCAGGCCCCGAATTAAGAGACAGTATCAGAAACTCCTATATATTTTCTAAATCTAATTTATCTAACCTCTACACAGATCTGATCTGAATTTTGCACCTTCACCTGACTGACTACTAAGGTTGTTAGATCTTCAGAATAAGGGGACCTACCAAGTCACAACAATGAACATATAAATGATCCCTTTAGTCTGTCCTCTAGTGAGATTTAGAGCTATTTTCCAAAGTGATTGAAATGTTGATACACAATATTTTATGGAAACTCTTAAAGTGTGGTGCTTCTGTGAGGTAATATGCATGGGCAACATATCTCAAGTCATTTAAATAGAACTGCCATGTCTGCTTCACAGTTGCCTTTGCTTTCTTATACAAAAAACTACCATGCTAGTCCTCAAAAGTGAATTCATTTGGCATAAGATATAGGAAAGTTACCAAGAAATATAAATAGTCAGCAGTTTTACTCTGTTTTCAGAAGAATAAGTACCAAACATGTTTAATAGTACCAGCAGGAATGTGAGACTCCTGGGTAATGATAAAACCAATTATGACTCAGAATGTTCTCAAATCAACTTAACCTGTCCCTGGATGGACAGGGTCTTTATTATACTTCTTTTAAAAACATGTGTCTCACACTTGAAGTGAGATAATATATGTTCTAATCTTGTTTCCTACATATGTATCCTGGAAAAGGTACTCCAGATGACACATCAAGAATCAAACTATGAAGAAATATATCCCAGTCACATACATTCTTCATTTCTGTACAATTTAACTATGAATCAATTGACCCATGTATATATAAAGCTCCATCATGTAGCTGGACATCGAATACCCTGATTTACAGGAGCTGAGACCAAACCAGTTCACTGTGTCTAACTCCATATTTAACTAATGCTACAATCAAAGGACTGTAATAGAAAACTAAGGAGAGACTGCACCATTGAGTTCATCCTCGTCCCCACCACTGCAACTGAGTGTAAACTCTAAGAAGCCATAGTATTTGCCTCAGAAATCCAGAAAGCACTGTCCTTAAGCTGCTGCACTGACTTTCAACCCTACAGAAGGTTTTAATTAAATTATGGTGGTAACATTTACAGATTCTCCTTTTTCTACCTCAGAGTATAAGGAGGACAGCTTAGCCTATGCAGCCTAACCTGGTGAACTTGTATAACATCTGCTACACTTCCTTAAACACTTGAAGGAATCTAAGACAAAATCAAAGGTGCAACTGATCATTCTTTGACCAGGTAAAGAAGACAATTTCCCCAACTGAAGCTAGTTCTGGGAAGAAATGGTAATTTAGAACTGTGGAGAATCCCGCCAAGGGTGAATCCAGTCCTCAGGTATGACATGTCTAAGATACTGCTCATCTAGTTTTTGACACCAACACAGAACCTCGAGGTGGCTCTCCTAAAGAAACCCCCAGGCTATAATGTATTTGTTTGCTTAGAGCCTAGAATCTGAGAGCTGGCCACTGGAATGAATGAAATAAAATGAATCACTCTCAACTTCAGCCCCAAAGGTCAAACTTAAGGGACATTTTAGTAGTTGTTCAGCTGTCACATTCTTGTAGAAGATTAAAACATTTTATCCCCAAATTAATTAGAGTAGTTGAATGTCTTAAAACTTGAATATAACTGAAGTGTGAAAAATATTTTTATGTCTCTTTAACACATAAATTTGCATCAGACTACACAGATTCACATATGAATTAATCTGTTTTAAAGTCATATTTTAAAATTCACATAAATACTCATTTTTCTACATATATCAAGCAGTAATTAAAATGACAACTTGGGCAATATTAGAACTCTGATTTAATTGAGGGTTGTTTGGCTGATTACAAACAGTGCATTCATTTGAAAAGATGAAATTCAAATTAGTGTTGGCTTCCTATCAAAATCAGTAATTAAGAAAGTTGTCAAAGTCAATCCTATTATTCATCTTGATAATGAAATTATTTAAACATCAAACAAATGTTCTATTAGCATGAAGCGTAATTGTTGTGAACATTGCTTCCAGGGCCTAATAAACATATTTCCCCAGCCCTATTATCCACCTAAACTCTTATAGGCAGATTCTAGTGATTACGAATTTGCAAAGCTTTTTTAAAGGTTAAAAATCAGATATTTAGCATTCTTGATTTTCTGTGATATGTGTGCAAATACAGTGACACATGTTTTTGTGAAGTTGAAACAAAATGCAAAAATAGAAATCTTTTAAAATGTTAAAATTTATGACTCTTGACCTATCATAAATAATTTGAAATTTGATAAAAAAAAAATACGCTTTCCTAGGAATGTTTTTCTTTTTGTACCTATTTAATTCTTCCTTCTAGTCTTTACCCATCAAACACTTTTACCTTTGTGTCCTAGTTTGGTTTTGGTTGCTGTGATAAACATCATGACAAAAAGAAACTTGGTGGAAGAAATGGATTATCTGATCTACAGATTATAGTCCATCATTGAGGGAAGCCAAGGCAGGAATTCAAGGTAGGATCTTGAGGTAGTAATCAGGGAGGAATACTTACTTGCATTCCTTTGGGTTGCATATCTCCCTTCCTTATATACTCCATTGACCCCTGTTCAGACATGGCACAATCTGAATGGTGCTGGGTCCTTCTACACTAATTTACAATCAAGAAAATGGCCTACAGACATGATCACAGGCCAATCTGAGAGAGGCAATTCCTCAACTAAGATTCTCTTATTTTAAGTTATGTCTATATTTGTGTCAAGTTGAGAAAAAACTAATTATGACACCGTGCAATCATTATTCTATTGTTTACTGAATAGATATTGATTTAATTTTCTAAAACTGTATATGAGCACAACCATTGGGTGTGACTATCTGGTTTCTTCTATTTACTCTAAGTTCTTTTAGATTCATTCACTTTGTGGTTTGGGTCAGTAACTATCTGTGGCTGAGAAGTGTTCTATTTAACTTTTTAACACAATTTGTTGATCAATTTATTCCTTGTTGGATATTTAGGTTCTTTTGAAGGATTTTGCTACAAATAAAGGTATTCTGAACATATAGGTTCACATGAAAGCCTTTGTTTTTACATAAGCTTTTGTTTTTCTTGATTACAGGTGAAGTATTTGGATCACAGCATTAGTGTGTTTCTGCTGGCATTACATAAAAGAGACTTACAATGGTATATTTTCATTCTTCATTCTAATCAATTCTTTATTGATATCGTCATATATTTTATTTTCTAGTTTTATGAACTCAAGATTAAATTGTATTGTGTTAAAGATTTTTTAACTGATATAAAATACATGCATATGTAAAATATACATGTCTATGTGTACACATTACTTACACTTACACAAAAAACTAAAACAAAACAGTCCCCTCTACATATTCTTACGTTTTTAAAATCTTTTTATTGTTGTTTCTTTTTTTTTCCTTTTAGATTTTTCGAGACAGGATTTCTCTATATATCAGCCCTGGCTGTCCTGGACTCACTTTGTAGACCAGGCTGTCCTTGAACTTACAGAGATTGGCCTGCCTCTGCCTCCAGAATGCTGGGATTAAAGGCATGTGCCACCATGCCCAGCTTTATTGTTGTTTCATTTAAATCTACTTAAGTGTATATAGCATGTAGGTTGGTTGCTTTCTTTTAGTTCTGTTAAAGCGTTTATTCACTGCATACCTGCCTGTCACTGATAAATGATCTGTTTTATTTTGCTCTTTTACACACAATACATTGTTTTTTTGTGATTTTAATGTTTTTCCAATATTATGAGCTTAATTCTTTCTCATGCAGTTCACATATTTAAGTCCTAATGCTTAGCACCTAAAACTGACCCTCTATTGAAAGAGAGACTTTTAAATCAATAATGTGGTTATATGAAGTAGCTAGTGTGGGACCCTATCCAATACACCATAAACATAATAAAGTAAATATGGACATAAGTATTCACAAAGGAAAGACCTGTAAATGCACAGAAAGATGATGGCCATCTCTCAGTCAAGATGAGAAACTACAAAAAACAATACACTGTGCTAACACCTGCCCTTGAGGAGTGGCCTTTCAGTTTGCAAGACTTGGTTTTAAAGCCCTAGAAATATAAAATACCCACAATTAATGTTTATGAATGTTCTTGAATTAGATGAGTTTCTTTTGATGGGACTAGGTGAAGTGTCCTTCATTATCTTTTCTAGGTTGCTTTTGGTTTCTTAGGTCTTTGCTATATACTTGTTATTTAATTTAGACAATTTCTGTTTATTGTTTTTAAAAATGTATGCTTTTCTTGCCCTGGGTTACCTCTACTTCAATTACTTCTTTTATGTTAATTTAAATGTTTTCATCAGTTATGGATTGATGTCAATTTGTTAAATGTAGAAGAATGTTAAACCAGCAACATGGCTGCTTTGTAAAGGGAACTCATCAAAGAACCTTATAACTTTATGTGGTTTGTCTAGAAGGCAGACACTGCCTGAGTTACAATAAGATCTAGCTGAAATACAGACAGAGCCTTAGCACATACCTTTAATCCAAAACAAAGAAGGTAAAGTTACTTTGTCAAAGGAAGCACCCATGTTTGAAAATGATGTCTAATTAAGGGGCAGTCAAAGTGATGAATCAGAGAAAGATTTGACAAAATGAGTCAGAGATAGGTTACACCCATCTCTCACAAGAACAGACAAGAAAGAGAAGCTAATAAAGAGCAGTACAGTAGAGTTGAGGGAAAGAGTAGAAAAGACAACAGAGGAGAGTAGGGCACAGTAGATAGAGAGAGTAAAGAAGACAGTACAGTAGAGTAGAGTACAGAGAGTTCAGAAGAGAAGACAGTTCAATAGAGTTCAGTTCAGAACAGTACAGTATAGTCAGTTCCGTGCAGTTCAGCTGAGTGAAGTTGAGTCCAGTTGAGTTCATGCAGTTCAGTGTAGTTTAGTTCATGGAGTTTAGAAGCAGAGTAATTCAGGAGAAGCCAAGAGAAAGCACTTTAAATAAGTCATCTTGGAGAGGTGTTTTGATCCAGAACAGCTGAGTAGAACCAGCCAGCAAGAATTAAGAAAGAACTAGAAAGGTGAGCTTATTCTGCAGTAAGCCTCTGAGACAAAAATAACATCTAAGGTTTAATTTCTTGCTCATGAACTTCTGTAGCAGTATCATTTTATAACAGAATAGTTTTAACTTAATTCTGTATATTGCAAATTAATAGTAGGCATTTTGTAACTATTTATGTACTCTTGATGTTTTATTTGGATAGATTCAAGTTACTTCAAAACAAAATGATCTCATGTCTGGTTGCTAATATTTGTTAACTGTTTCTAGGAAAACATGGAAACTATGTCTAAGTATTCACTACTGTGAAGACAAAGTTTGTGTACTCCACATAGTATTCCATGATAGGTAGACTTTTCCAGTTAAATGGTCAATGCAGAGGCCTCTGAATGGCCTGATATGACTGTACCATTCTGTTCTTTTACCTTTTCAATGTTCTCTTTCACCTGAATTCTACTAAACACTCAAAATGGATCTTTTGTAGAATTCTGTAAACTCCCTTTTTATTCCTTACTTTCATAGTCTTACAACTTTCTGTGCCCTGTCTGTCTTTAGTTTTTCAACTTGGATAGCTGAGTGTGACTCTTCCCAGGTACCTGTTCTCTCACACAGTTGGGACATTCTCTCACGTTATTCTTGTTTCCTACATTTCACTACTTTACCTGCTATTCAGTGCTTTAGATATTATCAACTTATATGTTCTGCTCTAATTATTTTATTTACAGGAAATTTGGGGTCTTTCTCCCTTCACTATCTTTTTTAGAAGTAGAATTTCTGAAAATATTTACTATTTAAATCTCTTATAATAATATCTTTTAGTTCATGATGAACCACACATTTTTAGGTGTATAAAATAGAAACAAAATGTTAAATATATGTTCTTTTAGACATCAGTGGTTCTTCAGAAGTTCAGGTCATTCTAAAAACAGTTTCTTCAGTGGATAATGATGAATATATTTTATAATTAGTACCTCTACAGGGTTTCTATTCTATTTATAAACAAACACCAAATGATAGGAATTCTATATATATTTGAACAACCATAGAGATGGAATGAAAAATTAAGAGCATAAATAGCTATAAAATGTATTTGCTAATAATTCTCAATTAATTCCCTCTTTAATAACATATTGAGAATTATGGATGCTGGAGAAAGAGCATATGAAAAGGTCAAAAGAACAAGATGTTATGGTCATGTGAGGCCGAACATGTTCTTTATGAAATGAATAATAAACATGTCTGTCCCTCTAATAACTATGTCAGGTAGAAAAAGGACATTCTGTAGTTATAAAGAAAAACAGTAGCAGTACTAAGAGTACATCTACTTCAAAGTATATATCTAGCTTAACTTTGTCTGTTGGAATAAAAAACAATAGAATCACTGAAGATTTATTAACAAAAAAGTAAAACATTTTGATTACCTTATAGGTAAAAAAAACCATGCATAATGTCTTGACACTGGCAACAGAGTGTGCTCTCCCATGAGAAGGGACTGATACATGGAGTGTGTTTCACTTTGAGCTGTTGATCTTCTGGTTTTGGGTACGTAAAACTAAAAGTTTCATTTTGGAGATGTTTGCGTTCTTCAATTTTAACATGAAAACATAACTAATAAGATATAAATGATATAGTTAGATGGTAAATTAGATGCTAAGTAAGGAGTATATAGAGACCTGAAGCAAATATTACATATTTTAGATGATGGGTAGGTATCAATTTATCTCCTGTTGCATGGATATAGCAGAAATAATAAAGAGTTTTTTAAGCATAAGAATTAAGCAAATTTCTCTTATCTGGAGACAGTAAAATAGGTATCTCTCTTCTTGTGAAAAAACGATTTCAGAGGAAAGGTCTGACTACGAAGAAATAAGCTAAAATGACCTTATACTTCCCCTTACAGTGACTGTCAAATTATCATCATTTGTGTTCTATTGTAAAATCACTGTGTTTAATAGACACGTAAGAATCTAAGTTTTAAGTTCAATTCCAAAGGGTAAAACTGTAAAGGGGCTCCACTGTATCCTCTGAAAATAATTGGCCTAGGAACCAAAGACTCTTCAAGGACTAGAATTGGTGACAATTTCGTGCACCACAAAACTCACCAGACTCTTTCCTCTTTCTAAAGTAGGGGACCTTTAAAACCTAAATTTCCTTAAGAAATTCAGAGAACTGAAAAAATTGAGGCAACCCGGGGCCAATGTCCCCTTTTCCTTCCACAAAGAAATGTTTCATCAATTACCTGTCTTGTAGGTAAATTTACATCTGTTCTAGCTTTATCTTGTGAGTTTTTAAAATTGTGGCAGGAGAGAAATTACTCTTCTTCTTCTTCTCTCTGAGTTGATCAAATGGTAAGTAAATTTTCATCTCTTTACAAATTTCTGCTCAACATTTTTATACGTGATAGCTAGACAGAAGATTTATGAACCAATGTGTGAATAATGTTTAGTTTTGCCACAATAGCAAGGTGCAGAAATGATGCAAAAATAATTATAAATCAGAATTTAGAAATGGTTTGAGGCAGCCAAGTTGATTTAGAGATTCAGTACAGGAGAAAATCTAGAGTGGTAGGGGATTATGTTATTCCTCAAAAACGTACTAAAATCTACACTCAAACTAGCTCTTTTACCAGTGTAGTAATTCCAGTAGCTTTGGAAGTTATTCATTTATGAGATTGAGAGGAAATCTTCCTGGATTCATGATAAGAACCCATAAGAACACTACCATAAGAGGGAAGCTAATGAAAACTTTAAAATATATGGACAAAAGAAGGATTCTCCTTTCCTGATCATTCTGTGTGTTTCCAAAAGGGTTAAACTGAGGAGTGACAATCCACACAGAATCTGAGTACCCCACCTTCTCTGGCTTGGGTTCAGTATTAAAGGAAATGAAGAAATCACACAAGGCAACAGTCTTCATCCCCCCTGCTTCCTTATTGCAGATGCAAGTTGAACAGCTGCCTCAAGTTCCTGTTTGCATTGCTAGACCTGCCTTGCATCCCCAGGATGAAGAACTGTACCCTCAAACCAGGAAAAAAAATAAGATCTTTCTTCCTTGCATTGATTTTGACAGGTATAGGGCAAAAACAACAAAAAAGTAAATAATATTGGGAGTTTTCCTCTAAGAAATTATCCTATTTGCATAAGCTTAGACCTTTGAATCTGGACCTGGGCCTTCTCTTTGCCATAAAGAAATTCCATGAGGAGCTGTTAGCATTCAAAAGAGAAATACAGTAAGCAACAGTCAAAGTGGTGAGCTATTGGCTAGCAGCAATGTATGAATGACACTACTGTCCTCTTAGAGTTATTATACAATGCTAATAATTGTTTCCTAGATATCATAGCTGGGTAAGACTAGTGATTGCTTCCTTCCTGTGGAAGTTTAAATGGTACCTTCTAGTACCTCATAGATCTTGGAAAAGAACTTGCATCTGCCATTTTACTAAAACAACACAATCCCTAAATACATTCTAAATATTTGTCATTATAACACAGAAAAGTATAGTCTTTACCCTCATTAAGGAAAATTCTTTTTGCAACAGATGGAGACCATTACAAAAAAAACCCACAAAGAAACAAATTGCATATTTATGGGGTCCAGACCCAATGGAAACATCTATAATACCATTCCTGCACTAATAGCTTAAATTTCATTCATTCAAGCAGAGGGAGGAGAAGAAAGCTTGTAAGAGTCAGACAGTCAAGAAGTTTGCTGTGATATTTTATCTCCTAGGAATGTCAAAAGCTAATCCCATAAATTCTTACCAGCGTGACAGCTTAAAAATAAGCAGACAGCAAAACTTAACCCTGCACAAAGAACTAAATAATGCTGAAATTGAAAAAAAAAAAGAAAAGAAAAATCTGTCTCTGGGAAGAACACATTAGTAACCGAATATAAAATGGTCATCACTAAAATCATACATAAAAGTAACATTGTACAGTCTAAGTAGGTTATATTTAGGAATACATATATATCAACATATATGAATAAAACAACAATTATGAAAAAAGAGGCCATTAACTAGAAAAAGGCATAGGAAGGGTATATGGTAGGGTTTGGAAGGATAAAAAGAAAGGAGGAAATAATATAATAATATTACTAAATTAATATTACCGTACTATACTATATTATACTTTACTGTACTATACTATAATGTACTATACTATAGTAGCCATATAGTACAGGATAACTATCCTATAACTAACTGAAAGGAACAGGAAGATAGACTGAAATTGCAATTTAATTATCAATTGTAGTTATTAGTTAGTATAAAATGTAAGATTAAGCCGGTGGAGCAGCAGGCAGCTTGGCAGAGGAGCAGGCAGCCTGGACCATGCGCCTTAACGGGACCAAGGGTGGCCTACACCATATTTAACCTAAAATCTGTTAACTAATATAAGTTGTTATATTAGGCTGATAGAACTATCAGCCTTGGTGGGAGATTAACCTGGGTTTGAGGGGAATCCAGGAGTCCAGGAGTCCGCCAGCCAGGGACTGCTTGGACTGAGGGCCTATAAGCTGTCGCAGTCCTTTCCCCAATAATTAAATACACCAAGACCTTTTAATGTTTTAACACTTAACCCTTAGCTGGGCAGACTCTCAATTAGCTCTTCTAAGTTTACCTGCATCACCTAATCCCAAACCACGATGTGCCTGTGATTATCTTCCAGCATTCTCAAAGACATCTATTTCTGGGTCTCAGCAGAAAGAGAGATCCTCTCTCTAAAGCACAGGGTTCCTGTTCTAATCTTAGGAAACCCTGCCTTCCTATATTCTTTCTGCCCAGCCAATGGACCATCAGCGACTTTTATTAAGCAATCAAGAGAATGCCTCAGAAGGGGTGGTAACCAGATCTCACATTGAAATCAACCTATCAGAAGCAATGATATTAGACCTTCCCTCAACAATGGAGTTTGTTACTTGTTAGTGGGATACTTTGCCCTAGTGGAGCTGCAATTTAGGCCCCCAGTGCTAGAGGAAGCTCTTAGCCCTCATATGGCTGCTGAATTGAAGGGATCTGGTATGTAGGGCACCCTACCCAGAGAAGTAGGATAGGTAGGAAAACGGGGAGAGGATAGAAGGGGAAGAGTGTGGGCCCTGGAGTGGTGGAGGGAGGGAACTGTGATGGATAGGTAAATCGAAATAATAAACAGTAAAAAAATTACCTATAAAACATTAAACATATATATATATAAAACAGAAATTAAATAATACTTAAAAATGAAATAAAAACAATAAATGCAAATAATTCAAAGGAAATATGCCAAAATATATTCTTAATTCATATATATATACATATATGTATATGAAATATACATATGTATGTGTAAACTCACAGCTATTTGCCTGCCTCTGCTTCCCTAGAGCTGAAATTAAAGGAATGTGCCACCATGCCCTGCTAATTAGGAACATATTTTATCAGTCTCTGCAGAAGGAAATGTAAGTACTACTTTTCTCTGTGGCAGTAGCATTTTTTAGTGGAATATTTTATAATTAGATCTAAATGAATATTGTGGCATGCACAGCTCCTAGCTTTAAAATGAAGGGTTTTGCTTACATGCATTGTGTGCATAAGTGAGATCAGATAAATATGTCCCCATCCTCGAGATGACCAGTTTTTATATCAGACATAAACATCCTGCTTTTATATCACTATTGATGAATGGCTAAAAAAAAAAAAAAAAGCTAATGTCCATCAGTTTTGGAAACATTACTTCACAATAAAACATCTTTGGAAGAAAATGCTGTAATGCGACATGGTTACTGTTGGTTGTTTCCACTTCTTACACAGACATACACGTTCCAGGCTGCTTGTATGCTTCAGGCATTCCAGTCCCAAATAATCATGAGTTAAGCAATGAATGCCAACTCTTTAATACATGTCATTTCCCTAATTAGTTTGCTTGGCCACTGACTTCTTATAATAATTTGGGTAATACATTGTGATAAGATTTTTGTTTCTTAAAAAACTCAACTACGAGAATGTTTTTGTTTTGATCCCATGTAAGGGGCTGCTTTAGTTTGTCAACACCTATAAACTATAAGTGCCTTGTTCTCTAGCAGGGGCATGGCTCAGCCAGCTGCAAGAAGTTAATGCTGAGTGCTCTGGATAGGGGATAAAGGTCAGAGCCCCAAAAGGGACAGGGGGGCTATAAAGAAGGAAGAGGTTGCTGTTCTCCCTGCTGCTGTTCCACAGAACTGCAGCTGGCTTGTCCTGCTGATGTGTTTCCTCGCTTGCTGGTTTTCTGTGTATGGTGTTGCATTGCCGGTGTTCTGCACTTTTGGATACTGTGACTACAGAGACTAGTATTGCCCCCAAAGGACTTGAAAACTCTAATCAGCAGAAAGAAGTTCTCTCTCACATAGAGGGAAAGAAGGAATTGGGGAGTTGGGGAGGAATAAGAGTGGAAAGGGAAGTAGAGGTATTAAGTACAGTAAAATTAGATTGTATAATAAAACAGAAATAACAAAGTAGCTTTCTACAATACAATTTAACTTGTTTTTTACCCAATAGCTCTAATCATTAAATATTGATTAATTCTTCTAAAATTAACCTATGTCTTCATCACAATTTCATTAATACAGAGACAAAGACAGATTTCAAGAGTTGTCTATGATACTCAAAATGTTCCAATTTAGTGATATATCCGTGATTAATTATGAAAAATTTACATTTGCTTTCCTCTTGCATTGCTCTGTGGGCTCATGCCAAAACTTGCAGCATATTTCCAGGTTACTTCAACTTGCTTTTAATTCTGACTGTGCCACAGAGGCCAGACAGTGTTTCCAGCAGTCTTTTTTTTTTTTTTAAAACTAAAGATCTGTGATTGACTTATCTTATTACAGTTTGCTTTTAATATAATTATGCTCAGTTTTGTAGCTTTCATAGTTAACATCTGAAAAGATGTATTTGAAAAATAGTAAGCCTGCTCATTTTAAAAGTCAAATTAGGTTACTGAATTTGCCTTACTTCACAACACCTGGCCATTACACCTCATAATGGATTTGGAAAACTCAATAAAACCTTGCTTAGGTTAGATTTTATTAGATTTGAGTGTCTTCCATACTAACTTTTAAAGATCTGTAGACAGTATAATCAGATTAGAGTTTGAGACTTAGTGGTTTACAGTATATAATAACATTTTCATTGGCTCTTCTCAAGCATCTAAAGTCACATTGAGAAGACTGATTCAGAAAATTCACAAAATTAAATTCAGAAGGCAAGAAATTGTCATATTCTTGCATTATAGAAATGTTTGTTCCTTGGATGAACATTTCTGTGTCCTTGTATTTTATCATTATAAGAAATGAGTTTGAATATGGTTTTAGAATAATAAGAAATCAGATATAACTAGAGAAATCATCTCCCACTATGCAATAGTTTTTTATGGTACATGTGTGGTAATTAAGTGTCATATTAATGCTATCTTTTTTTTTTTTTTTTTGGTTTTTCGAGACAGGGTTTCTCTGTGTATCCTTTGCTGTCCTGGACTCACTTTGTAGACCAGGCTGGCCTCGAACTCACAAAGATCCGCCTGCCTCTGCCTCCCAAGTGCTGGGATTAAAGGCGTGCGCCACCACCGCCCGGCTTTAATGCTATCTTAATTGAAACTTATTTGCTTAATTAAATTACTAGGACATAAAGTCCATATTTTGCAATATTTTCTCCTTTAATTACTGACTTCAGAGACAGTGGCATTTTCAAAGAAAACTGTTCTTATAACTGACTAGATTGTTAAAAGTACTGAATATATGTTTTCTTTTAAACAATGAAGTCTTCAGTAAGTGATCAGTACAAAGTAAGAGATCAATCAATTAATATTATTTAAACAGTGAAAAGAATAGTACATCTGCTTATATGATTCAGTGAGTACTTTTTATGTAAACTGGTTGGTATATGAACATGCTTTCTTTAAATATAGATATGAGAAAAAATCTATGAAATCATTCTTAAATTATTGACTGTTTGCGACACAAAAGTAAAAGCTATATTCTAAATGCCTAATTTGTACTTGTGCTCCTTGGCTAATCAGCCTTTTCCTGAATGGCTTTTTAGAGGCCACACCTCTTCAGATTAAGTTGACATGTGATCCTTGTTGGAATTCACTGGCCATCACTCCTATTTATTCATGCCTTACAGTGAGGATCTGACATATTCTGTCTTTAGGATTTCTTGGCCACATGGCATTTGGAACTTCGTATTTCTGTCACTGCTGGTAGTAACAAGTTAGGCAGAGCAGGTAGACTACTGGCTGCCTGGAAGTAGTGTGTGTCATCAGCATGAACACTGAGCCATGGTTTTGGGATGGGAGAGGAGATCAGTTTTCACCATCTTTTCCTGAGATTCAAGGAGCCAGTCCTTGTTCCCTATCGTCATGATAGCCTCTTACCACAAAACTATCAGCAAGACATTTGAGTGTCTGACTTGACATATGGTAAGAGTACTGTGTTTCTTCCAGTTCCTCCAAATAACTGTGTGTTTACTCTTTTAATGTGTGTGTTCATTCTAGTAGTTTTGTTCCTTTAGGGAACTGAGACTAATAGAAACCACCTCAAACGATAGATTTTCATTACCTTATATGACTGTTTCTCTACATATAAAACATTAAATTAACAGTCTTAAGTGATCATTGATTACCATTAATTTATATTTACTTCCCTCTTGACATAGTAACATCTCTTAAGTGTGTTATAACTTATGGGCCACATAAATTTTTATTCAAATTAGAGTGATATTAGGAATACAAGTGGAAATTGTCAATAATTATTGTAGTAAATGCTAAAAAGTAGTTCTATTATAAGCCAGTATTATGAGTATGGTAATTATTAGAGTCCATACTTCAAAAAAAATGTTCTGAATGCAAGGATGTGCCTCTTAACACTACCCTCTGATAATTTCTGTATTTTCCAGTGTTCTCTTAGATCTAATTGTTAGACATATAACTAGACAATCTAGTTATACCTTGGGATTTTCTTAAAGTGTTTCTCAAGTGAAAAGTAAATAGTTTTGCAGTATATACAAGTCTATAATTTGAATACATTGAACTGTTTCAAGATTATTCTGATCGGATATAGATAGTCTAAATTAATAAGTTAAATAATAATAATATGAATTAAACGCAAATGTGTACCACTGAAAAATCAGGAAAACTTTAATCCTCCAATAATTATGAGTTTTGTATATTACTGAGTTTTAGCTGTAATTCTCTCTTGATTAGATTGCACATAATTTTGTTTTCTAGATTCAGTATTAACTACTTCATACACTCTTATTCTACTGATCTCTTACTAAACATGCTCTATTTTAAATATTTTTCTATTTTCATAGTGACTTCACTATGGTGTCATGTTTATAAAAGATTATTATCTTTAGGCAAATAAACTTATTTTATTGTTCCTCAGAATGCTTAATAGGAAAAATGATTAAAGGGGTCCTCTAAACTCCTTAGGTTTTTTTCAAACTGTAACACTGCCTGGCATACAGATAAGCCTTACAATTTTAGTGGTTTTCATTATTCTTTAGTTCTATCAAGGTTCTACTATCTAGAATTATTGTTACTTTGACATTTCTACTTTATTTCAATTAAGTAATAATATGTTGAAATATCTGAATATGAGAGACAGTGGTAACAAATGTAGGAAATTTGTTGACATTTAATTAATAAGGTAATATTTCTGCTCTTTGTAGATAGGATAATTACTTAATATATAATATCTAATTGGATCCCATGGATGCCATTGTGGTTCATTGTAATGAGGCACAGTATATAAACACTACTGATGGATTCTACTACAAGAAGGCTACTGAAGAAACACATATGAAAGATTGTTGAAATTGTATAAGAGTTGAAACTGAGTTGAATGTTGTTATGTACTTAATGCATAGCATCCATCACTTCTCCAAGCACGGTAATACAATACCCGTCCCAGCAATGATGATGAATACTGGTGAAAATACAATTTTATTGAAGAACATAATAATGATTGACATGAATGCCAAAACATAGCTCATGAATTTGCTTTGATAGAGTATCAGACTGTAACAGAATACCTCTTCATAAAGATCCATACAATAACGCCGGGCGGTGGTGGCGCACGCCTTTAATCCCAGCACTTGGGAGGCAGAGGCAGGCGGATCTTTGTGAGTTCGAGGCCAGCCTGGTCTACAAAGCGAGTCCAGGACAGCCAGAGATATTCAGAGAAACCCTGTCTCGAAAAACCAAAAAAAAAAAAAAAAAATCCATACAATATTGGCATTATCCTGAAACAAGGGTAGGATAGTTCATAGCTTGAGGGTATAGCATCCTGGAAACTTAAGGAATCAATGATTCAAGAAGAAGTGATCCATGCTCATGGCAACAAGCATAGGATAAGACTGGCTAGAAATTATAAGACAATTAATAGATTTTATAGCAGTTTCTGATTTTTGTATATGTGAAGATTAATTATTTTGTACTATTATAACTTCTTTACCATTTACAGAGACAGAAAATTTGAGATGCACTTTTTTTTTTAGAAATTACAGTACTAATTGAAAGCAGATAGACAATATGGCCATAAGACTGAGAAGAAAAATAGAGAAATAGAAATACACTTGCTATTACTGTAGTTGAATCTTCAGGAGACCCTAGTACTTTTCCAGATATTAGGTTTATTTAGGAAATGATGATATTAAAAACATAATTTGAGAACTGACAATTTCCAATGCAAAAACTGTGCAGTGGGAAGATGATGGAATACATTTCAAGAATGATTTTCTTATCTTACATCTTCCATTGTTATTTTATTTTTCTGGCTTGCATTGTGCAATATTTGAGTTAAAACCAATAGACAAGTGCTGAGACACTCTAGTACATTAGTTACAAGTGAATATAAATATTAATCATTAAAGTATTTAAGTTTATATCATGAGTCCTTTTGAATTAGTATATGTCCTTTTCCAAATTTTATTTAATTTAGTCTTAGAGCCTGAGCTGTTGGTGTTCTGTTCAGGAAGTTGTCACCTGTGCGGATTAGTTTGAGGGTTTTTTACACTTTCTCTTCTAATAGATTTAGTGTGCCAGGCCTTACGTTAAGGTCTTTGATCCACTTGGACTTAAGTTTTGTGCAAGGTGATAAGTTTGGGTCTAATTTCATTCTTTTACATATCAACATCCAATTAGACCAGCACTGATTTGTTGAAGATGCTGTCATTTTCCATTTTACGGTTTTGGCATTTTTTGTCAAAAATTAAGTGACCATAGGTGTGTGAGTTCATTTCTTGGTCTTCAATTTGATTCCACTGATCCACTGGTCTGTTTCTATATCAGTACCTTGTTGTTTTTTATTACTATTGCTCTATAGTACAGCTTGAAATCTGGGATGGTGATACCTCCAGGTTTTTTTTTTGGTTTTTTTTTTTTTGTTTTTTTTGTTTTTTTTTTTTACAGGATTGATTTAGCTATTCTGGGTTTTTTGTTATTCCATATGAAGTTGAGAATTACTTTTTTCTAGGTCTATAAAGAATTGTTGTAGGGGTTAGATAAATTAGATTTAGAAAATATATAGGAGTTTCTGATACTGTCTCTTAATTCGGGGCATGAAGAGCATTATCATCATGAAGTCAGGAAAAACAGGAAAGACTTAATAGACTGAAAAACAAGTTTGAAGTCAGGAAAAACAGGAAAGACTCAATAGACTTGAAGAAACAAAGTATCTGGCCTGACATTGTTTTCAGCTGCTAAGTGGGCGGAGCCCAAATTAAGCTGAAACAGAGTTCCTCCTATTTAAGGACAGTGCATGGAGCCCAGGAAAAGAAGAGGCCCCTGATGCTAGAGAGCTCCAAGAGTCCTGCTGAAAAAAGGGCTGGCCATTGATGGCCAGTTCTCTCCCTGAAGCAGAAAGAAGCTGGTGAGCAAAGAAAGCCTGAGCAAGACACCAAAAGGCCAAGGACTGGACCCTGTGGCTCAGCTTTTGCCTGGAGGGGTTTGATCTGTGTCCGAACAGTGGCCTAAAGGAAACTGTGCCTGGCTTTAAGGACTGAGGCAGAGCAGCTGAGTTCCTGATTCAAAAGAAGTAAGTTGGCCTGCAGACGGCTGGGGTCTCCCACAGAGAAGAAAGCATGAAGCCTTATTTAAGGTGAGACTGCAATAACCAACTTACCCTGACGAACCTGCATCTGAGAGATCCAGAAAAAGGACTGCTAAGTGTGTTAAAGAATCTACAACAAAGACTGTTCCTGACGACTGAGGACCTGCCCCAGAGACTGTATCATTCTAAAAGGTTAGAAATATAATTATCAATAGGTTTAGTGGATAGGGTAAAGGGGTTGTAGGAATTAATAGGATTAATAGTTAAGAAATTGTTGGTGTTTGTTATAGTGAATTTAGTAATAAATAAATAAGTGTTAAATAATAATTTAAAAGATCGGTTACAAATTGTGGTGGTATTTTGATAGGAATTGCATTGAATCTGTATATTAATTTGTCAGGATGGCCAGATCCTACCTATCCATGAGCATGGGAGATCTTTCCATCTTCTGATGTTCTCTTCAATTTCTTTCTTCAAGGACTTGAAGTTCATGTCACACAGATCTTTCACTTGCTTGGTTAGAATTACCCCTGGGTATGTGATATTGTTTGTGGCTATTGTGAAGGGTGTTGTTTCCTTAATTTATTTCTCAGCCCATTTATTTGTTGTATAAAGAAGGGCTTCTGATTTGGACCTCATGGAACTGAAATGCTTCTGTAAGTCAAAAGACACTGTCATTTGAACAAAACAGCAACTTACAGATTGGGAAAAGATCTTCACCAACCCCACATCTGACAGAGGGCTAATATCCATAATTTACAAAGAATTCAAGAAATTAAATGCCAAGAAACCAAATAATCCAATCAAAAATGAGAATTAGAGGCAAACAGATAATTCACAAAGGAGGAATCCCTAATGGCTGAGAGACACTTGAAGAAATGCTCAGCCACCTTAATCATCAGAGAAATGCAACTCAAGACAACTCTGAGATTCCATCTTAGACCTGTCAGAATGGCTAAAATCAAAACCTCAAATGACAGCACATGTCAGTGAGGTTGTGGAGAAATGGGAACACTCCTCCAATGCTGGTGGAAGTACAAGTTTGTAAAACCACTATGCAAACCAGTCTTGCAATATCTTGGAAAACTTGGAATAGCTCTATCTCAAAACCTAGTCATAATGCTTCTGGGTATGCATCCAAATGATTTCTTACCAAACCACAAGGATGTTTCCTCATCTATGTTCATAGCAGCCTTATTTGTGATAGCTAGAAACTGGAAACAACCCAGATGTCCCTCAACTGAGGAATGGATAAAAAAAACCTAGTACATCTACACAGTGGAATACTACTCAGCCATCAGAAACAACGAAATAATGCAATTTGCCACCAAATGGATGGAACTAGAGAAGCTCATCTTGAGTGAGCTAACCCAGATTCAGAAGGATGCACATGACATCTATTCACTTATAATCAGATTTTAGCCATATAGTACAGTATAACTATACAACAACCAATGAACCAAAGGGAATAGGAACATAGACTTTGTTACCTGTCAATGAGACACTTTTCCCTAGTGGTGCCGCCTTGTAGGCCCCCAGTGTATGAGGAGATTCTTGGTCCTCTTATTATTGCTGAACTTGGGTGGGGGACTGATATGTAGGGACACTCCACTCCGGAGGAGTGGTTTGGAAGGGACAGGGCAGAGAGGGTTGGAGGGCTGGACTGGGAGGGGTAGAAGAGGGCACTGTGATGGAAATGTAACCTGAAGGAATAAATAAATATTAAAAAACCCATACAATAAAAAGAAGAAGAAAATTACACATTAAGTGTTAAGTTGTCAGAATGACTGCTGCCGCATTCCAGGTGACCACATGATCCATTGCCAGACATAACACTTAACTGGTTGCATGATCTCAAAGATTGGCTTCCTACTTTAAATTTTCCCATTCAAAGAAAGAGTTAAGCAAGCTTGAAGTGACTAACAGCAGCTGTTTTAGAGAGTGGACTCACCTTCAGGGCCATACAGTCGAGAATCTGTGGTCCTCAGTTCCCAGGCCAGGATCATCTCTGAATCAAGTGGACTGTAGACATGGATTGAGGATCACTAGTGCCCCCCAGGTGAGCAGGATCTGCCCCAGAGATGACTAGGAGGGAGCCAGTTAGAGTAGTAGCTGGGTCACAGTCTGGGTCCAGACAGGTCCAATTCTGTCTGAGCTATAAATTCATGTAACTAGAAAAACCACACTAACCTCGGCTGTACTTAGCTCTTGAATGTTCCCCAATAGCTCTTGTGTATAAGGCTCGCCTCCTAGCACCAAGGTGTATTAAAAGTGGTGAAACCTCAAGTATATGTCATCCGAGGGAAGGAAATGAGGGTATATTAGACTCTGATTCCCTCCTATCTCTGTCTTTGTTCTTGACTGCCATGGCATGACCAGGGTTCCCATGTTCGACACTCCTGCTGTGATGTGCCATGGTGCCACAAACCACAGCAGGAAGACATAGTAACCATGAACTAAAACCTCGGAAACTCTTGAGTCAAATAAAGATTTCTTTGTTTAAAAAAATTTGTTTATTTTATATTTTCATATTATAATTTTATTTCCTTCTTCCCTTCTTCCCTTCAAACCCTCCCATATATTCCATATATTTCTCTTTACTCTTTCAATTTTATAGCATCATTTTCATTAATTTATGTGACATATTAATATTTGTATGTGTATTATAGGTATGTATATATAATCATAAATACATAATATCACCTGCTCAGTCCATATAATATTATGTGGATTTATATATATGTGTATATATACACATATGTATATATATATATATACATATGTATATATATATACATATGTATATATATATATATACATATATATATATTTAGGGTTGACCATTTGGTTAGGTAATTGGTATGCTCTTCCCTACAGAAGACTCTTTCTCCCACTCTCAGAGTTTCTTAATTTCCTATAGTTCTTTTTGTACTGTTGAGCCCTATTTCCCTGTCCACATTAGTATCTGTAAGTCTATTTTAATTCCAAATAATTAATACAATTTTCATCATATCAAGTATTGAAAACTTATCATCCTTAGATGTTAATAGTTACATTTGGGTTTTTTTTTAGCTATTAAAGCATTAGTATTTTTTTCAAATGTCTTATTTCTTGAATATGCAAAAGTACATATGCATTAGAAAATTTTCACTTTGGTATACTTCAATAATTTGAGAAATTCATCACTGACAAGGTAAGACTTTCTAATCACTTACTGGCAGTTCATGGCTACTGGAGGAGAGGGCATCTTTACTTCAATGGTGTATCCACAGGTAAGATGTCCATGCTTCAGAACATAATTCCCCATGCTGCTGCAAGTAAACTAACTAAACTTCTGGTTCATTAAAACAGTACTTGGATGTTAGAGAGATGATATTTAGGAAGAAGAGGGATCAATGGAAGTGGAGTGGCATAATAAAGAATTATGGTGGATGAAAATGATGAAAATACATTATATGGAAGAAGTAGTAAAAGAATAAAACAATAAAAGCGATAAAGTAAAAGTCGAACTTAAACCTACATAAACACACCGAAATATCCATCAAAATTATCCCTAACAACTGTTTCAAATTATCTAAGACCACAATAATGACAAAACAAAGATTTTGAACAATAACAATTTAACATTATGTACAGTGTTATGTATGCCCCCTGTACTATGGCTGGAATAGTTTGGATTGGAAATCCTCAGTTTTGGTTCAAACAAGCTCTTTATGTCTCCTTTCTGAATAGAATTTAATTGTAACTTCACTTAGTACATAGTTCATGTTTTCTGTAACTCACATTAAATCCCTGAATATTCATTGAAACCATCCTGTTTAATTCTGTCTTGCTATCAGAAGATCTAACACAAAGCCTTACTTATGCTAAGCTAGTAGCATGCCACTTAATTGAAACACAAACCTCGAGAGGCTTTATTATATATACACAGTAATCAATAAACAAGAAGAGTAACTCCAAAACTGCTTTTTGTAGTTTTCAAAAAAGTCGTATTTATTACCATGCTGTTAGTCAATGAAAGCTCATGACCAAACCCAAAATCTCATGTTAGGGATAGAGAATAAATGGTAAAAGGATACAGCAAGACTATCCACTTATGAAGTTAGTCTGTAGAGAGAGAAGTTAGCACCTTTAATTTATTCAGCCTTCACCCAAGATCTTTCACCTCTATTTCCTCAGAATTTGGCTTCTTTTCCAAATGAATCAATAAATCACCAATATTTTATGACCTAGATCCAACTGTGTTTAGTCTAGCTAATAATGGACAGTATTGAGAACACTTGCTAAATACTAAACCAGGCAAATGCTTGTTTGTCATTGGTCAGTATTAGAATTGGGTCTTTTATGTATCCATTTAAAATTTATATCTCTTTGTGTGTGTTTGTGTATGCTTTAAGTGAACCTAATGAGACATTAAAAATACTCTGAGAAGCTCCATGTTTGATTTGATTTAATTCACTGCCATCTTAGGTGTCTTATGATTTCACACTTAGCATGTGATTAAAATCATATAGTGCCATGGTGAACTATACATAACTTATTAGTTTATTTTCTAATTTTGGTCTGTGCTTGAGAATTTATTTTGACTTTTCTACATAGGTAAAAATGCAGATAATATCAACTTAATAATATTTTAATACATTAAATATATTCGATAAAATATGCCCAATACTTACTTCATACAGTTACCAAATGTTCTTCACATGTTTTTAGATTTAGTGAAATTGTCACAGTGGTTCAGTAGCAATATTCTATAAATTGAGAGATCTATTTTTATATTTTTTTATTCTTTAAATGCTGTTGAGAGAACTCTGTATTTTGAGTCAAGTTGTACAATATTCATGTATCTTAAAATTTTCATTTAATGTATTATATGTGGCTCTTCTAAAAGAATATCAACTTTTGATTTAATGATTATATGGAAACAATGTGAAGTGAGTCACTTTTTTGGTGATTTTGAATAATTTAATTTTTAGCTTAATTCATATGCTTTGTTCAAATAAAGTAATTTTCTAATAATCTAAAATGACACTTTATTTTTCATTAAAGTTAATTAGTAGGTTCAATTAACACTTTGGAAAATGTCACTCTATTATAAGTGAAAATAGAATGTTTTAGCATTATATTATATGCTGTCTGTCTCACGGAAGCTTCCTAGGCAGCTCCATTTAAAAACTGAACACAAATGCATAAAACATGTGCTCATCATGATAAGAGATGGAGATATGTCAATTTTTATATCTTCTTTCCCTGGCAGTTGTCAGACCACAGAGTAAGTGAAACTACAAGAAAATGGAATGGCCCACCAAAAAACAACAATTAGAACCAATTATTCTACTTCAGTATTCCTTAGACATTTCCTCATTCAAATTACAGGAAAGACAAATAAGAGTTTAATTTTAAATGTATGCATCATTATAATTTAATAGAGATCACTTCTCACCTAACAAAAGGACTGCATATTTTACAGAACAGAATACTGTATCATATATAATTTACTAACTGGAATAATATTACATATTAAAAATTGAAGCCTCACCTCTCATTTGGTTTAGTACAGAGGGTATATAACATTAGCTACAAATTCTATATATGAGCTTTGGAAAAATAGTGCAGATAAATAATTGAGTGAAAAAGAGAAACATGAGGGCATTCAAGATTTATTTAATATCAATAAGAATAAATCTAGTCCAGTAGGGCTTTATTAATACAGAAAAGGGTGTGTGTGTGTCCTGGTTACAAGATAGGCAGGTGATAGCTGCAAACTAGAAGGAATATTTGCATTCAGAGTAAACAACAACAAAATTCCCATTTGAGATTATGCCATAGTTTAGCATGAGTTATAAGGAAGGGCTGCTTATCATAGTGGAGTTCCTACTGTTTCATTTTATTAAAGTAAACAAGGTAGTAACACAAGTATCATGAAGACGAAATGGGAAAAGCAAGGTAGGAAAACAGATAGTGAGGGAAGATGTTGGAATAAATAAAACTAAGATGTTTGAAAGGCATTAGGGTATCATATTACTTTATATTTAAAAAAATTATACATATGTACGTAGAGGTGAATATACATAACCATTCGAATTGTACTCCTTGGGATGACAATGTTTCCCAAGCTCCACAGTCTGTACAACAAAAAATCCAAAGCCAATAATGGGAAGCCTCCCTTTGTGTTAATGGTCAGGGAAGCCCAAGAGAAACACCTAATATAGGATATTGCCTTTGCCCTTGGTTGCATCCCAGAAGTTGAAAGTAAGACCCTATTTTTAACAACACCATGCACTTCTGACATGGGATTTTGAAGAAACAAACTGCAGCTACCTTGGGAGGCCCTGAGGAATGGCTTTCATAGTATTTGAATGAAGTATGCAACCTGCCAAGAGAGAATAGCAATCTTCAATAGTATCTACCTATAGTGCCTACAAACAGCAATGGTCAGAATGATAAGAGTTCTAAGAAGGTACAATAGTGACATTCATATCCTGGAAGTAACTAAGATTTGTCTAGTTGGACATAAGTGTAGGAGGAGTTAGATTAATAAATTAGATTTAGTGAATATCTAGGGGATTTTGATACAGTCTCTTAATACGGGGCATGAAGATCAACTTGGCTGTGGGCAGCTGACATAGCAGCAAATGGACTAAAAACAAGGTTTATGGCCTGGTATTGATTTCAGATGCTAATAGCCTTATGAAGTGGGTGGGGCCCAGATTAGGCTGAAGCCAGGTGAAACAAGGAGAGACCCTATTTAATGATGAGCTAAGTGGAACCGGATAGTTCCCGTACTACAGAGTTCCTATGCTAGAGACAAAGAGATGCAAGGCCGCTTATATCATCTGATGGAGAAAATGTTGGTGAACTGAAAAGCTGATCTCAGAGATGAAAAGTTACAGCCAGCTCTCCCTGAAGCACAAAGAAGCTGGTGAGCAGAGAAGACCTCGGCAAAGCAGCAAAAGGCCAATGACTAAATCCTGTAGCACAGCTTTTGCCTAGAGGGGTTCGACCAGTTCAAACAATGGCCTGAATGGAACTGTGGCCAGCCTCAAAGACTGAGGCAGAGTGGCTGAGCTCTAATACAAACTGAGTAAGTTTGCTTATGGACAGCTGAGGCCTTCAAGAGAGAAGAAAGCCTTAAGCCTCATTTAAAGTGAAGCTGCCATAGTCAATTTACCCTGAAGGACTTATACCTGAGATATTCCTGAAGAAATTCCGTTGACTCAGTGCCTTAAAGGATCTACTCAGGAAGTGTTCCCGACAACTGAGGTCCTGCCCCAGAGACTGTGTTACTGACAACTGAGACTGTATCCTTCTAAAAGTTTAGGATTAGTAGTTAGATAATAGTTGCTATAGTTATTAATAGGTTTAGTTGTTAGGTAATAGGGGTTAGAGTAATTCATAAGACTAGTAATTAGGTAATTGTTTATATTTGTTATAAAGGCATATAATTATTAATAAGTGTATATTGGTTACTTAAAAAAAACTAACTCCCATTACACATAAGTCCCACTCAATAGGATGGGATTAATTTATGGTACTGTACTGTAAATTTAGCATACTACCCATGGAAGGTAAAACCTTGAATACTAGAAGAGAATTTAACTACTGTTACTTCACTAAATTAGTATAATTCATAACTGCAGCCTAAATATATATCTGTTTACCCATAGATAAATATTAGTCTGTGTATCCCTCACAAAAGAACTTCATTTACAGCATATGGAGACAATTAAAGAAAACAACAATTGATCAAAATGTAGAGAATAACTATGGGGAAATTAGACACATCTGATATATCTATAATACACTGTCTTAGTTACTGTTCTATTTGCTATGATAAAACGCCAAGGAAACTTATAAAGGAACTTATTTAATTGGGGACCTGCTTATAGATTCAGAGGATTAGTCCATAAACATCTCATCTAGGAGTACAGTGGCAGGCAGGCATGGAACTGCAACAGTAGCTGAATGTTCTTATTTGATCTTTAAGTTGCAGGCAGAGACACTGACTGAACATGGAATGAACTTTTGAAATCTCAAGGTTTACCCCAGTGACATACCTTCTCCAACAAGGACACACATCCTAATTCTTCTCTAAGAGTTCACTAACTGGGACGAAATACTCAAATATATGATTCTGTTGGGCCATTCTCTTTCAAATCACCACATAACCTCTACATATAAGGAACAGGTAATGCTGAAGGAGGTGTTATGGGATGATCTTAAGACCCAGAAGTCTGAACAGAATGCCTGCTACAAGACACTGTCTCCTATATGTGACTAAGTAGCTGTACCCAGAATGCAATTAATGGTTGCAAAAGGAGGCACAATCAGTCCTATCTATGGATGAGTGCCCTAATAGAGACTGGTCAAAGGGGTCACCCCCAAGCACTTATGAACAATATTAGATAATCTCAGAAGGTTATTTCCTAATAAACACATGTACAATTTTGCCTTTATAAGCACACACACACACACACACACACACACACACACACACACACACACACGAAGGATTATACTTCATGTATAAGAGACTATGAATTTGGGAAAGATTTGGAAGAGTGCAGGAAAAAGACTATGAATTTGGAAAATATTTGGAAGAGTGCAGGAAAAAGACAATTACATATATGTAATCATCCAAAAATAAAAAAATATTAAAACAAACAAATTAGAAAGGCTTCAATTTTTATGTTCAATATTCTCATTCTGGTGAAACCTGTAACACTGGGCTTTTATTATTTTTGTTTTATTATTTACTCTAATTATTTTACTATACTTAATACTTCTACTTCCCTTCCAACCCTTTCTCCTTTAGATCCCCAAACACCAGGTGGGCGAGAAAGAAGTTTAAAGGGGAAAAAAGATGGAGTTCTTTTTAAGCCACTTCCTGGTGATTAGGATCATTGGGTTCTTTGGGGAAAATACCAATCTCAGTAGTCACAATTTACAGAAGTTCAGCAAACCAGGAAACAGCAGCAGGAAGAACTAGCAGCAGTTTGGGGGAAGCACCAGCAATAGGAGAGCAAAGATCTCTTTCTTATTTGTAATGCCCCTCTTCTCCTTGGGGCTGTGGCTTTTTATCCCTCTCTCAAGTCTTCAGAGTTAAACTTGCTCAGCTGGATAAGCCAACTCCCTGCTATCAAAGGAGGTACAGTTAATTGTTTACACCTATGGTCTTAACTGAGGAAGCCTCACACCTATAATTAAGCAAAACATTCTCATAACTGATTTATTTTTTAACAAACAAAACTCTTAACACAGAAATCAGTTTTTTGGATTTTTCTTAAACTATGACTTAGATAATGAAACAAACAACATATACTTATATGGGAGAAGAAATTCTTGATCTAGTCTCATTCCTGCTACTAAAGTATCTGGGGATTTGCAGTAGAGCGTGAGAAAATATTGTTTATTTTACTATGTACTTTAATTCACTATAACTGGAAGAAGTTAATAGACAGTGAAGCACTTTGAGTAAGCACTCATGGACTTTAAAATGTCTTACGAAGAAAGGAAATATCTTTCATGTCCTTGACTCTTCAACATTTAACTTAAGTTGGCTGGAAGTCTGCTTATATGGAAAGAAATAAACTGAATTATCTGCCAAGCTAATTAAGCCATTAGCTTAATGATTTATGAATGCATAAAAATATTTATGGATTATTGGACTAACTTGCTCAGTTGTTTCCTTTAAAATTATACAGTTAAGGATGCATTTTATATGTAAACTGCAGCACTACCACCACAAACTTTACTAAATGTTTTGAGACTACCACAACGCAATGCAGGGGAAAAGTTTTCCAAAAGATATAAAACAACCTAAGTCATAGCAACATACCTTAACTCCCATTCAGTATGTAAAGTTGCTTTTTAAATGTCTGGAGCCCAAAATGGCAATAACACGAAAGAAGATGATGTAGTTTTAGGAGTGCCTAGGTACAAGGAGCACTAGGCTCACAAAATTTAGTCGCTGGCAGTTATATATTTCCCATGGCTTCCATGAAAATCTTTGGCTCTATGACTTAAAGTGTTTATTAATATCTGGAGAGTTTTGCACATGAAATGAAATGAATAAATGTGGGATGAGTCAATTACACTGAGTTTATTGGCAGGTGCAACAGAATTATGTATAAACCTCAAAGGAAGTCAATATTGTCATTAATTACCATCATCCTCAAAGCAAAGAGCCCAGAAAAGAATTAAGGAAAATAATAAAAACAGAATAAAACTAAAATGAGCAAATTGACACATTAACTCTTTTGCCTCATCATCGTATCTATTAAACATAAACTTTTATAGTGTGAAATGTTGAATCAGTACTTATTAAATATTCATTAATAAGTCAACTTGAAAAGTCTATATAGCTTTCTGTCTCTTACGTACATGTCTTCTACATAATTCTATCTTCAGGCTTGTTAACATTTCTACTTTTCTATCTTCATCACTTATTTTTTTTTTTACTTTAAAACATCACACTTTATGTAAGTATTATACATTTGCATTTAATTGCCATAACCTATTAACCAAGCATCCAATCACAAATGAACACAAAGATGTTTTCCCACACATTTTCTTTCTCTTTCTTTCTTTCTTTCTTCCTTCCTTCCTTCCTTCCTTTCTTTCTTTCTTCCTTTCTTTCTTTTTGCCAATTCTAGCCATTTAAGTTTATATCTTTAACATGATAGAATTTCTCTAACATTTTGTAAATCTTGTATATTTTAAATATCCCACTTTCTGTGCTCTGACATAAAGAATATGGATCGCAACCATCAAATGCCTTCAAAAATGTTTATGATTTTAAATGTATTTGATATTCATATGATACTAGCTAGGCACTAAACACTTTCAACATTCTGTTTACATTTCAATGTCCTAAATATTTGTCTCTGCTTTTAAATTACAAACTATTTACCAAAAATAGCAGATATTTTGTATATTCTTAATTTATTCAAAATTTAAGAGAGATAGTTAGAGTAAAAAAACAGATTTATAGCCTGTAATATAATTATATCACTTGACTAGTTGATGTAGGAAGACTGAAATTTTAGGCCAGCTACATGGTAAGTTCAAGCTCAACCTGGATGTTTGAGGAAGGTCTAATACTTTGGTTCTAAAGGGCTGATTTCAATGCTGAGATCTGGTTACTGCCCCTTCTGAGACATTTTCTTGATTGGTTAATAAAAATCGCTGATGGCCAATTAGCTAGGCAGAAAGAATATAGTAAGGTGGGACTTCATGAGAAGAAACAGGAACTCTGTGTTTTACACAGAGGAATTGAGGAATCTCTTTTTCTGCCAGGAGACATGGAAGCAGACAGACATGTTTGAGAGCTCTGGAAAGTAACAACAGGCCACATGGCTATTTGGGATTAAGTGGTCTGGGTTAATTTCCATTAGCTAGTTGACAGTCTGTCCAGCTGAGGGCTAAGTGTTGAAACATTAAAAGGTCTTGGTGTACTCAATTATTAGGGAAAGGACTGAGGCGGCCTACAGGCCGCCAGTCAAAGCAATCCAGGCCCATCAGCCTCCTGTAGAACACCGATGGCTGTTCCTCCAGGCTGCTGACAATTTTGCTGGTCTAATATAATAGTTTACAGTTATTAATAAGTATCACCATCAGACCACACAGCCAGGCCATCTCTCCAGGCATACATGCTTCTAGGACAAGTCAAGCCTGCCAATCTCCTGCCAGGCTGCTGGCTGCTCCACCAGCCTAATATAATAACTTACAGATATTAATCAAGATATTAGTTAACAGAGTTTAGGTTCCAGGTAGTATAGGCCAACCTTGGTCCCATCCAGGGATTTTTCCCCAGGACAAGTCAGGCCTCCACTTAGGGTGGGTCAGGCCTGCTGTCCTCCTGCCAACCTGGTAACTGCTCCACTGGCCTAATCTTATAGCTTATACTTATTAATAAATACAATTGATAATTTAATTGCAGTTTCACTTGGGTTACAGTGCAAGGCCCTGTCTCAAAATTATTTATATATATATATATATATATATATATATATATGAGAGAGAGAGAGAAAGAGAGAGAGAGTTTATTCTAACCATTTATGAAGGAGGCAACACAGGGCTTTGTCAACTGGAGTAGAGTAGAGCCCCTATTCTGTTCTATATAGCATTATAAAATGAAGCTCAGAGCTTAAATTATCTGGATAGCTAATTTTTCATACACATGCAATAACAAGAACCCTGTTAGTGTTGGGATACAAACATAAATTTCAAATCTATTCCATTGGAAGTACAACAATTGATAGAAATGCAATTTTATAAAGGAAATGATTCAGCAAGGCAGTAAATCATCCAGGAAAGTAAAGATTTTCTATGTCCAGTAAAGCTGACATGGCCCCACTGGATCTCAGGTGGGCTTCACATATAACTTCTTTACATTTTTAACTCTCCCATACATCCATTCTGCTGAGGAACTCAATAATTTTGAAGACCTCTATAAATATTACATCAGTCATCTTAAGTATATGAGTCTTCAATAGCTGCTGAAAGGGCAACTCAATTGCCGGAGGCAGCATGAGTGAATAAAGGGTTTGGACTCTGAAGTATCCAAATTGATTAAAAGAACATAAGTAAAAAGAGAACCATAAATTTTGTAGTTTGACAAAATGGAGTTTTGATTTGCACTTTAATTGTTTTGATGATGTGAAGTTATATATGACTGAATAATCTCTTAAATCTTTGAAAGTACATATTTAAATTTCACAGTAAATTTTATAAATTCAAAGTTCTTTAACAAGATCCCTTTTTAACTAAAAGTAACTAAGTCATAACTAAACTTCTTATCAGTATGCTATGTAAATCTCACTGTAAACATGACATAATTTTATTTTTATTGAAACTTAAGACATTTTGAGGCTGAACTAGATGCATCTACACATCATACTAATATATAACAATAAAATGTCAGAGTATCAGAGTTATGAGTGAGATTTCCTAACAAGCCTATCTGCTTTCTTCATTTCCACTTTTCATTCACGTAGGAGAGTACTTGGGAAAGGTCTCTGTAGCCTGTAATGGCTTTGACAAGAGCACTCAGTACAACAGTTAAATCTTGCCTAGAGTTTTGTAATCTGCTGTCCTTTCAAAACTTAGAAGTGCCTCAGTGAAAGAATTTTCATGGTTATAGCCATAGACAAAGCATAGATTCTATTTCAAATATACTACTACATCTTCAAGTAATTTGTATTTCTGAAGCTATTACCAACCAGTTACAAATTTAGTGGGGGTAATCATAGTAACTACACTAATCTCAGAGTGTTTTTTTTTTTTTTGAGTCTCAAAGTTATCTTGTTTCTTCTCTATCCATACCTAGTTAGGGTCTCAAAGAATATATTGGTGGGAGGGCAAACTGGGAAGAGGGGAAGGAGGGTGGTTGCAATTGAAATGTGAAACAAACAAATAAATTTTTAAAAAATGAAGTAATCACTTCACAAGGAAAAAAAAAAAAAAGGACAACCAGTATACACTACCTGAGTATCTCCTAGTATGTCCACCGTTCCTAACAAGTTGATTTCCTATTATAACATATGTAGGAATTGGAAGTAGTAGAGTTAGGGGAAACTATTTAGTTGTAAAAAACAAAAACAAAACAAAAACCAAAATCTGTTCTTTAGCTCTTGTCAATTTACCCACATTCTCACACTACCTTGTAATTTGTGGGAAAAATATTAAATAAACATGTTGTAAACTTCTTGGCCAGAAACAGAAGAGTAAGTCAATGCATGTCTTCTAGGCATGATACACAAAAAGACAGTAAACAGAGAATGGCAAAAGGATATAAGAGGTTTACTAGTGTACTTTAATTTGGTTTATTAGTTTAAAAACCATCCTTGATGGGCCGAATAGGTGCTCTGTAGTAATGAACACTTAACTAATCTTCCTGAAAACCTCTCTTTGGTTCCCAGCACCCACATGATAACTCACAACAGTATAAAACTCTAGCTCCTGGGTATCTAATGCCCATTTATGACCTCCACGGACACCAGGCAAGCATGGTGTACAGACAAAAGTGTAGGCAAAACAGCCATAAATTCATATGCCCATATGCTTACAAACACATACATATCTATATCTATTTAAAAATCTTTGAGTCATAAATTAAGATTAATTTTTGTAACATTTAATTATGTAAATATCTCTGCCTGATATTAAAGAGAAAGATTTTCATTATCATTTTAAGTTATATGCTGATATCTTTAAAGAAACTGAAAGGGCACTATATTAAGTTATCTTAAATAAAGTTAAGGTAACTTTATTGTATTTTCTATAGGCCAGTTTACTAAATGTGCCTCCCAGAATCTCTTCTTAGAAGAATACACTTTGTAACTAATAAATATTTCAGAACTATTAATGGTAGAAAATAACCAGTTTATGAACATGCAAAATGAGCAATATCCAATAAAAGCAAGCTTTGTAAAACAGTGTATATAGTTTTATTTACATATTTATATGGTTAGAATTGAAATGGTAGATATTTTCTATTATGGGCAAGCAGAAATGTAAGTAAATTTAATAATAAGATATATCAACTTCATTAGTTACTGAATAAGCTTGATTTTTTTTTTTCATCTTTAGAAATCATTTGCCCATATAGCCCAGTCTGTATTTATAATGGCAGTTCTCCTGCGTCCCTCTCTCTCATTCTAGGATTGCAGGAATGTAACAGCACAACTGTTGGGGTAGTGTTAAGCATTCTAAATGTTAACTAATTGGTCCTGCTTGCTGTCTGTTACTTACATTGAATCTGATTAGTTAAATAAAATGCCGAGGCCTGAGATTGGGCAAAGACAGAGAAAGGTGGGACTTCCTGGAATTAGAGCAGGAAGCCTGCACTTTAGACAGAGGATTCAAACATTCCAGCCAGCAGCAGGAAGTAAAAGGATTCCAGCCAGGAGCAGCAGGAAGGAGGCACACACCATGGGTTAGGAAAAAGAACCTCAGTCCACATGGCCAGGAACATAGGCATATCGTGGAGAGTGGCAGTCCAAGAGGACGTATGTATATCTGGGGTCATATTTGGGTAATAGAATTAAGAGCTAGCTTAGATGGGCCAGGATTGCACAACTCAGGCCAAGGTTTGTTAAAATCCACGTGGTGTCTCGGTGTGTGCTCATTTGTAATGTCTGCTTAATGGCGGAATAAGGATTAAAGGCTGCCGAACAAATTAACAATAATCTAAATACTGGTTAAATAATTTAATTAATTATTTCTACAAGTGGCACCCAATGTAGATTAATTAATTTTTTTTTTTTACACACAACGGCACTGTGCACTGCATTATCTTTCCCCTCTCCCTCCTCGTTCTCTTTGGGAGCTTAGATTTCACTAGTAAGAGATGAACCATTTCTAATTTCTGTTCTGCAGATAGTAGGCAAAAGCTACTACAGTAGACTTAAGGACAAAAAAAATTGAGACAGTATATACAATATCTTACATATCTTGAGAGCTGTTTATATTTTAGCCTTCTTTATTTCTGCATATTCCCCCCTCTTGCCTCTCAGCCTGCTCATTTTCTCAAGGACCCCTGTATAGTTAGGAACACAGGTCAGTAATTAACCTACCATATAACCTCTTGGTATGGCTTCATTTTCAAATGAACATTTCTTGATTGAATGATACAGAGGAATATATGATGGTGATGATAATAATAATAATAATAATAATGTGCTTAATTAATATTTGATAGACATTGTCCTATGTGTTTTCTTATATAAAGTTATTTAATATGCTTGGAGACCCTCTGATCAGATAGTATTGTATCTCCTTAGGGTAAAGGAAAATTAATAATCAAATAGATAGGTTTTTCACAGACATGCAAACTTTGACCAGCAAAAGAGTCTTTCTCTCTTCTGTGAAATTTGCCTTGTTGTGCACTCTTGCATCCTGGCTTTGTGAAGAGTATATCACTTGCAAAGGTATCATTATATCTCTAAAGACAAAAGTATTTTCAATATATTTGTGTATAATTACCTAGATATACTTTTTTTAATGTAGGTCCATTTCTGTTCATTCTAATTATAGTCATTTTACCTAAATGTCATTTATATATCACTCCTGGGTGATTTATGTAAATATTTCATATTTAAACTGCTTACAGACATTATGTTATAGGTTCTCAAAATGATATACTCTGTAAGGACAGTTCCTGCACATATTGAATGTTATCAAATTATGCCATTTATGCTATATTACTTCTTAAAACAAATGGTGCTGTATAAGATGGGGAATCTCTGTAAAACAGAAAAAGAGAAATCTTATTTCTCTTTATTATTTTTGAATTTTGGATGTTTTGTTCTGAATATTTTTCATGTAACCTATGTAGGACCTTGAAAGTTATTTCATCTCATTTATAGTTACAAAAATCAGTCGAGCAAGAATGGTACCAAAGTTTGGTGAGGAATTTTAGTAAGCTGTGTTCTCTTGTGAGACCAAATGATAAGACCAGGTAGCGAGTTACTCTCCAGCCCCACGGCATTGCTTTGCCCCCTCCTGGGACCAGCAGTCTCACACTCTAGTGAATAAAAGATATCACAGTGCTCAGGAAGACCACAACTGGTTTTCCATATTTTCTCTTCTACAAACCTAGTTTGGGAGCGTTATTCCTGAATTATATGAAAGTCGTTAGATGTTTCAGATTCACAGATTGTAATTTCTAACACAGTGTTTATAGTAGATATTTATATGAATAGATGGGACAAAGTAAAGTTTTCAAATCAGTCACCTAGTTGACATCTATTTAGGGAAGAGACTGATGTTCATTTTTATTCTGTTTACATTTTTGGTTTTGTTTTGTTTTCATGAGGTAAGATTTCACTCTGTAAGTCTCAAGTAGAAGTCAATATGAACAAGGTGGTCTAAACCTCTTTGTGATCTTCCTGCCTCAGCCTAAATAGTGCTGAGAATATAGATATAAGGCAACAGGCCTAACATCATTTTGGCTTTATTGTAAATGTTGTTTTATCTCCTCAGGAAAGGGGAAGAGATGAGAGGCATACCCAAGCTTTACAAATACATGGCTTGGGCTGAGCCCAGAGCATTTCTATCCATCTATCTATCACTAGGTTTAGGCCTGCAAGCTTCTGACCTACAAACATTAGAATTTCAGTGCTCTGTGGTAGCACAATAAACATAACTGGTAAAGATTCATTCCTTCCCTATTAATCTTCTTCAAATATATAACTCTGTATGTATGGTCCTTTCTCCCTATGAAACTAAAAACTTTTTTATAAAGGACATAGAGAGGTTACATCCTTCTTATTTTTTCCCCAGTACCTGCACTTTAGCTAAAGTATGTTTAAACCTGAGTATGGAAGGATTTTTTTTATATAATTGTATATATATATATATGTTATATAAATTATAGTAGTATAATTCATTTTCCTTCTTTCTTTTTTATTGGAAATAGATTCTTTTCACATATAGTATATCCTGATTATAATTTCCTCTAACTCTACTACTTCCAATTCCTCCTCACCTCCCCTCCCCTCCAGATCCAATTCCTTTATGTCTCTCATTAGAAAAGAACTGGCTTTTAAGAGATAATTGAATATAAAAATAACATAAGATGAAGCAAAAACTATCATATCAAAGTTGGATATGCCAGGCCAATAGGAGGAAAAGTAACAAGAAGAGGCACAAGTGTCAGAGACTTATTCATTGTCACAGTCAGGAGGCCTATAAAAATACTAAGGTAATAGATACAATATAGTCACAGAAGATACTCGGTGTTGACCTTGTAGGCCCTGTGTTTGCTGCTTCAGTCTCTACGTTCTTATGTATCTTGATGTATCTTGTTTAGTTGACTCAGACGTCTGTATTTACCTGGTGTTATTCATTCCCTTTGGCTTCTTACACTCTCCTCCACTGCAGGATTCCCTGAGCTCTAAGGGGAGGAATTTGATGCACACTTTCTATTTAAATTCTCTCTCCATGTAATATTTGGTTAGAGGTCTCTGTATCTCTTCCCTTTTGTTGCCAGAAAAAGTCTCTCTGATGATGACTGGGTAAGGCAATAATAGGAATCCCTTTAATGATTATTTTTAGAACAGCGGTGTTTGATTTTACCCTACGTTTCTGACTATCTAGTCTCTGTTTCATGGTTACCCAAGAAGTTTTGGGTATGGGTTCCTTCTCATGGAGTGGGCCATAAGTCAAATCAGACATGGGTTGTTTATTTCCACAAGTTATATGCCATCATCACTGTAGCAAATATTGCATGCAGGGATATATGATAAGTCAAAGGATTTATGAATGGGATTCTATCTATATTTCTCTTTTAGTAGCCTGCAGAGTACATTCCAACACCAAAGACTACAATGTAGAGATGAAGGCTCCAACACTATTTCTCTTTCTTAAAGATTGTTAAATAAAATGTGGTAGTTCAAGGCTAAACACTATTGATTCTAAAAGTCCAGTTTTTCATAAAATAGATATATCATTTCTCAGTACCCAGCTGAAAACAGAGACCTCCATGACAGATTCTAGTTTTACAATGACCTACGCAATACTCAGACACAGGTAGTGAGATTAATATGATGGGTAAGGAAATACCCATTGAGGTCAAGAAAATGTACCTTACATAGCTGCACCCTTATAGAGCTTCCATATATCCCTAAGATTGGCTCAAACGGGAGGGAGGGAGAGAGAAAGACAGACAAGAAAGAACACACACACACACACACACACACACACACACACACAGAAAGAGAGAGAGAGAGAGACAGAGACAGAGACAGAGAGACATAGAGACAGAGAGGGACAGAAATAGAGACAGAGACAGTGAGAGAAGAGGAAGTTTCAACTAGTTTCTCCCATGTCCTGTCTATCTAGGATGCACTTCAACCTCAAAGGTGGTAAGAGAACTAACCCTGCCACAAAAATCTTTCATACTCAAAGCACATGGATCAAAGAAAGATTGTATGTTACTCATGTCCAGAGCATGAATATATATGCACCAGTCCTCCCTACCCATGCACTGCAAAACAAAAAGGTGAGGCAATAGATCTAGATTAGAAGAATACTGTGCTGTAACTGAAGAACTCAGGACCAGGGACCTTATGTCCTTTGCAGTAAGTAGCAAACACATCAGTCACAATGTCAGGGAGTGCAGAATTAATTTCATAGCACCCATGCCACAGACCAGTTTCTTTAAATAAGTACATATTAAACCAGCTCAAAATCAGGGAACAATTGGGCTTCTCAGTTTGGCACACAGGGAAGCTTGAAACTTATGGTGAATTACTTCTCCAAATTTCTCCAGTTTTCAATTCAAAACCTGGGTAGGGAACAGACTTACAGGGCATAAAGCATCCACTATGCTGTGCATGTGAATATACCATTCTGGATTTGTTATTGTGGGATAAAATTGACAGTTACAGCTGCTTCTTGATCTACATCTCCTCTGTACCCATAGGGACAATCCTTCTGCATTGAATATAGTTCAAGAGCAGGTAAGAGTGACACTCACACAGATACATTCTTAAAGGAAATCCAACTCTATTAATGAGAGATTCTGGCAGAAAATTTTATCAGAATAACAACACAGTCTGAGATTTTTTTTTTCCTGCCAGCAGTTCCTGCCCTGGTCATTCACAAGGATCACACATATACAACATGGACTGAAGCCTTACTCCAGCTTTTCTGTCTCTAAACTTATGAATCTTGTCTGAGATATTTTACAGAGGATACTTCTATTGTGTAAAAAAAAAAAGTTGTTTTATGGTAGTTTATATCGTGCAAAGAAGTACAAGTCCTTAGTAGAGTCTGTAGACCTTAAAGCAAGAGGTTGCTTTAAAAAATGGCATGAGCACAGCCCCCCCCCACACATACAAACACACATGAACACACATGAACACACACTCTCATTCTCACATAAACACACAAAAGAACCCTCAGTAGCACCTTTCATGTGACTGATTTGATTGGAAAAGGATGAGAGTTACAGTATTGGGGTATGCCTAGAGAATGTGACTCAAATGTTCTGTCTGTGACTGGATGTGGCTGACAACAGAAATACCTCTTAGTGTGATGAATAGAACTCGTTAGGAGCAGCATAGCTTCCATTTGTTCAATTTACACACACTCAAAAGATTGGAGAAGAGTCTGGAATTTTAAATATTCATTGAAATTAGTTTCCTTGCTCTTTTATGCTTCTATTCTCTTACTCAGGGTTTAATTAGGCTGATTGTAGCAATTAGAGAAGGAAACATATTTTATTTTATCTTTCAAATTCTACACCAAATTACTTCCTAGAATTGATATACATTCTAGAAAGTAAATGTAATATATATACTTTGTACAGGACCTGCATGATATTTAATGATAATGTAGTCTTATTCTCTTATTGACTTCTAAAAAAGTTAAAATTTTTCACTGGTTTCATTACCCAATATATAAATTTTAAGTAGATAGCCTAAAGTTTTATGGTATTTGATGTTTTCCCTTTCTGGATGAGTTGTTATCCTCATTGAAATGTGGTTTTCACAATCAAATGATATATAGCCATGACCTTGTACAGGAAATGCTTGGATTTACTTGGAGGAATCAACTTCTAAACCTTATGACCTATGGCAATCAATCAATCTTTGACCTTCAAATTTTATTTTGTTTTGTTTTCTTAAAAAGTAATTGAACTGCTATGCTTAGTATATTTACTCAATTTCACTAAGGAGACCAAAATTGGATTAGTGAAAGCACAAGTGAATACAGAATACATTGTAAACACTGTGTAAATGTCACTATTAAGTATCCTTTGTAGGTTATTTAAACATCTATGACATCAATCTGGGTCATTGCATAGCTCACTTTCTACCCATTTCTAAAGATTCCATCTAGACTGCTTGGAAGCATCTGGAATGAATTAATAGCCAAAATTTTTCACCACAAACACAGAATTACATGAGGAACATTGTTGGTATCAGTTTGACAGGGTTCTTATACTCTGCCAGGGCTTGAAACCCACAGGGGTCATCTCTACCCAAGCAACACATAATTCATTATAAATGCAAAATCATGGGCCCACTTCCAGAACAACAGAATCAGAATCTCAAGAGAAAAATCTGGGAGCCCAGAACCACATCTGTAATTTAACATGTATCTCAGGTGATTTGGATATATACAGATAGAAAGGTACTATTCTTCTGGACAGGTACTGCATTCTGCTCATTATGGTGTCTCCTTCATACTAAATCACAAATGATATATTTTAGTATCTCAATTAAATATATTTTATTTTCCTTGCAATACATTATGCAATCTTCTCTGAAGTTTCTTGTGGTCACAGTGTGCATCATGTAATTTGTACAGGCCTACTTATGCTTATTATCACCTAAAATTATCTAGGACTAAAGATGTTTTGTATATGACAAAAAGAAAAATATTACCAATACATAAACAAAAGGGGGGGAAATTCTATGTTTGTACATCATGATTGAACTATGCCAAATGATCCTACCAATATTTTGAGATTACTATGTCCTTAAATGTGTTATTATATGATGTACATTTAAATACATTATTGCAACATAGTAGATGCTGGAGAATAATGATTTTTTGTTAATTGATCATGCTTTTTGTAATTCAAGTGGAGAACTTATCTTACATTCTGAGATGTGTAGAAATAACCACTAAAATGAGGGTGTTTATTTCCTTAGAGTTAGTGATTGGTAGGCTTATTTAGATATATTCAAAATCATGAAAAAATTCTTCACAATAAAACAGCCAAGCTTCAGTTAGTGGTTTCATTGTTGTGTTTACAGCCATAGAAGTAAAGAAATCCTGCTTAATGTGTATTTATTTCAGATTTCAAAGTTAAAGCTTAGACACATTATTAAGAGAATTCCATAGACGGGAAAGCTACTGTTCTCCCATGCATATTTTATATCAATAAAGGTTTTACTAGTTGGGTAAATAAATAAAAAAGTAAGACTTCACAGGCAGAAAATTGTTTATACAGTGTCATAATGAAGACTGGCATTGCCATCTAAATACCACCATTTAGATGGTGGTAATTTATATTTTTATGTTTTATATTCAGTTTTAATAATTAAAACTGACATTTGTGTCTGACAGTAATTAAATATTTATATTTAAAACTTTTTTGAACATCTACAGGGGAGCTCATGTTTTTTCACTTGTCTCATTCAATCAAATAATTATACATTGGGCTTAGATCAGGTTCTTACTCAATGTGAGGATTTGCTGGTTTCATGTTAAGCTGCTGTTGGGGCTATTGACACTAAGTCATGGATAATAATTTCACTTTCTGTAACCTAGTGTCATAACCATCTGTTACTTTCAATCACAGTATTAATTTTGTGGGGGAGGAATTTTATGTACCATGTGGTATTATTTATCATTTCTTATTTTTCTGGGAAAAAATGAAGGAAAATTATAGTTCAGAACATCTGAGGTAAAATGTTTTATCAAGTGTAACATATATAGACTGCAATATATTATAAGCAACAGAAGATTTAGCAATGCTTTTTTTTTTAACAGCAGGACACTATGTAGAGATAAGGAGTCAACTTCATCATAAGAAGAAAGTAATCCTGCTTTTATCACACATAAGGATTATCATGCTCACCCCACTACTGAGCTTCCTCTCAATTTTGTCTAGCATGTAATCCCTGCTACAAACTTTAAAGGAACGTCTACAAACTCTCAGAGATTTATTTCTGTAGTTCCATCCAAATTCTGCATTTTTTTTCTTTTAACTGAGGGACCTTGCATTATAAAAGTCATACACGGTTTATCTGTGGGCTCTAATTTTAGCCCTGACAAAACATGTTTGTAATGTTATCTGGTCTCTTTGCTGGCAACTTTAGGATTCCCTGTCTGGTGAAGGTGGGTTAAATTCAACCAGATATTCCAGCTACCTCTTCATTACACATTTTCTCATGAAAAGTATCTACACAATTATAATTTCTTTCAAATCTCTTTCCCATGTTCAAACAATCCTTACAAAATGTGTGACTAATGTGAATTCTGTTTCCATTTAACAGTAATCTTTGACCTTAATATAATGTCCTTAAATTTATATTTAGCATTTGATGACAGATAATTTGTGTAACATAGAAATGACTCAATTGCTTTAACTCTATATTCAATGATTACATTTATAAACACTCATCACATATTTCTTCAATTTACTTTTAACAGTTGCCTTAACATGGAAAATCCAGGTGAATATATGCTAATAATATTGAAGATATTTTGTAACAGGCAAACTTATATTAAAATTTATCTTTCTTGTTTACTGTTTATGGTGACTAACCTTTGAAATAAAGTCTCAAGAACAAAGGTGAAAAAAAAAAATAAAATTTATCTTTCAAGTGAATTTGGGCAAAACATTCACATTCAATAGCCTTCATATGTTAACACTGTTGTCACGCAGAACCAAAAGCAAATTCACCAGAAAAAAAACATCTTACGATGTTGTGATTAGTTAAATAATGAAAGATGACAGAAACATCTTACTACAAATGGTTCCTCTACTGAGAATTAGCCCCAGTAGTCTCTTGGTGACACACAGTCTGTTCCCTATTTGCCAATTTATAAAACATAGAGGAAGATGGAAAAGCAGAGATTGGTAACTTGTTTCCAGGCCTGAGGGTAAAGGCTCTATAATGGTCTCCTTAGTACACAGTACCCTGTGAATCAGCTGGCCTTACAGACTCCAGATATAGGGAAAGTATTTACCATGGTGTGATCAGAAAAGACTTACCATGATCTTGGATAAGCTGTGTCTCAATGGAAGCAGTTTTTCCTCTACTGCCATGACCATCTTGCGAGGAAGCAGATTTGAGGGCAGTCTTCAAAGAATGAAGTGAGAGACTGAAGGCTGATTTGTTTCTTCTCACAAGTGGAATCAGGCTCAATGGCCCACATCAGATCTTCATCACCTCAGAAGAAGGCATTCCTTAGTTCCGAAACTCTAAACAAAAAAGGTCAGTTGCACTTCTGAACTCAGTAACAATTTGTCCGCACAAGACAAAATCATAGTGTGAAGGATAGGTAGATATTCTCAAAGTCTATTCTCTGGTTTAGGAGCAACTGGAATTTGATAGGAAGGACAAAGTCATTTCTTTTTACCAGTATGCCCCCCTGGTAGGTTGGTTTTACTACAATGTAGGCATCAAACCCAAGAGTATTTGGGATTCAGTGAGTTGAGAAGAAAAGGGGTAGAAGAAGAGAATATGAGGTTCAGTAGTTAGGAATCTGTGGGCATTAAAAAAAAAAAAGTAGAGTGACCAAAATCAAAGGACATTGTATGAAATCCCCAGAGAAAAAATAAATAGAAAAAGACAAAAATTATTAGTTTCTCAATATGTTCTTATTGCTATTTAGTATGTCCACGTGTCTTTCTTGACATATTATGGACTAGATGGGCTATAATGCTCACCTGTCTTGATGCCCTCTTTTTCTTCAACAAATTCACAGTAATGAAAGAAAAGATAATTCACCTGAATATTGTGAAAATGAGTCCCATGCTTTTTAATAGGAAGTTGCTGGGGGCTGTCCCCTCCATTGTTGGATTCATTCTCTTGGCTTTTAAAAAGGCACATTCAGCTCTTCAGCATTTTTACATCTTTTAGGTGTTTGGAGGGGAAAATTTTTTCCTTGAGTTTTAAGAAGGTATTCCACAGAGAGACAATATGCAGAGTGAGAGACCTAGGAAAACACAGCAAGCCATATAAGGAATATGCAGTGTCATTCACAGCTTCTGATTTGGTTCCTTCCTCCAGGTTACTGCTTTGAGCTCCTGCTTTGACATTCTTTGATTATGGACAGTGATATATAAGATGAAATAAAAAAATTTCATCCTTAAGTTGTATTTTTGTTATGCTCATTTTTTATAGTGATAGAAACCGTCAGAAAGAGAGTGTAACCGAACTTTTAAATTATTATTTAACACTTATTTATTCATTACTAAATTCACTTATAACAAACACCAACAATTTCTTAACTATTAATCCTATAAATTCCTACAACCCCTTTAACCTATCCACTAAACCTATTGATAATTATTTTTTTAACCTTTTAGAATGATACAGTCTCTGGGGCAGGTCCTCAGTCATCAGGAACACAGTCTTTGTTGTAGATTCTTTAACGCACTTAGCAGTCCTTTTTCTGGATCTCTCAGATGCAGGTTCATCAGGGTAAGTTGGTTATTGCAGTCTCACCTTAAATAAGGCTTCATGCTTTCTTCTCTGTGGGAGACCCCAGCCGTCTGCAGGCCAACTTATTTCTTTTGAATCAGGAACTCAGCTGCTCTGCCTCAGTCCTTAAAGCCAGGCACAGTTTCCTTTAGGCCACTGTTCGGACAGATCAAACCCCTCTAGGCAAAAGCTGAGCCACAGGGTTTAGTCCTTGGCCTTTTGGTGTCTTGCTCAGGCTTTCTTTGCTCACCAGTTTCTTTCTGCTTCAGGGAGAGAGCTGGCCATCAATGGCCAGCCCTTTTTTCAGCAGGACTCTTGGAGCTCTCTAGCATCAGGGGCTTATTCTTTTCCTGGGCTCCATGCACTGTCCTTAAATAGGAGGAACTCTGTTTCAGCTTAATTTGGGCTCCTCCCACTTAGCAGCTGAAAACAATGTCAGGCCAGATACTTTGTTTCTTCAAATCCATTAAGTCTTTCCTGTTTTCCTGACTTCAACCTTTTTTTTCAGTCTATTAAGTCTCCTGTTTGTTTCCTGTTTTTAGTCCACATGCTGATAATGCTCTTCATGCCCCGAATTAAGAGACAGTATTAGAAACCCCTATATATTTTCTAAATCTAATTTATCTAACCCCCTACAAGAGAGTGATAGAGAAAATACCCAACCTTAACCCAGTCCTCTACATGTAAGTATACCCATTTGTATACAGACATGAACAAATATACAAAGAACACCCACATGAGAAAGAATAATAACCAAGTTTATCTTTATAGCAATAATCATTTTGTGCTATTTTTCTTTATTAATGTGAACTATAAATGTGAACTAAAAAAACTACAAATGTGTAGGTTTTCTATGCAGCCAGGTCACTCTTACACCATTGTGTTTCTGCAAAGAGATATAGAAGATTTACAAGTGCAAAGTAAACTCAGCTGAAACATCAAAAGATGAGAAGAAAAATGTATTCACTCATGTGTGATTACCCATGCCAAGGATGGAGATAGAACACAGAGTCTCTTGAAAACTCTTCTCAGAATTATGTCTTGACATTTCTGCCTGCTCTATTATAGGGTAAATGGTCTTTGCATGCTGTTAGTTACTTAGCTTTCAATCTTTCTGCTCACATTTATACTGTACAGAGATGTGCATTTATATCGTACACATAACAGTTTAAGTTTACAGTGTAAAAGCAAGTAAATTAAGATGGTTTCTCTTTTCTCTTGCTTTTCATATCATCTTTTTATTTGAATTTTGGGCAAATAATGTTTCTTCCTCCAAATTAGCTGTGAGTGATGGAATTCTTAACTTTAGTCTCAAAAGGAATCTAACAAAGCTGTATCACTTTCAGTCTTTAATTTTTTTTCCCCCTGGCTTTATCAGTCCCTTGTGATACAATAGATATTAAAATGGCATGCAATATATTTTAAGCACTACTGTTAAAGCATTGTTTTGCTATAAATAAACAAGCCATTTCTCCAGAGCTTAAATAGGAATGGAAATCTGATGCACCCTCTTCCTCCATTAAGCAGCTGTGGCAACAGGCCCAGAGAGACTTGTTACACTTCTGAGGTTTTTCATTATGCTAGATATTACATTATATTCAATGCTATTTATGTTCTGGTTAATAGGAAAGCTCTAGTCTCATGAAGGTACTAATGTTATTCATTGCTATAAATATAAATAAAATTAACCCTTGAATACTATATTTTTATTGAGTATATTGAACAATAGCAAACTGTTATGTTTATAATGGTAAGAAGCACTCTGAACAATATAATTTTTAAAGGAATTCATCACAAAAATCAGCAAGAACCTTTAAATTAATCTTCATCAGTAAGTGAATGTTAAAGTAGAAGTTATGGAAATCACACAGTTCAGAATAAGCCTTGTAGGAACGTGATATGTTTGGAATTGGGATGTACGATTTCAGGCTGTGCAGTGAACAGTTTTCTCTCCTGTGACTGGGCTACCTTGAACCATCCCTTGCTTATTCTTGCAAGTAATCCAGTTGTGTTACTGGTCTTGTTCCTTTGTAAACTTTATTAATCTAAATTTTCGGCCTCCCGAAGGTATTAATTATAGATTTCTAAATGTTTATTTCTTATAGGTGCATTTCTAGAAGTAGTATTCCAATTCCCACATACACTATATCTTTTCATTATTTTCTTCTGTCTTTTCCTGGCATCTCAAATTCTGATATTGAAATATTGCCCAAAACATTCAAGCTGCTTAGTATTTACCTCAATATCTATATACCTTCCTTCAGGAATTTCACAGCAAGCTGTGTCTTATCTTGCCTTTTTTCTCAAGTATCTGCTGAGAGACAGCTTTGCAATTCTCAAACCATTCAAAACTTTATACCACTTTTAGCTCAAAAAAAGTTACTTCTGTAAAAATTAGTGCATGGTACTGGTATAGAAACAGAGCAGTGGATCAATGGAATCGAATTGAAGACCCTGAAATGAACCCACACACATATGGTCATTTAATTTTTGACAAAGACGCCAAAACATCACAATGGAAAAAGGACAGCATTTTCAACAAATGGTACAGGTCCAACCAGATGTCGACATGTAAAAGAATGAAATTAGACCCATACTTATCACCTTGTACAAAACTTAAGTCCAAGTGGATCAAAGACCTTAACATAAGGCCAGTGACACTAAATCTTCTAGAAGAGAAAGTGGGGAAAAGCCTCAAACTCATAAGCACAGGTGACAATTTCCTGAACAGAAGACCAAGAGCTCAGGACCTAAGACCAACAATCAATAAATAGGACCTCATGAAACTGAAAATTTTCTGTAAGGCAAAAGACACTGCCATTTGAACAAAACGGCAGATTGTGAAAAAATCTTCACCAACCCCAAATCTGACAGAGGACTAGTATCCAAAATTTATAAAGAACTCGAGAAAATAAATGCCAAGAAACCAAATAATACAATCAAAAAATGGGGAACAGACCTAAACAGAGAATTCACAAAGGAGGAATTCCTAATGGCCGACAGACACTTGAAGAAAAGCTCAGCATCCTTAATCATCAAAGAAATGCAACTCAAGATGACTCTGAGATTCCATCTGTCAGAATGTCTAAGATCAAAAGCTCAAATGACAGCACATGCTGGTGAGGGTGTGGAGAAAGGGGAACTCTCCTCCATTGCTGGTGGGAGTGCAGGCTTGTGTAACCACTATAGAGGTCAGTCTGGCGATATCTTAGAAAACTTGGAATAGTTCTGGCTCATGACCCAGCCATACCACTTCTGGGTATACATCCAAATGACTCCTCACCAAATCACAAGGAAGTATCCTCATCTATATTTATAGCAGCCTTATTTGTAATAGCTAGAAACTGGAAAAAAAAACCCAGATGTCCCTCAACCGAAGAATGGATTAAAAAACTGTGGTACATCTACACAATGGAATATTACTCAGCTATCAGAAACAATGAAACCATGCAATTTTTAGTCAAATGGATGGAACTAGAGAAGCTCATCCTGAGTGAGCTAACCCAGACTCAGAAGGATGCACATGGCATCTATTCACTTATAGTCGGTTTTTAGCCATCTAGTACAAGATAACAATACTACAAGCAATGCACTAAAGGGAACATGAACATAGACTTTATTTCTTGTCAATGAGACATTTTGCCCTAGTGGTGCTGCCTTGTAGGCCTCAAGTTATGAGGAGGCTCTTGGCCCTCATATGACTTCTGAACTGGGGTGGGGGAACTGTTATGTAGGGACACTACACTCCAGAGGAGTGGGATGGAAGGAATAAGGGGTAGAGGGTGGGAGGGCAGGACTGGGAGTGGTGGAAAGAGGACACTGTGATGGAGATGTAACCAGAAGTAATAAATATTAAAAAAAAAACTTAGTAGCATATATATCCAGCAATTTGTTAATTAACAATAGCCACAAAGCTATAAGAATGGAATTTCTGATTGAAAATGTGTATGTAGCATCTTAATGCACATAAGATTATATGTCACTGTATAATTTTGTTATTCACAATCATGTATTCATTCATCTTCTATCATTACCACTAAAATTAACAAAATGAGAATCTAATATTTGTTCACTTATAGTCTAATCATTATTGTCTGTCTATATAAACTCTTAAATACTCAAAATAAATGTGCCAAAATTCTATCCTTGTAGAGTGTTCATGTCAATAAACTATCAATAAGCAGCTAATGAAGTCTTTGGATACAAGAGTAACACATGGTAGGGGAGACTGGGAAGGCAAATATGCAATGGAAGGAGCAGGCCAAGTGAAGCCACACTATGGACCAAGTCAAAAATGGCTGAAAATTTAAGAGGAAACTTAGTATTAATGGAGATAAACCAGCTTAGGTAATGCACAATCTTATAAGCCAGTAGAAAGATTTGAAATGTCAGTCTAAATGGAACTACAGTGTTCTATGAACCTAGATAGTGATGCTCCTCTCCCTTTTGCATCTTGTGTGTATGTGTTTGTGTGCATGCATGTGTGTTTGTGTGTGTGTGTGTGTGTGAGAGAGAGACAGACAGACAGATAGAGATAGAGAGAGATAGAGAGAGAGAGAGTGAAATTTTAGACACCAAGTATTATCATATAGCTGAGGAAAGTCTTACATCAACTATTTATCCCAGTTTGATCTCAAACTCCTCTCCTTTTGTCTCTGCTTCCCAGCACTGGATTTGCAAGTGTAAATCTGTGGCCCTTGGTTGTTCTCTAGCTTTAAAAGGGAACCTTCTCGCAGTCAAGTTAAAGATGGTTTATGGATGTATACACAAAGGAAGGGAGGTTTCCTCCAGCACTCATCGTGTGGGTAGAGGGTACCTCAGCAAGAATTGTAGCCATGGGAATAAAAAGTGGATGGATTCCAGATATGATTTGAATGCAAAGTCAAAGTAATTTTGTAATGGATTAGATGTGAATGTCAGAGAAACAAAATGACTCAGGGAGAGTAATCTTCCTTTAGACCAATTATTTGTATCTACAGAGAAAAAAATTTAAATGAAAAAATATAACTGATCTGCAAGGAAATAAAAATGAAGCTTGATTTTTTCATCAAGCTTCCAATTCATTTGAGGAAATAAAACTATATAGGGAACAATAAAACCTCAACTACTATAGCATCAAATGGATACTTTAATGGTGACTGTGAATACAATTATTGCATGAGAGTGCAAGGTTTTCCAACAACAGGGATATAATTCATTAAATTACTATTCTACACTAAGTCCTTGGACCATACAGATCCCTCAATTAACTAAACTTTTGAGAACAGTAGATTAAAGAATGAACATGCTTCATGGAGAAATGTCTAATTTGTTTTCTTCTGAAAATAAAACCAGGGATTTTAAGGCTGATTTTCTAAACTAGAAGAGAAGCAATGGGGGAAAACAGGAATTTCTTTTGTTAAGGTGTTATTCTTTTCAAATACATTTGTCTAGAGGAAAAGCTGCTTTTTTTGTAAAAGATAAGAAAGGAGAAAAAGATGTACATAAAAAATTAAAGAAACATAGCACATTTACTATTACTATTAAATACACCACAAAAATAAACAATTTTAAATAAGATAGTATTTGTCGTTGGTTGTTTGACTAGGTTCTCATGCATGCATGTGAATATGTGTAAATATATTTGGCATTTTATTTCAATGTGTGATAAGACTTCTACTACTTTCACAAATAACTTGCTTCTTAGAGCAAGAGAATCAACTATCATAATTGCAATAGATTTAAGAAGCCATGCAGTTGATGTGGTAAGGTATTATCACAAACATCAAGAAAATGGAATTGTTCTAAAATTATAAGCAATATTTTCTGAATATGAACGTATGTGTATTTCAATTTTATTTCTGTGGTCTTCATTTGAATTCTATCTTACATTTTGTATTTGTTAATTGATTATTAGCTTGACTAAATCTAGAACCACCTGGAGTCAGTGTGATCAGCCTGCTTGCTACCCTGCCTTCCCCACCAGAACAGAATATAAGCTAACATAAACTTTTTTTCCATATGATGCTTTTGTAAATATGTTTTGTAACAACAACAGAACAAGTCCATGGAATGTACTACTCAAAGTAAAGATAAGGAAATGTTCCTCTCTGGGATGCGCTAAAGTATAGACACAGCCTTTACTCTTCTCCAATACCAACCTCTTCAGTCAAACACTTCGGAGATAAAAACATCTTCAGCCGCACTCTGCGTTCAAATTACAATGTCCAAACAACTCATTCACGTGGAGTGTTCATTTCTATCCCTTTCACATTAACTCTCAAGAACAGCTGCTATTTGGGGAAAGATTTCTCCTACCCTGAGACTAATCCTTTAGACCTGTGAAAGTATTCCACTCAGTTTGCCCATAAATATAACACTTCAATACTTCTAATGTGCAAGAACATTGTTGTAAGCCTCCCTCTCAGCTCTAGATTATCTGGATCACTTCCTAGCTTTCATATGTTAAATTTCCTATGTCTTGAAATTCTACTTTAATGGTCTTCTTTAGCAAATGTTAATTTCATGAAAACCCACCCAACAAATAATATCATGTGCACCTGTAAAGATATTTTAGAACCTTCTGATTCTAAACTAACAGTATCATCTTAAATCTTTAGATATGGGGCCAAAATGAAAACTTCCTAATTTCTTATTATTTATACTTTATTTTCTTTAGTTTTGTTTGGAAAATGAGCTCTACATGATTCTTAATTTTATTTTTCTAAGAAAAAGCTTCTATATGAAGCTCAGCAGTAATGAGAGTGCAGGAGTGAAAGTACAGAAGAGGAAGCTAAAATACTCCAGGGTTTGGCATGACTGTATGTATGTTTGGATGGTCTTTAAGTGTCTCTGGATCTTTAGAAGTGCACATGATATTATTTGGTGGGTATTTTTTTATGAATTTAACATTTGCTAAGGAAGATCATTAAAGTAGAATTTTGAGACCTAGGAAATTTAGCATATGAAAGAATTGAGTTCAGTTTTACTCACTCTACAGATATTTGCTTACTCAGCAAGCACTAGGATTATTTTTATTCTCATGAAATATAGGTACCAATGTGAATCAATTGTTTTAAATTTCTTTGTCATACTATTCTTTTGCCTTTCTTGTTCAGTAAAACATTGTAGTGGGCTGTATATAAAAGATCTGGCCGGGCATGGTGGCGCATGCCTTTAATCCCAGCACTTGGGAGGCAGAGGCAGGTGGATCATTGTGAGTTCGAGGCCAGCCTGGTCTACAAAGCAAGTCCAGGACAGCCAGAGCTGTTACACAGAGAAACCCTGTCTCGGTTTTTTTTTTTTTTAAAGATTTATTTATTATGTATACAGTGTTCTGTCTGCAGGTATATCTTCAGGCCAGAAGAGGGCACCAAATTTCATTATGGATGGTTGTGAGCCACCATGTGGTTGCTGGGAATTGAACTCATGACCTCTGGAAGAGCAGCCAGTGCTCTTAACCTCTGAGCCATCTCTCCAGCCCCCTGAAAAACCAAAAAATAAAATAAAATAAAAGATCTGAAATTTCCCTGAAGTCACGTAATTAATCAGATGGTGTTAAATGATGCTAAAGAACATGATTAGGAAGATAAGACAATAGTATCAACATATAAAATCTCACTGGAAAATAGTCTATATATCCAATGTAATATTGACTGTATATCCACTGGATGTTGTTGAAAATATAGCTAATTAAACTGTTTAACCAGTATTTATATTATATTTAATTGGTCAGCGGTGTTAATCCTTAGCCCATCATTATAAATTAATACACACAGACACTGGGTGGATCTTAACAAGGCTAGGCCTGGGTTGTGTAATCCTAGCCCATCTAAGTTAACTCATAATTGTATTATCAAAATATGACCCCATATATGCATATGTCCCTTTGGAATATTATTCTCCATGCTAAGCTGATGTTCTAGGCCACATGGAAGGATCGTCTTTAATCTACCCCACAGCTTGTCATCCTTGTTTGCTCCTGGCTTCTTCTCCAGCCTTCTTCTTTTTCTTCCCCAGATACTATCTCTCTCAAAAACTCCTGGGCACCTTAGTCCTGCCTACCTCTGTCATTGCCCAATCTCCAGGTCTCAGCATTTATTTAACCAATCAGACACAAAGTAAGTAACATACAACAAGCAGGACCAATTAACATTTAGAATGCTTAACACCAGCCCATCAGGATGTATTTTCCAAAATACATTGGATGTATCTTCCAATGAGATTTTGGATAAAATATAGTCAAGTGTATTTTAGAGACATATTACCATATTACATTATTTTTATAAACATTGAACATAGTTGAAAGATAAACAGAATGAAACAAATAAATAAAAATGAGAAAATTCTATATTATGGAAAGCATGATGAGATTGCATAACATTTTAGGACCACTTATGAGGCAGGTTTTTATCAGGAAAAGATGTAATGCAGATCATTATGAAAGCTACCAAATGATCAAAAGACAAATGACCAAAATACCAATGATATATTTATGAATATCTAAGTTAATAAGGAGCTTTATGGTTTGTCTCTAAATTGTTATTTTTAAATGTCTTGCAGTTTCACAAACAAAAAGTTCTTCAACTTAAAATAGCAAGAATAAACTTTTTCAACAGGAAGATCATCTGAAAAAAAGCACTGAATATAGATATCACACTGAAAGTCTAAAATTGGATATGATTTCCTTCCTAAAAAGGATAAGAAAACTAATTTATTCTTGTACTTCCTTGTTTAGAGACACTGCGTCTTACTAATTTATTTATAGTCATCCATAAAGTTTTAGGAAGACCGAGATTTTGCAGTCAGAGAGAAGCAGCCAGCACTTAGCCAGAGCTTTCCATGTCCATGTTCAAGGAGAAAAGTGACAAGGCTTATAAGAAGATAAAAACTATTCAGAGTTAGACTCTTCTTTCAAAGATTTCACAACATAATGTGATAGTTTTTTAAAATTTACAACAGTGGGAAATGAGTCTTTGATACTGTTAGGCACTCTATGAACAGAAGTCTTCAGAATGTTGTCCCCTCCAACCCCATGGAAGTAGCAAATAGTTCTATAGAGAAGTGAGTACTGTATTGTATTTTTAAGAATGTGTGAGAATTCAATGCAGAAAACATGGCAGCAATTAGAGTGAGGATGCTAGAAAGACAAAACCATGAAGTTCCTCTGACAAGAATAATGAAGAAAAGTTTAGTGTGAGTGGTTTATTTGCTGATGGTTGAACAATTAAGAACTTTGTCAGAGAGCTGCTCTTTGACGTTATCGTATGATTTAGATAGTATAACATGATCCTGTAAGTGGGGGAAAAATAAAACACCTGAAAAGAATTCCTAGAAGGCTAACTTTAAGAATGGAGTTTTAGTAGTAGCTTAGAAGCAATAGAATTGCATTTGTTGTTAATTATAATTGACTGGCATCAAATGAACTATCCTGCCATTCAAGGAACTTGAAATAGTTAACAGTTATCCTTCTAGCAGCCACTTGAAAGGACTAAAATGGTTTATACTCCTTAAATTGAAAAGCTAAAATGTGAAACAGGGAAAGATCAAGTGATTCAGTCCAGAGACTCTATAGGAAAAACATATAATATTTTAGAAGACATACTTCCTAAATTTAAATCATTCAAGTATATGTAGATTAACTGCAACTTTGAACATCAAAGCTATAACAAACCTAGTTTAAATGAAATTTCCTTTTTGATTTATGTAAGACATTAATGGTCATTTTAAATTGAAAAAATGTGGAGTTTGTTTTTTTTTTTTTTTTTTCAAAATAGAGTAGCCAGACTTTTTTTTATATTCTATTGGGCTCTTCTTCTTACCTTCCTATATCACCTCTATTCCTTCCAATCCCCCAACAGTAGGTAGGAGAGGAAGAAGGTTATAGTAGAAAGAGAAATGGGATGTTGATATCCTTAGACTAGTTCCTGCTGAGTAGGGACATCAGGTTCCTTGGGACATATTTGATCTTCGTTATCAGGATATTTCCAACTAGCAACAAACAATCCAGCAAATAATAAACAATAACAACAACAGGAACAAATAGCAATCAACAACAGGGGCAGGAGCAGGCACAGCACCTCTGGAGTTATGTCATTGTAACTCTTTTTTTTTTATCAGTTACTTAGTATTTTGGCCTTTGATCCAGCAGTCAAATGTGATAACTTTTCATTTCTGTCACATACACAACAGGATAGATACAGAGAAATGGAAAATTGAATGGGAAATTTAAATAAATCTAATCTATACTTTCCAAAAAAAAATAGTCACCAGAATTTCAAATGTAAAGTATACTCAGCTGGGAAAATAAAGCTCCTGCCAGAGGAAGAGACAAGTCATAGCGAGGTGCTGCAAAGAATCTGAAGAAGCCCCATATCCCACACCTTGGATTAAAACAAAAACATTTCCCATAACATTTCTGCTCTGTTTTTAAAGATACCAAAAATTCTCCCTACATTTCTCCTTTCTGTTTCAAGCCATTTGTTCACACTTAGTTTGTTTATATATATATACTTTCACATAGTGTTTAGTGTGAAACTATAAACACAGACATTTTTGATGAATTGAATGCTTTTTCAGGTCAAGATCAAGGTTTTCTTATTTAGTATAACATGGTGACTCTTGTGCATTCTTATCTGAAACAGCTCACTAATACTTTTTACTGTGGGGCCTCAGACCTTGAGCTGTTGAAACCACCACACTCTTTTTATTTCCAGACTACAAGATCTTGCCTTGGATATCCCTCTTTGACCTGCTCTCATTGGTTCAATGGTATTCTAAGAAGCCTAGGTGTTCTTTTAGAAAACCCTTTGCCTTGCGAAAAGACTTGTTCACTTCTCTGGCGGGAAGTACTGTATTGTACTTCCCACAGTTCATACAGGAGGCATTTTGAGACCCATGGCTTTAAGGAGTTTGGTCACAGTTTCTTTGTAAATGACAGAATTTTGCTCAATTGAAACATTGCGTAATTTGATTTTGGAGTACCTTAGCAACAGCTAGTACTATGTATGTTATTAACATGGCAATTGTGAGAATTGGTCTGTCCCTTATATAGTCACCCATTGGTGCTGCTGGTTCTTTACCAGTCTAATAATTCTTTTATATTCAATATTCACATTCTCAAATGCAAGGGTCTCTATCAATACCTGTCTCATGTCAGGTGTCAGGGTCTGATATGGTTTTGTTAACAGAAGAAATCAATCTTTGCAAGACATCTGTGAGGACTTCCCCTGAACCTTGTACAACCTGAGTAAATGAGGTGGACCTTTTCTCAGGCTCCTAAACTTTACCCCAAACTCTTAAAGCTACTAAGTGATGTTGTTATGTAACAGCATCATCAAATTAAATCTGTTCTTGTAAATCAGAGTACTAACTTTCACTAATCAGCTTATCTTTGACAATATTCATTCCCCTTGCTCTATTTTGCTGTACCACATTCAAAGCTTCCCCCCATCCACCGTGTTAAACATTGCAACTGCTGACCAAACTCTAGCACAGCTGTTAACAGAACCTTCCAATCTTGGGGAATAATTCTATTTTGGGTAGCTCAGTTACTTAGTATTTCTTTTACATAAAGTGGATGCATTTCCCAGGAAATCATAGCCTCTTTAAGACATTTATTGTCTATCATTTCCATAAGATGACTCGCTATCTCATCATAATCATGATCCATTTGTGGAAATCAGTTGGAAGTGGGAGGAGTGGCAGTGGGGATCTCTAGGATGTGCCAGAGACCTGGGACCAGGGAAGCTCCAGGATATCTATGGAAAAAAAATTAACCCTTTCTTTTAAAATGGGTTGTTTTTCTTTAACCCTGTTACCCTGCACAAATTATTAGCAAAAACCAAACTCAGGTTGGGCAAGAAATGGGCTAGGTTTGACCAGTATGGAACAGTTTGCTCATCCCTGCCATTAGGTGATATTTTCCGAGAGAGTAGAAGCTAGGAAACCTTAAGGTAACATTAGAGGTCATTCACGTTCAGAGTTATAGTAACAGACTAGATGAAAGAAAATCCAGCAAACTCTACATACTATCATGAATATTTGTGGTAATCCCTATGTGAACATTGTATTATACATAAGTATCAAGTATTGCTTGATTTATAAAGCAAAATACTATTAAAATTGTAAGATACTATTAAGCTCTGCCACTCATGATTGTATCTGGGTTCATATCAGGTCCATATGCTTAAATATAGGAATATATAGGCTTTGAAAAAATATATATTAGATGTATATATATTATATATAACTGCACACACAAATATGTTTTGTATAATATTCTTGTATTAAAGAAATGTTTCAAAACTTCAGACATACCTCTTCTCTTCATTAGACTCAGAGATTCTCATGAAGACCTTGTGGTTCACTTCATCATAACTTTATATCTGCACTCCTAGACATACAAGGCTTTCTATTTGCCAAGTGTAACATGTGTTCTAGTTACATTTTTGATGTTTTTTTTCACAGTTTTATAATTTTTATTTTGGTTTTACCACATTTGCTGCCACAATAGATGGTAATGGATACCCTGATCTATTGTAGTTTAACTCAAGGTAGTTATCTTGCCATTTTATAGATAAAGTAATATTAAAAGTACAAATAATAATTTAGTTCTCCATTTTAACTTTGGGTCAACTTTACTTGTCTTGTCTGCTGCTCATTACTGTGTAGGATCTCAAATGTCATGGGACAATGTAAGAAACCAGAAGATGTATCAGTTGTAGAATTCATTTAGGTGCCTTTTCCTGTAATTTTTTGTTGGGTTTCAGATCTAGGGACAAGTGGCTGAGGTGCATATTTAACAATTCAAAGTGGATCTGACCTCCAGATTGTTCTAGCATCCCTCAGTCCCTACTAGTTTCAGGACTGGCTTGCTCTGCTCCCTTTCCCAGCCCCACCCCAAGAAACTCTTTCTTATATCATCCAGACATCTCACTCTTCCCCTCTCTTTCTCTCTACATATCTTCCTGCATGTACATGCTCTTTCTCTCTTCACCATCTCCTCTGCCCCCTCCCCATGGTGACTTCCCTGGCCTCTTCCCTTGAGACCAGTGAAGCTACACAAGAGCTAGTTCCTAATAAACCCACCATTGTATACTCTAATCTGGTTTGAATTGACTCATTTCACCAGTGGAGAAAGCATGAAGAGTGTCCATCAATTTTAAAGTCCTCCGTCCTTTCACTATAATTTATTGAAATATTTATAAATTCTCACCCTGTTTTAAATTTTCTATTTTATTTTATTTCTCACTTATTTTATATTATTTTTTCACCTTATGACAATGGGATAAATTTCCACTACATTTCTTACTAGCGCACATTAAAGTAAGTTTTCCTTTCTTACTTTGAAATATATTTTTTGATTTACAATTCTGTTTTTACTTTTATGTAGGTGACTGTTTTTCTTGAGTGTGCATGTGTGTGTGTGTATACATATTTTATGCTAATAACTTTAATCATAAGAAAAAACATCTCTATCTGAAAAAATAAGCTTCATATATGGGAGAGATAATCTCTCAAAGGAATAGGGTGGGAGGTTATAAACACATTGAAGTCTTCCTCAAACCTCTACATATATGCTCACAGACACACACACACACACACACACACACACACACACACACACACTCATGCACACACATTTTTTTATCAGAACTACATAAGAAAATAAATAGCTATAACAGGTGAATGATTGTGCACAGAGAAATTATTATGGACAGCAGCTATTTAAATAAAACAAACAAAAAAAGTAAACAAGAAATAACCCAAAAACAACAATAAAAGCCAACACCATTTTTTAGTGCTTGGGGATAAAGGTGATGTTGCTGCTTTTTGCAGAATTTTCCAGATGACACATAGAAGTAGTGGGTGGACTAGAAGAGCTGCAGTGCAGAGAAGTGTTTGGCTCCAGCACAGGCTTCCTTGGGAGCACATGATGAAACATATGGCCAGTATCAGGAGATTTTGTCTTCCTCTGGATAATATGCCTTACAATAAATAAAGAAAATTATTCTGCTTCAGAAGAAACTTCAAAGCTTCCAAAATTACATGAGAGTTTTCTCTGAAACCGGTGCTCTAAATATAATAAAAAGCCAGACCTTCATCAGGAATTATCTTAATGAAGCAACGTTAAGAAGTTGTTTTCTTTGTTTTAATGCTCTTGATATTTAGGAAGAGTAAACAAGAATGACACTCTACTGAAACCAAGAAAGACCATTAACTGTGGTATTTACTCAGAAAATATACTAGCTAAAATGTTTAGATATCATAAACATCATAATACAATGTTGCATATCATCATAAGTTGTTTCCACTATCCAATGTGTCTCTCATTCTATACATTTTTTATAAGTACTTTATTTTTTTTCAAGTTACATCTCAGTCGCAAACCCTTCCCTATTCCCCCTTCCTGTCCCACCCTTCCACGCTCTTCCCCCCCCCAACAGCTTCTCCTTTCATTCCAACAAACGGTTCTCTCTCCTATAACAGTAAATTCTATACAAAACAGCAGAATTAAATATGCCATATTTATGAGAGTTAAATGGCCCAGCATACCTTCCCAATGTCCAGTTCATACATATTTGGCCCCTGACTTTAACCTTCTACCTTCTAACCATCTCCATCAGTTTAAAGTTCTATAACTGACTTAGTTTTCATACTAACTTGCATCACTATTATAACCATCTTCTTAGATCTAGAATGCCCTCTTGATTCCTAAACAACACAAAATTTAGCTATGAGACTCAAGCTGTCTATTCTTCAACCACCTGAGAGAGCTGAGAAGGATAAATATATCTGATTATATAGGAAGTGCAGGGCCTGCAGCTTCCAATACTAAGAAAGGACAAACCAGTGACTACCTGGACAGTTCCCATTTTCTCTCCATACATTCCAGCATCAGTCTTCATTCTATACATTTTAAAACTTACTATCTGAGTAACTTTTGAAAACCTCTATCTTTCTATATTTGGTCTTTTCCTAAATCACTCCAGTCATTTTCAAACTTGTTATTTTCAGATATCTTTAGTGAAGTGTTAGTTTTAGGAACAGATAAGAAATTTAAACATGAAAATTTTTCAAAAAGTCCCTCATCAACAACTAAGATTTTCAGAGATATTCAGTGAGTGTTTCACATCAAAATAACATTTCTGAAACTTAAACTTTTTTAGAAAAAAATTAAATGTTTTTCTAGGGAAATTTTGTTTGTTTCATTAGTTGGTTTTGAATAAAATTTGTAACTATACTAATAATCCAGAAGTCAGCTACTATTTACTTATTAAATCACACGGCTTGACAGAACTTACTATCAACAAGGAGAGTCTAAAATAACAGAAATGAATGCACCAAGCATCTCAGATGATTCCATTTTTAACTCAGCCAAATCTTTTCATTGTGAAATTTACTTTTAAACAAGAACAGGAATAAAAAGTTAATAACAACCAATCACTATAGTAAAGAAAGGGATATTGATCAATGTGTAGAGTAGACGTAATCCTCCTATCCCATTTCTTACTAGAGATTGTAACTTCATAGAAAACAATAGACACATGGTCCAATTTATCTTTTTTAATATTGAGATATCAAGACCCATACCTCTCTGGGTTGCTCTCAGTTTGGTCTTTCGGTGTATAAAATTGAGGGTACCATGAACAGAAGCAGGTGTTGACAGTTCACCATGAACAGGGAGTTTCTTTGTCTGTTCTGTTTGACATTCTGAAATTGCTATTCTTGTTTTTTTAAATTGTTTTTTAATTTATTTTTTATTTCTTCAAGTTACATCTCAATCACAATCCCCTCCCTATCCCCCCCTCCAGTCCCACCCTCCCACCCTCTTCCCCCTCAACCCACCTATCCTCTTCCCTCCTTTTTCTTAAGTTTAAGGTATATCTCCCCCACCCAACAGCTCTCCCTATCAGTCCAACAAGTGGTTCTTTCTCTTATAACAACAAATACAATACAAAACAACAAAATTAAATAGGCCACAATTATGAGAGTTATATGGCTTAGCATACTTTCCCAATGTCCAGTCCATATGTATTTGGCACCTGACTTTAACATTCTACTATCTATCTCCATGAGTTTAAAGTTCTATCTCCAACTCAGCTTTCATCCTAACTTACATCACAATTTTAGAAACATCTTCTTAGATCCAGAACACCCTCTTGATTCCTAAACAACTCAAAATTTAACTATGAGACTGTAGTTATCTAGTCTTCAACCATCTCAGAGACCTAAGAGGAATAAATATAACTGGTTATCCAGGAAGTGCAGGGCCAGAAGCTTCCAAAACTAAGAAATGACATACCAGAAGCTGCCTGGACAGTTCCCAACTTCTCTCCATACATTACAGCATCAATCTTCAGCCGTTTGGCCCCATTTCTCTGATAGACATTGATTGTAAAGCTTGAATTGTGAAGGACTTGCCTACCCTGTCCTGGCAGAGCTACGCTGTTGGCTTACCTGCTTCCAATTTTTGTCATCTTTGGACAGCATTCTGTCTACAGTTGAAGCAAGGGACTTTTCTTGCCAAGATATAGCCTTGCCACTAATTCAACCATCTCCAATAGGAGATTCTTTGATGCTCATCTTCTACTTGGAGTAGAATAGGGGGTGCTGTCAGCTTTCTGTTTTTTTTTTTCTTTTAATTTAGCCAACCAGAATTATTTGTAGTTAAATTAATTCTCTTTTGTCTTCATGTTCTCCTACGGTTCAACAAAATCTCACTCAATCTCTCTTCTCTTTGCATGAAGCGATCAAACTATAAAGTCCCAGAACAGTCTAAGTTACCTGTGTTGTTTATGAATACACCTCTTTCATTAAGCTTATTAATCCTTTAAACTGCTTATCACGTCCACTAGGGCAAACATTATGTCTGAAGCAGTACCTATAACTTGATAAGGACACAACATGTTGATGTTTTGAGAAGTTAATAAGTTTCAGACTCTGGTGAAAAAAAAACGTTTTAAGTACTAAATTCAAATATATTGATTCAGTAAATTTCCTATAGAAATATCTGAGTTTAGTTGCTTGGTTTTAGATAAAATTTTTACCTACAGAATGACACCAGCAAACACATGCCATCTCTGCAACCAACTGTAATCCCTGCTACAGAGGATCTAGCATCCCAGGATAACAGGCATGCACGCGAAACATGGACATACATATATATGCACCACATATATAAGCATACATGTGTACACACAAAAAAATTAATCTCTAAAAGATTTTTTTAATGAATAGTTTTTCTTATATGAAGAATTGAAGCCAAAAATGGAAGATTCACAATATTTTCCTAGTCTGTGAACCTTAGGGACACTTTCTTCATTATTACCAGAATCTTGAAAGAGATACCATTAACAATAACTGATTAGGCTAATCTATGAATTTACATGTATATCTTTTGTTATATTTATATTTCTTTGATTGATATTTTATGTCTAGAATACATCTCTGAGCAATTATTTAATAAATTTTCTCAAAGTGATAGAGAACTGAAGACATTATTTATACCCTCCCATCAAATTCTGTTTTGCTAGATTTAGACCTAATTTTGAAAACTTACAGTATGATATTTATATTCTGTTTTCTAAAGTTTTAAGCTGTTTGTAAGACTTTAAATCTTTGTTGTGTTTCAATATGTGTGTAATGCTTATCAGAGAAGTTATTACCACATTTTCTCCACTATATCTTCTATTGATCACATCCTGACCTACAAGTGTGTAAAATTTCACTAAACTTTTTATATGTCTTCCATTCTGGACACTTTGATGATATTAATAAGTTTCTTTTAATATATATCCCAAATAACTACTTGCTGTCATATTTTTCACATTTTTAGAGTTTATTCATCATTGTTATTATTAATTTTTGTTGTCGACTTGGTGAGACTTAACATCCTCTTGGAAACACAGCTCTTAGTATATTTGTTATGGCATTTCCAAAAAGTTTAAGATTAGGAGGAATGACTCACTCTTAATGTAAGATCCATCATTTCATGGACAGCACTAGTGGACCGAATAAAGAGAAATAACATAGTAAAACATCATTCATGACTCGTTGCTTCCTAAATACAGATACAAATGGGTTCAATCTCATAATGAACTATTTTCCTTCTAACTGTAAGCCAAAATAAACCATTTTTCCCTTAAGTTGCTTCTTATCCAGTATTTTGTCACAGCAGTGGGGAGAATGGCTAATGAAGCTGACACCCTTAGTTAAATTTGATTGTAGGAAAGCTGAGGTTTAACTGATTTTCTACACACAGAATGGGTTTATCCTAATTTGCCCTTGATACAAATTTAATATATATATTTTAATAATTTATTTTTTATTTCTTCAAGTTACATCTCAATCACAATCCCCTCCCCTCCCTACTCCCCTCTCCAGTCCCACCCTTCCACCCTCCTCCCCCTCAACCCCCCATCCTCTTCCCTTCTTTTTTTTTTTTTTTTTAGTTTAAGGTATTTCTTTTTCCCCCCAACAGCTCTCCCTTTCAGTCCAAAAAACGGTTCTTTTTCTTATAACTATAAATAAAATACAAAACAACAGAAATAAATAGGCCACAATTATAATAGTTATATGGCTTAGCATACATTCCCAATGTCCAGTCCATATGTATTTGGCACCTGACTTTACCATTCTACTATCTAACCATCTCCATGAGTTTAAAGTTCTATATCTAACTCAGCTTTCATACTAACTTGCCTCATAATTTTAAAAATATCTTCTTAGATCCAGAACACGCTCTTGATTCCTAAACAACTCAAAATTTAACTATGAGACTCTAGCTATCTATTCTTCAACCACCTCAGAGACCTGAGAGGGATAAATATATCTGATTATATAGGAAGTGCAGGGCCTGCAGCTTCCAAAACTAAGAAATGACATACCAGTGGCTGCCTGGACAGTTCCCATTTTCTCTCCATACATTAGAGCATCAATCTTCAGCCATTTGGCCCCATTTCTCTGACAGACATTGGATGTAGAGCAGGAATTATGAAGGACTTACCTACCCTGTCTTGGCAGAGCTAGGCTGTCGACTTATCTGCTTCCAAGTTTTGTCCTTTTTGGACAGAAGTCTGTCTACAGTTGAAGCAAGGGGTTTTTCTTGCCAAGAGAATGGCTTACCACCAATTCAATCATCTCCCACTGGAGATTCTTCGATGCTCATCTTCTACTTGGAGTAGAATAGGTGGTGCTGTCAGGAGCTGATATGTCTCGATATCAAAAAATCTTAAGTTAAGAAAACATCTTTGGGGGGGGCCAAGATGGCGGCGACCTACACTGACCCATTTTTAACGTGGGGAAAAAAGAGCCATAAAAAACACAGAGGTATTGGGCACTGTGCAAAAACCGGAGGGGCTAGACCCCCCCGGGAACACTCACAGCTCCCAAGGGACTGTTAAAAGTCCCAGGGTAAGACTCTTCCCCCATCTCTCACAGACACGGAAGCCACTAAACCCGGGATTCGGGAACTCCCATTTGGAGAGGCGCCTGGTAAGATCAATCCCAACTCACAGCAGGCAGAATCAGAGGCCACTTGGCGATAGATCACTAGCCTATTGGACTCGCCACACCTCAGGTAGAACTTATACCCACTTAAAAACTTAGCGAGATAGTGGAAGTCTTAGCAAGGAACAAAAAGGGGGCTCAGCGGGTTGTCCGCAGCCGCTCGTGAAGCAGAGGGCGGGAGGTTCCGAGAGAGCTTGGGAAGCCGGGAACACAAAGGCGGGCAGGAGGGGCCGAATTCTGCGCACTTACGGCAGTGGAGCTGGGGAGGGAGCCCGTCTGGCAGGGCCAAATCCCCGCGAACCCACGGCAGGTCAACTGGGGAGAGAGCCAGGCGTGGGCGAGGCCAGGGATCCGCACACCCACGGCTGAGCTGCTGGGGCGAGAGGACGACTAAGGCGGCCGGAGGATCCGGGGCTTGGTGCACCCACGGCCGAGCAGCCAGGGAGGGGGACCCGCGGCTGCACAGACAGGGAGGGAATCAGGCACAGAGGCCAGGCCTGTGGTGAGAAGCCTAGTGAGAAACCAGAAATCGGTACCATAGCTGTATTCTGGAAAATCCAGACATATTAGGTGTGGAGCCAGACCCTGTCAGCCTCCGTGACGACAAACAAAGCCCACAGAATCTGTGCCTGGGCAAACAGGTCCATATCATCAGAACCATTACAGGCTGATAACTCAGAGTGCAACATAGAGAAATCTGAATCGGGAGCAGTGAAACAATCCTGGTCCATTACTCACAACCTGGGAATAGGCTGCACCAGCTCACAGTGCTTCAGGTGATTAAAACCACAGTGACCCTGAAATCCCCCTGTTAGCAACGACAGATAGCCAAGTAACTCCTCCCCTGCACCAAATCATTCACTGTGGTTCCAAGCACAGAAAACAGAGAGCTAAACACATCCAATGGCCAAAGTTAAAAAAATAAATAGAAATCAAGGAAATATGACTCCAACAAAGCAGAATTATCCTAGCTCATCCAATTCGGATGACCTCACACCAACAGAAACACATGAAAACGTTGACAATTCTGCATTATGCAAAGTGATAGAGTCCATGCAAGAAGAACTTAAATCTATGAAGGAATTCAAAGAAAACACAATTCTACAAGTCAAAACAAGGAACAACACCATTAAAGAGCTCCAAGCCAAGGTGACAGAGCTTGAACAGGAAAAGGAAAAAGCAATGAAAGATTTTCATACAAAAACAAGCAAGCTGGAGAAGGAAATGTACAAAACGAACAAAACCATACAAGACATGAAATTAGAAATAGAAACAATAACGAAAACACAGTCAGAGTTAAAAGAGGAAGTGGAGAACCAAGGGAAGAGAACAGGAACTACAGATGTGAGTATCAACAATAGGATGCAAGAGATGGAAGACAGGATCTCAGGCATGGAAGATTCAGTGGAAGAAATCAGTACAACATCCAAAGAAAATGAGAAGGCTAAAATATCTCTCACCCACAACATCCAAGAAATCAAGGACTCAATGAAAAGACAGAACCTAAGAATTATAGGTATAGAGGAAAGAGAGGACTCCCAACTCCAAGGTCCAGGAAATATCTTCAACAAAATCATAGAGGAAAACTTCCCAAACCTGAAAAAAGAGATGTCAATAAAAATCCAACAGGCTTACAGAACACCAAACAGATTAGATCAGAAAAGAAGCTCTTCTCGCCACATAATAATTGAAACACCAAATGTACAGAACAAAGAAAGAATATTAAAAGCTGTAAGAGAAAAAGGTCAAGTCACATACAATGGCAGACCCATCAGAATTACACCTGACTTCTCCTCAGAAACTTTAAAAGCTAGAAGGGCCTGGTCAGATATACTACAAGTCCTGAGAGATCATAGGTGCCCAGCCAGACTACTTTAGCAGCAAAATTCTCTATCAACATAGATGGAGAAAACAAGATATTCCATGACAAAATCAAATTTAAACAATATCTACCCACAAACCCAGCCCTACAGAAAATCCTAGAAGGAAAATCCCAACCCAGAGAAGAAAACTCCACCCAAGAAAACAAAGGGAATAGAAAACCCCTCAGCAACTAAACCAAAAGAGGCACAGGACCACCACCTATAACAAACTAATGGGAAATAACAACCCCAGGTCACTAATATCCATCAGCATCAATGGACTCAACTCCCCAATAAAAAGACACAGGTTCACGGAGTGAATCTGCAAGCAAGACCCTTCCTTATGCTGTATACAAGAGACACATCCAACTACGAAAGATACACACTGCCTCAGAGTAAAGGGCTGGGAAAGGGTTTTCCAAGTAAACGGACCCAGGAAGCAAGCTGGAGTAGCCATCCTAATATCAAACAAAACAGACCTCCAACTGAAGTTAATGAAGAAACACAAAGAAGGGCACTATATACTCGTTAAAGGGAATATTCATCAAGAGGAAATATCAATACTGAGCATCTATGCCTCAAATACAAAGGCACCTACTTTCGTAAAAGAAACACTTCTAAAACTTAAAGCGCACGTCGATCACAACACATTAGTAGTGGGAGACTTCAACACCCCACTCACAACAATGGACAGATCATCAAGACAGAAGATAAACAGGGAAATATTGAGTCTAACAGAGATCATGAAACAAATGGACCTAACAGATATCTACAGAACGTTTCACCCAAACACAAAGGAATACACCTTTTTCTCAGGACCCCACGGAACCTTCTCCAAAATCGACCACATAGTTGGTCACAAGGATAGTCTCAATAGATACAAGAAAATTGAAACAACACCTTGTATCTTATCAGACCACCACGGAATAAAGCTGGTCTTCAACAGCAAAAGAATCAACAGAAAGCCTACACATACATGGAAATTGAACAACTCCTTACTGGATGACTTCTGGGTCAGGGAAGAAATAAAGAAGGAAATCAAAGACTTCTAAAAACCAACGACAATGAAGACACAACATACCCAAACCTATGGGATACATTGAAAGCTGTGCTACGAGGAAAGTTCATAGCACTAAGTGCTTTCAAAAAGAAAATTGTGACAGCTCATATTAGTGAACTAACAGCTAAGCTGGGTGAATTGAAAAAAAAAGAAACAAACACTCCCAAGAAGAGCAGAAGGCAGGAAATCATCAAACTTAGGGCTGAAATCAACAACTTAGAATCAAAAAGAACTATACAAAGAATCAATGAAACCAAGAGTTGGTTCTTTGAGAAAATCAACAAAATAGACAGACCCCTAGCCAAACTAACTAAAAGGCAAAGGGAAAGAACACAAATCACAAAATCAGAAATGAAAAGGGAGAAATAACAACAGACATTGAGGAGATCCAGAAAATATTCGGGCATTACTTTAAAAATCTATATTCCACTAAATTTGAAAACCTAAGCGAAATGGACAATTTCCTCGATAAATTCCACCTACCAAAACTAAATCAAAATCAGATTAACAGCTTAAAAAGCCCAATAACACACAAGGAAATAGAAACAGTCATTAATAATCTCCCAACCAAAAAAAGCCCAGGGCCAGATGGCTTTAGCACGGAATTCTACCGGACCTTCAAAGAGGAACTAACACCATTACTTTTCAAACTCTTCCACCACATAGAAACAGAAAGAACACTGCCAAACTCATTCTATGAGGCCACTGTCATTCTGATTCCTAAACCACACAAAGACCCAACAAAGAAAGAGAACTTCAGACCAATCTCCCTCATGAACATAGATGCAAAAAATACTTAATAAAATACTAGCAAACCGAATTCAAGAACACATCAAAAGTATCATACACCATGATCAAGTAGGCTTCATCCCTGGAATGCAGGGATGGTTCAATATACGAAGGTCTATCAATGTAATTCAACACATAAACAAGATGAAAGAAAAAAACCACATGATAATCTCGCTAGATGCAGAAAAGCATTTTAAAAAATCCAACACCCCTTCATGCTAAAAGTTCTGGAGAGAACGGGCTTACAAGGACCATACCTAGAAATAATAAAGGCAATATACAGCTAGCCAGTAGCCAACATCAAATTAAATGGAGAGAAGCTTGAAGCATTTCCTCTAAACTCAGGGACAAGACAAGGATGTCCACTTTCACCATGTCTCTTCAATATAGTACTTGAAGTCCTTGCTAGAGCAATAAGACAACTAAAGGAGATCAAAGGGATAAAAATTGGAAATGAAGAAGTCAAATTATCCCTATTCGCAGATGATATGTTAGTATACATAAGCGACCCCAAAAACTCCACCAAAGAACTCCTACAGCTGATAAACAACTTCAGCAAGGTGGCTGGATACAAAATTAAATCGAAAAAATCAGAAGCCCTTCTTTATACAACAAACAAATATACTGAGAAAGAAATAAGGGAAACAACCCCCTTCACAATAGCCACAAACAACATAAAATACCTGGGGGTAACTCTAACCAAGCATGTAAAGGACCTATACATCAAGAATTTCAAGCCCCTGAAGAAAGAAATGGAACAGGCCTTTAGAAGATGGAAAGATCTCCCATGCTCATGGATAGGTAAGATCAACATAATAAAAATGGCTATCCTACCAAAAGCAATATATAGATTTAATGCAATTCCTATCAAAATACCAACACAATTCTTTATAGACCTGGAAAAAGCTATTCTCAACTTCATATGGAACAACAAAAATCCCAGAATAGCTAAATCAATCCTGTACAATGAAAAAACATCTGGAGGTATCACCATCCCAGATTTCAAGCTGTACTACAAAGCAACAGTAATAAAAACAGCATGGTACTGGTATAGAAACAGACCAGTGGATCAATGGAATTGAATTGAAGACCCAAACATGGACCCACACACCTATGGCCAACTAATCTTTGACAAAGAAGCCAAAACCGCACAATGGAAGAAGGACAGCATCTTCAACAAATGGTGCTGGTCCAACTGGATGTCCACTTGCAAAAGAATGAAATTAGACCCATACCTATCAGCTTGTACCAAACTTAAATCCAAGTGGATCAAAGACCTTAACATAAAGCCGGCAACACTAAATATACTAGTAGAAAAAACAGGAGAAACCCTCGAACTTATTGGCACATGTGACAACTTCCTGAACAGAACACCAACAGCTCAGGACCTGAGATCAACAATCAATAAATGGGACCTCATGAAACTGAAAAGCTTCTGTAAGGCAAAGGACACTATCATTCAAACAAAACGGCAGCCAACAGACTGGGAGAAAATCTTCACCAACCCCACATCTGATAGAGGGCTATTATCTAAAATCTACAAAGAACTCAAGAAACTAAATGCCAAGAAACCAAATATTCCAATCAAAAAATGGGAGATGGAGCTAAATAGAGAATTCACAAAGGAGGAATCCCTAAGGGCTGAGAGACACCTGAAGAAATGTTCAACATCCTTAATCATCAGAGAAATGCAACTCAAGACAACCCTGAGATTCCACCTAACACCTGTTAGAATGGCAAAGATAAAGAGCTCAAATGATAGCGCATGCTGGCGAGGGTGTGGAGAAAGGGGAACCCTACTCCATTGTTGGTGGGAGTGCAGGCTTGTGCAGCCACTATGGAGGTCTGTCTGGCGATATCTTAGAAATCTAAGAATAACCTTGCCTCAGGACCCAGCCATACCACTTCTGGGTATACACCCAAAGGACCTCTCACGGAGACATAGGGAAGTCTCCTCATCTATGTTCATAGCAGCCTTATCTGTAATAGCTAGAAATTGGAAACAACCCAGATGTCCCTCAACTGAAGAATGGATTAAAAAATTGTGGTACATCTATACAATGGAATATTACTCAGCTATAAGAAACAATGAAATCATGCAATTTGCAACCAAATGGATGGATCTAGAGAAGCTCATCCTGAGTGAGCTAACCCAGTCTCAGAAGGATGCACATGGCATCTATTCAGTTATAGTAGGATTTTAGCTATATCGTACATGATATCTGTACTACAACCAACACACCCAAAGGAACATGTACATAATTTTTTTTTATCTTTTTCTTTTTCCTTCTTTTATTCTTTTTTCTTTTTACTTTTCCCTTCTCTTTTTCCTCTCTTTTTTTGTTGATATTCTCTGTTTTTGTGGGTTTGTGTGTTTGTTGGTCTTTTTTTTTAGTATTCCCCCAGTAGCAAGGAGACACCTTTCACTGGCAGTACTGCCTCGGAGGCCCCTGGTGAATGAAGAGGCTCTTGGCCCTCATATGACTCCTGATCTGTGGTGAGAGACTGTTAGGCAGGGACACTCCACCCCAGAGGAACAAGACAGAAGGGTCAGGGGGTAGAGCATGGGAGGGTGGGGCTGGGAAGAGGGAAAAGAGGACAATATGATAAGGATGTAACCTGAAGCAACAAACAAATAAATTTATTAACTAAAAAAAAAAAAAAAAGGCAGGGGGCAGGGCTGAAACACTGTGAATG
>CAJQZJ010004752.1:9753101-9895132 GCA_907164525.1 Lophiomys imhausi
GAGCTAAGGTAAAATACAAGAGAATTGTGGTGTTGGCCCATGCCTTTGACTTCAGCGGAGATGGGCGGAGCACCGTAGAGTTGGTGGTCTTATGTATTCTGGAGCCATATGGAGCGGGGTGGTGAGGGTGCATACTCTTGGTCCCACCATTCAAGAAGAGTACACCCTTGGTCCCAGCTCCCAGCACACTGGAGACAGAAACAGGCAGATCCCAGAGCTCAGGGTCAGCCTGATGAAGGGCAAACTCTAAATAGAGAAAGACTTCGATCCAGGAGTGGTGGAACACATCTTTGATCCCTTCAGATGGGATACACATGTCTCTGATCCCAATAATTAGAGTTCAGAGACACACACATGGGATTTGGAGGGGCCTAGGTTTGGAGGCTACTTACAAAAGGCCTTCTCGATGCAGGCAGATTGTCCTTTGGGATCTCAAAATATATACACTGGAGCTGGTTTAGCTCCAAGGTGACAGAATGATTTCTTCTTTAACCCGGATTGAAAGATAATGCTTTGTATGTTGTTGGAAGGCCAAATTTGCTTCAGGAGAAGTACTACCTAGCCCCCCCCCCCAAAAAAAAAATGAGGGTAATTGTCCCAGGGTTGTGATTGGGGCAGGGCTCTGTTCATATCTTTCCAGGAGAATCGAAGCTTCCATTAGGGGAGCCCGGGGACGGCTGGACAGCGGAAACCTCAGCAGAGAACAGAATCAGGCACCAAGTAGGATGAGTGACCCAGTTGATTCTGCCTGGCAGACTTCCTCAATAGTTGTCTCCATTGGGGGCCTGCAACAACAGCAATCCAATGTCGCTGAGGCCGTTCAGCTCTACACAATGCCCCGGCCGGAACCTCAGTGATGCCTGCAAGATCAACTTCTGCCGACAAACCCCTTAGGTCATCTAAACAGCTGAGAACAGAAGGACTGAACATAAAAGGAGTGTACTAACATTTTTAACCATTTTTTCCATTTGAGTTCGGGCCCCAAACAGGTCTACTACGACCCAAATCAGCAGGAAGTCACTTTAAGAGACCGACGTCCCATGCACAGAGGGTGGGGAAGGTGTTTCTCCGCCCTTCTTTTTGGTTATTTGAAGGATAACTGAAAACTCCGATATTTAGGGGAAGAGATTACAAGCTGATAAATGGTCCTGTTTAATGGGTTTTGGAGGTTAGCCCCAGGGACTTCCTACTTTTCCTTTTCTGTATCCTTCTTCCTCTCCTATGTAGGAGTGCATAGGCTTGAGAAAAATGAGATATAGTCATAGCACAGGAAGGTCCAAGAAGAAGGGGCAGATTATTGAATATGCCCTTATACCTTTGTATACTGATACAAAATTAATAGTTTATTAGGCTAAAGTGGTATTGACCATTGTTTATTGTGCAAAAATAAGATTGTATTGGATTACATTGGTATTGATCTTTGTATATTGATACAAAATTAAGATTACAGTTGGCCACAATGGTATTGACCCTTGTATATGGATGTAATATTAAGATTGTATTGGGCTACATAGGCATTGATCTTTGTATATTGATACATAATTAAGAGTATATTTATCCACAATGGAATAAATCTTTGTATATTGATACAAAATTAAAGGTAAAGCTTCCTAATGGTATCATACCGAGAGATACTTAAAAATAAAATGTGAAGCTCTGGCCTCTTGATACCAACCGTATAAAACGGTCTAGGATAGTTAAGTAAAACAAACTCCTAGTCATGTAAACATGTCACTTTGTTACCTACTATGACAGTCTATCACAGATATTCTCTAAACTACCCAGTAATCAAGTTGCTAAGAGACAAGCAACATTTGCTTATCTAAAGACAAGAGATGTATAGGGCATCTTCAAACACCCCAAGAGATCTGCAGAATATGTCATTCAAAGATGTTATCTTAAATTAAGATTTTCTTTTCTTTTTTTTTGATATCGAGACATATCAGCGCCTGACAGCACCCCCTATTCTACTCCAAGTAGAAGATAAGCATCGAAGAACCTCCACTGTAAGATGGTTGAATTAGTGGCAAGCCTATCTCTTGGCATGAAAAAAACCCTTGCACCAACTGCAGACAGGCTGCTGTCCAAAAAGGACAAAACTTGGTAGCAGGGACGTCGACAGCCTAACTCTGCCAAGACAGGGTAGGTAAGTCCTTCATAATCCCCGCTCTACAACAAATGTCTGTCAGAGAAACAGGACCCAAAGGCTGAAGACTGATGCAGGAATGTATGGAGAGAAAATGGGAACTGTCCAGGCAGTCATTGGTATGTCCTTTCTTAGTTTTGGAAGCTGCAGGCCCTGCACTTCCTATATAAACAGATATATTTATCCCTCTCAGGTCTCTGAGGTGGTTGAAGAATAGACAGCTAGAGTCTCATAGTTAAATTTTGAGTTGTTTAGGAATCAAGAGGGTGTTATAGATCTAAGAAGATACTTTTAAAAGTGTGTTGCAAGTTAATATGAATGTTGAGTCAGATATAGACCTTTAAACTCATGGAGATGGTTAGATAGTAGAATGTTAAAGTCAGGGGCCAAATATGTATAAACTGGACATTGGGAAGGTATACTGGGCCATTTAACTCTCATAAATTTGGCATATTTATATCTGTTGTTTTGTATAATACGTACTGTTATATGAGAAGGAACTATCTGTTGGACTGAAAGGGGAAACTTCTGGGGGGAAGGGGGTGGAAGGGAGGGATAGGAAGGGGGAATAGGGAGGGGTTTGTGAATGAGATGTAACTTGAAGAAAAAAATAAAGTATTAATAAAAAAATGTAATACTCCCCCAAATTCCTAAACTACCCATCTAAAGTAAAAATATAATTCATGAAACAGGAAAAAAAAATCTTTGAATGCCATATTCTGCAGATCTCTTGAGGTTTTTGAAGATGCCCTATCTATCTCTTATATTTAGATAAGCAAATATTGCTTGTCTCTTAGCAACTTGATTTCTGAGTAGCTTAGAAAATAACTGTGACCTCAGCAGAAAACAGATCAGACACCAAAGAAGACGAGTGGCCCAGATGATCCAGCCTTGCAGACTTCCTCAATAGCAGTTTCCTCAAAAGTCTACAACCACAACAACTCAAAATCGCTAAGATCGTTCAGCTCCACAGACTACTCCAGCCAGATCTTCAGTAAAGCTCTGAAGATCAGCCTCTGTCTATGAACTTCTTAGGACATCTAAATAGCTGTGCACAAAAGGACTGAACATCAAATGATTCTATTAACATTTTTAACTATTTTTCCATTCTTATTTGGGCCCCAAACAGGTTTACTACGTCCTGAATCAGCAGGAAGTCATTTTAAGAGAACAACGTCCCATCCCCAGAAGGTGGGGAGGATGTTCTCCCCCTTTGGTTATTTGATGGATAATAGAAAATTTTGTTATTTAGGGGAAAAGACTACAAGCTTTTAAATGGTCTTGTTAAATGGGTTTTGGAGGTTAGACCCAGGGACTTCTCTCTTTTGCTTTTCTGTATCCTCCTTTCTCTCCTATATAGGAGTGAACAGACTTGAGAAAAATGGGACATAGACATAGTATAGGAAAGATCAAGAAAAAAGGACAGATTATTGAATATAGCCTTTTACCTTTGTATACTGATACAAAATTAATATTACATTTGGCTAAATTGGTATTGATCATTGTATATTAATGCAAAATTAAGAATGTATAGGGCTACATTGGTATTGATCTTTGTATATTGATACAAAATTAAGATTATATTTGGCCACAATGGTATTGACCCTTGTATATTAATGTAAAATTAGGATTGTATTGGGCTACATCGGTATTAATCTTTGTATATTGATACAAAATTAAGATTATATTTGGCCACATTGGTATTGATCTTTGTATATTGATACAAAATTAAGGGTAACGCTTCTTAAAGGTATTGTTCGTAGTAGTACTTAAAAATGAAATGTCAAGTTTTGACCTCTCGCTACCAACCGACATAAACTGTTTAGGATAATTAAGAAACGGAAACTAATAGTCATGAAAACGTGTCATTTTGTTAGTTACTAATATATATTTTTTATCTACTCAAATTCACTGCCTTCCCTTATTTCTTTCTCATCCCATTTGTTTGTTGCATAAAGAAGGGCTTCTGATTTTTTTGAATTAATTTTGTATCCAGCCACCTTGCTGAAGGTGTTTATCAGCTGTAAGAGTTTTCTAGTGGAATTTTTGGAGTCGCTTATGTATACTATCATATCATCTGCAAATAGGGATAATTTGACTTCTTCGTTTCCAATTTGTATCCCCTTAATCTCCTTTAGTTGTTTTATTGGTCTAGCAAGAACTTCAAGTACTATATTGAAGAGATATGGTGAAAGTGAGCATCCTTGTCTTGTCCCTGAGTTTAGAGGAAATGCTTCAAGTTTCTCTCCATTTAATTTGATGTTGGCCACTGGCTTGTTGTACATTGCCTTTATTATTTCTAGGTACAGTCCTTGTATGCCTGTTCTCTCCAGAACCTTTAGCATGAAGGGGTGTTGGATTTTGTCAAATGCTTTCTCTGCATCTAGTGAGATTATCATGTGCTTTTTTTTTCTTTCATCTTGTTTATATGGTGAATTACATTGATAGATTTTTGTATGTTGAACCATATCTGCATTCCTGGGATGAAGCCTACTTGATCATGGTGTATGAAACAACTCCCTTCACAATAGCCACAATATAAAATACCTGGGGGTAACTCCAACCAAGCAAGTAAAGGACCTGTACAACAAGAACTTCAAGCCCTTGAAGAAAGAAATTGAAGAAGCCTTTAGAAGATGGAAAGATCTCCCATACTCATGAATAGGTAGGATCAACATAATAAAAATGGCCATTCTACCAAAAGCAATATATAGATTCAATGCAATTCCTATCAAAATACCAACACAATTCTTTACAGACCTGGAAAAACTATTCTCAATTTCATATGTGAAAAAAAAACAGAATAGCTAAATCAATCCTGTAAAATCAAAAAACTTCTGGAGGTATCACCATCACAGATTTCAAGTTGTTCTACAGAGCAACAGTAGTAAAAACAGCATGGTACTGGTATAGAAACAGACCAGTAGATCAATGGAATCGAATTGAAGAACCAGAAATGGACCCACCCACCTATGGTCACATAATTTTTGACAAAGAAGCCAAAAACGCACAATGGAAAAAGGACAGCATCTTCAACAAATAGTGCTGATCCAACTGTATGTTCACTTATAAAGGAATGAAATTAGACCCTTAATTATCACCTTGAACAAAACACAAAAAAGTCCAAATAGATTAAAGACATTCACATAAGCCTGGTCACTCTAAATCTACTAGAAGAGAAAGTGGGAAAACCCTTCGAAATCATTGGCACAGGTGACAACTTCCTGAACCAACAGCTCAGGACCCAAGACCAACAATCAATAAATGGGACCTCATGAAACTGAAAAGCTTCTGTAAGGCAAAAGACACTATCATTGGAACAAAACCGCAGCCTATAGACTGGGAAAAAACTTCACCAACCCTACATCTGACCAAGGGCTAATATCCAAAATTTACAAAGAAATCAAGAAATTAAATGCCAAGAAACCCAATAATCCAATTAAAAAATGGGGGAAAGAGCTAAACAGAGAATTCAAAAAGGAGGAATCCCTAAAAGGTGAGAGACACTTGAAGACATGCTCAGCATCCTTAATCATCAGAGAAATGCAACTCATGACAACTCTAAGATCCATCTCACACCTATCAGAATGGCTAAGATCAAAAGCTCAAATGACAGCACATGATGGCGAGGGTGTGGAGAAAGGGGAACCATCCTCCATTGCTGATGGGAGTGCAGGCTTATGCAACCACTATGGAGGTCAGTCTGGCGATATCTTAGAAAACCTGAAATAGCTCTGCCTCAGGACCCAGACATACCACTTCTGGGTATACATCCAAATGACTCCTCACCCAAATCACAAGGAAGTTTTCATCTATGTTCATAGCAGCCTTATTTGTAATAGCTAGAAATTGGAAACAACCCAGATGTCCCTCAACCGAAGAATGGATTAAAAAACTGTGGTACATCTACACAATGGAATACTACTCAGCCACCAGAAACAATGAAATCATGCAATTTCCAGCCAAATGGATGGAACTAGAAAAGCTCATCCTGAGTGAGTTAACCCAGACTCAGAAGGATGCACATGCATCTATTCACATATTGTCAGATTTTAACCATATAGTACATGATATCTATACTACAACCAACACACCAAAGGGAACATGGACATAGACTTTTTGTTGTTGTTGTTTGTTTGCTTGTTTGTCTGTTTGTGTGTTTTTTTTTTTCATTTTCTCTCTCTGGCAATAAGACCCTTGTCACTAGTGGTACTGCCTTGTAGGCCCCCAGGGTATGAGGAGGCTTTTGTCCCTCATATGACTTCTGAACTGGGATGGGGACTGTTATGTAGGGACACTCTACTCCAGAGGAGTGGGATGGAAGAGTTAGGGGGTGGAGGGTGGGAGGAAGGGGCTGGGAAGGGGCGAAAGAGGACAATATGATGGAGATGTAACCTGAAGCAACAAAAAATAAATTAAAAAAAAATTCACTGCCTTTACTTGGCTTATTCCTCTTCCCTAATACCTAGTGCGGCATTCACTAAAACAAAATAGTTTCTTTCTATATTTAACTAGGGAAAATATCTTCTCCCTGGACAAGAGATTTTTAAAAATATATTAAAATATATGATTTCTCTCATATGTGTGATTTATACAACTAACAAGTGTATAATGGACAAATCATAATCACTCATACAATTGACCCTTATAATTGGTGTGGTTTCTTCAGGTCTAACAGTCTCCTGTCTCAGTTGTCTTTATTTTGTCTTGATATTTATTTGTTGACACATGCTGCTATTTAATACCAGTCCTCTTGTATTCCCTTCCTAGACGGTCTTGAAACATAATTTAAAGCTAGATTTTTACATGAGAGATGGTTTTAATTATGATCTTTGTTTGTTTGTTTGTTTTTAGGATTTTCAAGACAGGGTTTCTCTGTGTAATAGACCTGTCTGTCCTGGAACTCACTCTGTAGTCCAGGCTGGCCTTGAAGTCATAGAGATCCATCCACCTGCCTCTCCCTCTTGATTTCTGGGATTAAGGGTATGCACCACCATGCCCAGCCTGTTAATGATAATCTTTTTTTTTTTCAATTTTTTTTCCCAACATTTATTTATTTCTTCAAGTTACATCTCAATCACATACCCTCCCTCCTCCCTCTCATGGTCCCACCCTCCTACCCTCTTGCCCTTCTCCCTCCTATCTACTTTTTATCTTAATTTAAGGTATATCTTCCCCCCCCCCCAGCAGCTCTCCCTTTTACTCTAATAGAAGGCTATTTTTCTTATAACAATAAATACAGTACAAAACAATAAGAACAATTAGGCAACAATTATGAAAATTATTAGGTGTAACATACATTCCCAATATCCAATCCATATGTATTTGACAACTGATAATAATATTCTCTCTCTCTATCTATCTATCTATCTATCTATCTATCTATCTATCTATCTCTATGAGTTTAAATTCTATACCTAACTCAGTTTCCATTATAACTTTCATTAACAACTTAATGACATCTTAGACCTAGAGCATCCTTTTAATTTTTAAACAACTTAAAACTTAACTGTGAGACTATAACTATCTAGTTTTCAACCACATCAGAGACCTGAGAAGGATAAATATATCTGAATAAACAAGAAGTGCAGAGCAAGCAGCTTCCAAAACTGAGAACTGATAGGCAACTGGCTGCCTGGATAATTCTCAATTTCTCTCTATAATGTTGGAGCAACTATCTTCAGGTATTTTGCCAGTATCTCTGGCAGACATTAATTGTAAAGCAGGAATTATGAAGGACTTCCTACCCTTCTTGCCAGAGCTGGGCTGTCAACTTACCTGCTTCCAAGTTTTGTTCTTTTCAGACAGGATTCTGTCAACAGTTGAAGCAAGGGCTTTCTCTTGCCCAGTGACAAGCTTGCCACTAATGCAGCCATCTCCAAAAGGAGACCCAGGGATTTCTCTCTTTTTCTTTTCTCTATTTTTCTTTCTCTCCTATGTAGAGGGGGAAAGACTTGAAAAGAAAAAAAAGGGAATATAATCGTGACATAGGAATGATAAAGAAAAAGTCATAGATGATTGAACCTGCTCTCATATTTTGGTGTATTGTGTACTTGGTGTATAATTAAGGGTACATTTGGCTATATTGGTATAGATATTTGTATATTGATAGAAAATTAAGGTTAACTTTATTTTTAAGGTATTTTACCTATGTAATTCTTCAAAATGTAATGTGACGTTTTGGCCTTTTGATAGCAAATGTCACAAACTGTTTAGGATAATTAAGAAATGAAAACTAATAGTCATTCAAACTTGTCATTTTGTTATGTACTAGTGTAGTGTATCACAGATATTTTCTAAGTTAATTCAAAATCAAGTTGCTAAGAGACAAGCAACATTTGCTTATTTAAATATATGGAGATAGATAAGTGGTCCTCAAATACCTCAAGAGATCTATATGTCTTTTAAATATGTTTTCTTAACTTAAGATTTTTTTATATTGAGACATGTCAGCTCCTGACTGTGGAGCCTGACTGAATCCATCTTGAAAAAAGATTCCATTTTGTATTAAGTTTGACTCAGAGCTAACCTCCAGTTCCAGAACAACAACAAAATGTACCCAACCTTGTATTCCAGGGATGTTCCTTCATCATCACCAGATAGCTTACTCTGAGAAAGCACCCAAAAAGTCTAAACAAACTTTCTCATGGTCAAGTTGACTGAAGCTGGGTTAGTCAGTCACAACGAGCCAATCATAAATGGACATGACTAGTTACCCAAATGTCATCCAATCATATGATAGAATATCTGCTTCTTTGTCTGAGTCTCTATATAAACTCTGTACTTTTGGGTCTGGGGGGCTCTCAACTCAAATTGCATTGTCAGTGAGTATTGAGAGTCAAAGCTCTGAGCTTGAATAAACAACCCTCATGTATTTACATTGGAGTTGGCTCCTGGGTGGTCTTTGGGGTCTCGAGAATTGGGCAGAACACTGATGGGACCCCGTATTCTACTCCTAGTAGATGTTAACGATAATGCTGTTCAAACTTTGGAAAGGCACTCCCACCTTCTGCCTTTTTCTAAGCAAGGTTCCTTCTGAGATCTCCATCACTTGCATCTTGCTCTCATTTCTCTAGTTTCCCTTTCTATTCTTAAAGTAAATATTAAGACATATTTATGCTGGAATTTCCATAGTTATTTATCAATTTTGAGAAGAAAATTGATTAGTATTATCCAAGACAATGCACCTTAATCAAAGCTATGCCTTTATATGGAAGTTTATTTATCATTTGGTAACTTAGAGTTTTTCAATATTCCCATTAGATGGACAGTTTTGTGCTACTGCATTGTTAGACTGACAGCATAATGGGATATAGAAATATTAGCTATGGTTTGAGGGTCAGGCATGTATTTGGTTTTGAAAGAGTTTATTGTTGTGTTTTTTAGTATGAAGAGCGAATTAAGAAGACTTACTTTCACTGAACAAATGTTGTATTCAATTGAGTACCAAAAGAGAATGGACCATTAGACACCATTTTGGGGAATCATTCTTATTTCACATCAGGACTAAGAAAATCATGACTTAGAATAAGTGGTAGATATGCAAGTAGAGAGAGGATTTATCAGATTTCAAGACCATTTTACTTTCCTTGAGCTAACTGCCTTTCTGTGCAGCAATCATGTATGTTCTGAGAGGACATTTCTGTTCTAACACAGGTTCAATTAAGCTTTGTTTCAGAGTCTCATCAGCTCAATGGTTCAGGACTGATCACCCTACCTTTTTTGCCCCTCTGGGTTTAAAACACTTTCTTAGATTTTATTGTAGAAATCTGTTTTGTAGAAAGCAGAATGCACAGATGGAATCACAAGCTGCTTGTTGTTTATTTTTTCACAGCTGAAAAAGAGCTCTGAGGCCTTATTTTTCACAAAACATGTTTCTCAGTGGATGAAGCTAGTGAAGCAGTAATGAGCCCTTAACATTTGCATCATATATATATACATATATATATATATGGATGGATGGATATATGTATATATACACATATATGTGTGTTATATATATGGATGCAAATACTATGTATATATTTATGACTACAAACTATATATATATATATATATATATAATTTGAGACTAATGAATCAATAATGTTCTTGATTTCAAAATTTCCTATAATTTTTTGTTATTTTTGTGCAATCACTATAGACTGATTAGATCCAATTCTCATGTCTCTATTGGTATCCTGGGGCACTGACTTTTAAAGATTCAAAGTTTTTATGATTTTTTAATTAATCTTATTTACAAAAGGGAAGGTAATTATGTTCAAAAGAATGTGCCTTCTGATGCAACTTGAGAGGCTAATGCCCTGGGACCAGCTGCTGTCTCTACTTTCTTACCACATGTTCCTAAGCTAAGTTTTCCAGGCACAAATCATAAGTCTTAGATACTTGTTTTCCTAAAGTTTTCAAGTTCATGTTCACGTGGATCATAATGCCAGTTGCATGCCTCCCTGGCTATAAAACACTGACATACTTTTCCAGGGATTGCAGGTGCTCAGCATTTGATTTATTGTCTGCTTAAATGTTTCAGTTTCAGAGACTTACTCTACAAGATACATTACTCTCCTGTTCTTCCTTAATCCGTCTCAGCTCAAAAAACAGCATGTCATGTCTGTAAAAGAATGTACCCACACCATTTTTAGAAGTTTACATTCTCTTTGGAGCATCTTGTCTTATGTTTATTTTTCAAAGCTGTATCTCAGCATGCTACTTTGAATAATTATTTAAACTTTTTTTGGGGGGGGAGAGTTAATCTTAATTTAATTAATTATTGTTAAGTATCCCTTCCTGTCAAGTAAAAATATAGGCAGTACAAAGGGGTTCTCAGAAATTGGTTGTAATATTTTTGTGATTTTTGTCATGCCTCTGCCCCATTCTATGTATCATCAAGTCTGAACTCCCATTGTAATGTCTATTTTTCCATCATCATTTCATCTGCTGGATACTAGTTGATTTCTATAACTACAGTCTTTCTTTTCTTCTCTGTATCTTTCAGCTTTATCTTATTATCAAATATACACCCTTGAGAGTACAACAAGTCACATGCACACATGTTAAATAATTACAATGTCTTCATATTTATACACATGTGTATTTTCAGGCTTCAGTTTCTGAGTTTGTTTTACTGAATCCAGACTCAAACATTGCTTAGCTACCAACTTCCATGGTTTTTATTTAGAAATTCAAGTGTGAACAATACCAAATCTCAGGATAGTAAGATTTCTGTAGACCATATGCAAGCCCTGCCCTGAGACTCTCTTTTCACCAACATCTGCAATAAAATATACATAGCATTTACCTGCCTTTACCAAAAGTTATTGATTTGTGTTTACATATTTTACAATTTGTTTTGTTTTCATTCTCATCATAGAATCTTTGAAGTTTTCAGCACTTCTTTAATATTCTCCCTACAAATTTGTTAGAGTAAGCTTAGATATCACCATTTTCCAAAAGATTTTTCTCATTTCATGAGCCATCTTCCATATTTTAATGAAAAATTGAGACATGCTGAAAATGTAGAGCTTCCTGGGTGAAATTTATAATTACCATCTTACTTATATATAATTGTAATGACATATGATATAGTGCAGGAGGTCAGAAAGCAATGAACTGTTGGATAGATGTAAATACATAATGTTCAAGGAAGTATAATGAATAGTTAACAAAACAATTGTGATGAAGCAGTTATAAATGGGATTGGAGGAAATGTGAATCCCTAAGTTCAAGAGGATTTAGAAGAAAATAGAGAAGATAAAAACATTCAGAAGGGATTAGGTATGTTTATCTTATATTTTTTAAAAGTAGCACATGTCCTTGACTTGTTTTGGAAGACAAGAATTGAAAATTACTTAAATGGCTTAATTAATAATTTCCCCTTAAAGGCATGATAATGTACCTTGTTTATGTATTAACCCTATGGCATTTTAAGCTACATTTTAAGCTAAATTCTGTCTGATCACATGATATTTTCCCCTAGAATATCATAATGATATTGTTATGCCCAGTTCATGTAACCACAAAAAGTCAGCCAGAGCTCCAACTCGATTCTAAAGCAAAAGGATCTTTAATGGGAGGGTTACAAGTCTAGACATGGACTGACACTCTCTCCCCTCAAGGAGACAATGAATGGCCAGGAGCTTCTGGGAATAAGGGTATTTAAAGGTTAAACACTAAGGGTGGGGGACAAGTGAAAGGGTTTTAAAGCCTTGGCATTATATGATTGGCTAATCATAACTGACTTCAAACAGAGGGGTCTGGGCCAAATGGTCAGACCATAAAAACGTTAGCCAAGTCTCTTTAGGCAGGGGGCAGGGGTTGGTTCTCTTCACATAGCCATAGGGTTGAAATGTGCAAATGCTTGAAGAGGGGAAGCTATGTCTTTTTTTTTTTTTTTTTGGTTGAGAACTCCTATTATCTAGGGCTTTGTCCAGAGGGCCTATGTTATTTTTGACTCAAGGTTACTAGGAAGAGAAGGTGGGTTGTTTCTGTTTTCAGGGTAACACTGTTGTTTTATTCCTTTATGAGCTTGTAATAGCTAAAGGGGTGAGGCTGGGTAAAAGTCAAGATGAGGGTTTTTATTCTTTCAATACTTAGGTCTCTTTTGTTATGTATCTATTTGTTCTTTCAGAATAAGTAATTTTAATAGTCTGTGTTTTTATAACATTTTACTCTTTCAGCTCAGCTAGTACTTTCCCTCCATATAGATTCCACAAATAAATACACTCATGCAACATTTAATGAACAGACATTGTGAGAAATCTATTATTAGTTAATCTTTCAAATGTGCTAACATCATTGCTTGAGTAAGTTAAGACCACTTAAGTCACCAGGCATTGTAATATTATGGAACTAACATTGCATATGTGACATATTGCTGACTGGAGAAATGTTAGACATGGAATAACTTTGTCTGTGTGTCTATGTATGTGTAAGTCCTTGTGGTCTTTAAAGATAGCAATATTTCATATGGGATTTTTCTACACATTTTTTTATTTCTGTTTTTTCCCATTCATTTTCATCTAGTCAAGTTCCATTTATAACATCACTGTAAATTTGTAACAGATAAGGGTCCCTTCACTGTCATGCAGGTTTACTTCTAAATCCTCACCTATCATATATAGGTTGACTCCATGTGGGAAGAGAGCGTTTACTTACTAGACTATTTCAAAGGTTCAGATGAGAATAAAACCTTGAAGATGCTCTTACTGTCAGATCAAAAGCACAGATCTTTAAGAAACATCTCACTTCTTCACCCACACTAGTTAGTATGTTAGGAAACAGGTTGTTATTTTTCTCCTATGCTCCTGTAGTCTAGATTTTTGTCTGCAGTGCAGGCAGGGCCAAAGTTCAGAAGTTGCCAAGTTCTTTTGAGTTCACTCTTCAGTTACCAGCTTTCAGGCTTGCATATACTCTGTATTGGCAGTGACCATGGACATTGTTGAAAAGTATACTCATAAGAAGGACTCCCATCTGCTCTCTTTCATTGTGCAGATGAAATTGGACCCATTTCTTCATTTCTCACATTGACATTTGCCACGGTCCAAGTGTGTCCAGAAGGATTACTGTTGTCCCTTGTTATACTTATTGTTGTTCCCAAGCATGAAACCCTTTTCCAGACAACAATCATTCAAATTACAGATATACAATAAGCCATAAGGTGTGACTACATAGAAACTCCTTTTCAAAGTATGTGACCACAAAGATAGAGTTAATAGCTTATAGTCCTAGAATCTCCCTGTATGGCCTGTGGTTGAGTTAGCATAGAGATCAGCAAGCTGGAAAGTTCCTGGGACACCTTCCCTGAGGATAAGTTCTACTAACAGAGAGCTAAAGATAAAAATCTAGGGAGGGAGAGTCTGGGAGAAACATTCTGGAGGATCTGAGAGAGATCTCCCTCTACAGATAGCAATCATCACCAGGTCATTAATAATATTCACTCTCAGCCTTTGGGGTAAAAAACAGGTATTTCATCCTTTGAGAAAACACCCACTGCTACATGGATAACAATCCTTGTTTCTGTAGTGATCTGTGTGCATAAGAACCTTTGTGCCCACAAAAATTCAGTGGCTGGAATAAGCTGATATATGTTACTGTGGAACCCAGATCTAGTGTATGAGGCCTGGTTCACAATGACAGCATTACAAAGAGTATAATATATATATATATACATATATATATATGTATATATTTACCTCTATAATTCTTCCCAAAGTTTACTATATTTAAGTATGATGGCAATAAACTGTCTGGCACTGTACTCAGTAGAAGTTTGATCTAGCCTGTTGAATACGTTGGTTTAAACTAAGCTCCATTCTCACAACTTCACAGTACATCTTCCTGCCTGTCTTGACACCTGCAGGGATTCCCAACACTAAAGGATAGCCAGGGAACATTCAAGATCTGAAGGCATGGAGATCAGAGACTAACATGGCAGTAGGCTTTTTTTTTTTTCCACATAGTTATGGGCTGCATAGGACCTAATTGGACAATAGTGTAATGCTATACACAGGCTTCATAGGAACTTGTCAAAAATAACTAATCCTGGGTTTATGATCTGTAGGTGATTCTTGAATCTGTAGTTCAGGGTGAATGTTTTGTACAAGTCAATAAAGATCATATCTCTTATCACTATATAAACTGCTTTCTCCCCAATCACAGTTTTATTTGCTCAGAAGATAACCCTCAGTAACCCTAAGAAGTTTGTTCGCATAAGAGGCTACTATAGCCTTTCTTTCACCAAACTAAAATAAGTGTGCTCTATTTTCAACACTTGATTTTGTATCTGGATCACTGTCTCATGGTCTTCAGAAGAAAAACTTATAGGAAGACTCAGAAATAGGTCCATTGCTCACCCAGAAGCCACCTGAATGATCTTTGTTTGTCCTCTTTAGAAATATTGTACCCATATTGTAGACCTGTTGCCTTTTACAGGTCTCTTGTGGCAGTTATCTTTCTGGGGCAAGTGAAGTAAGTATATGTTTCTAAATATTTAGAGCACTGCAGTAACATTTTGTAGCTCCAGGTATTACATTCATTTCATAAGTCAAATATCTACTTCTCTATATTACAAAGACAAGTTATGTGGAATGGACTACCTTTGTTAAGAGGAGAACCTGGGCTATGTGGTGTATGCTGCAGGAAACTTTTCTTGGTGATCTTGCAAAGACATAGTCACTTACCTTCCAATTTCTTAGACATACAAAAGTAGATATGAAAAATGCAGTGAATGTGAAATCATTGCAGAAGAGGTGTCTGACCAGTATTAACAACTGTTTGGTTAATTCTTATTTAAAATATGATGACATTCTGTGCCTTAGCCTAGGAGACATGGAATCCAAAATATAACAAAGAATGCTGATTTTCTGGACTCCCTCAGAAATAACATTAATAAAGCATGTATATCAAATAATTCATTTACCCTGATTAGGTGCTATGATCATTAGAATCTCAGCTCCCTACCTATAAGTGATATGTCTCATAAATTCCATTATACTCATGTAAGTGTATGTGTGTATATAGGTGTTTGTTTGTGTGTTCTATCATGAAAGATTCAAACATTCTGGTAACACAAGCATAGTAAATCTACCTCCTACACAGTTTACGAGATTCCAGTGTTGGCAAGTCATACCAAGTTGGTGACAGAATGGTGGATATAAATTATTTCATTGCTTTTAGTTTTTGTGTCCTATAGAATTGATTCAGCTTTTTATGTTCATTAATGCATTGTTGGTAAATAATTGATTTTCTTTAAATGTAAATAAGACATTAGATTTTCTAATTCACCAAATTGTTAAAATCATGATTCAGAATGTATTATTCTAGGAACATTTAAAAGAATGAAAAGGTGTAGACAAAGTATTTATTTCTTATTAACTTTGGGTTAACTTTCTTTTCATAGTTATCCAGGATATAACAATTGGTATATGTGCATAATGGTTGCCATAAATTGGCAGTTCAACAAGACTGAGAAATACCTGGAAACAAACCCCTGGGCATGTTCCTGATGTATTTTCTAGATTTGGATTAATTGAGTCAGAAAGATCTACCCTAACTTCAGACAATTACAGTCCATGCACCTGGTTATTGGACAGCATAAAAAGGTGGACATTAGTTAAGTGCCAGAATTCACTCTTCTTTGATTCTTTCTATGAATGCAGTGTGACCACCTGCTACCTACTTGAACCACACTGCATCTTCCACATGATGGATTCCCCTTTCCACCCTTGACCTGTAGGCTTTGGTTGGGTATTTTGTTACAGAGTTGAGAAAATTGACTAATACAGAAACTTGGCAGTTACTGGACCATGAGCCTCTGTAGTCTGTTGGAATTGGTGTAGTTAAAGAATGAGAATGCTATAAGCACATCTTGATGGATAATGGGGGTGAGAGTGTGGAGGACCACAATTCTTAGAGAAATACTAATAAATACTAATAGTGGAAGACTGGTTCCTTTGAAGTGAGTCTTTGGCTACATATCCTGAGATGTTAAACAAAATTCAAAATTAATGAAGTAAATTTTGACAAAAGTAATTTATTTTATTTTATTTCTTCAAGCTACATTTAATCACAATTCCCTCTCTACTCTCCCCTCCATTCCCACCCCCAACCCTTTTCTCCCTCACACTCCCCTATCTGCTTCCTTTTTTATAATTTAAGGTATATCTGACAAAAGTCATTCAACATCAATATGATTCACAGCTCTTATGTTAAGCTACAGTGAGAGAAAGAACAATATAAAACTGATGTTTGGAAAGAAAATGAGAATGGACAAGTTACAGCTGCCAAAATGAAGAGTGATGAGTGAGCAGCCATATTATTAAAAAGATCAGTGTAGAGGAATTTTACTCCCGCAACATGGGTGCTCTGATCACATCCAAAGACTTTTTAGGTCTTTGTGATCCAGCTGGAATGCAGACATGCCACACACCTTTAATCCCTCTGAGTGGGATACAGACTTGTTCTTAGTACATACCTTTAATTTAAAACAATAAATATAAGATTAGGTTATAGAAGGAAGCAGGCATGTTTGAAAACGACATGTAGATTAGGGGCAGACAAATTGATGAATGAGAGAAAGGTTTCACAGAATGAATCATAGCTAGGATATTCCCAACTCTCATGGGACGCTATTTAAGAGCAGAGCAGGGAGAGAGAGTCAGTCAGTCCAGTCTGTTCTGGCAGTTCGGTTGAGCAATCAGTTCTGTTTTTTCTCAGTCTTCTGGGAGTCAGTGAATAAGTACAATGCAGTGGAGTTGAGCTACTTTGTGAGTTCCTGCAGAGGCAGTTGAACCCAGAGAATGAGAAGGAGCCAAATATTAGAACAGATTGCTAGAAATAGTTTGAGGCCAAGCACAGCAATTCAGTCAGAAGCTGAGAGAAGCCAGTTTGAATACGACACCTTAGAGAGGAGTTTGTGCCAGAACAGTTGAGTTGAACAAGAGACCCAGAATTCAGAAAGAGCTATAAAGGGTGACTGTTCAGTAGTAAGCCGCTGAGTTGACAATTACATCAGGTGAATACAAGTTACTTTTATAGACCAGGACAAGAGAAAAACTTTGTTCAGTGTAAAAAAAAAAAAAAAAAAGATACTGTAAGGTACCACTATCCAACAATTCTTGTGAATTGATCCATTCTATCTAGTGAAAATGCAAGTTATTTGACAGGAGAGTCTAAATGGAGAGTGCCACTGGTGGGGTTCTCTGCTGCTATATGACTCCCTAGGGAATTGTGTTTCCCCAGGGTCTGAGCACAGGCTGAAACAACAGTTCTTCCAGAAGGTGAGAATATACCATGAGCTTGTAGCAGAATTGGCAGCATCATCCACATGGTACTGTTTTACTGGAATGGAAGCTGCATGATATATTGGATGCCTTAGGAACTTTGTATCAAAGTTACTTACTTAACATCACTGTGTGGCAGAATTAGTGACCCTTGTAAGAAATCACTAGCAGGTTATTGCTAGACACTGGGATGGTAAAGGATAAAGCTACAATAGAGGTTTTAGTATGTCAGAGATACCAGGATCAAAGTAAGTTTCAGACTTGACACAGTGGGAAGCCAGGCAAATAGACCTGTACCCAGAAAAACTGTCTGGGAAGGCTACCCAAGTCTTTTAGAGGTCAGATGATTCCATTAGAAACCTCATTGTGCAGACATGGAGCTGCAAAAGGACTTGGTGTTTTATTGCTATGATTATGTCTTGCTTAGGTTGATCATCCCTTGCTACACTATCATTCCTCCCTTTTAGAGTGAAAATGTTTAATCTATATTATTGAATATCAGACACATATGCATATATAATATATAACATATATATATAAAATATATTATATATATAACATATATATATATATATATGGGGCTTTTTGCTGAATATGTGATCATGCTGTGAACCCTGAGTTTGAGAATTGAAAAATCTGTTTGTAATTATGGGATGACTTGACTTTTAATTTAAGAACTTTCTGATTATTGTAAACAAGCACTTATGGTGTGGCTCAGCTCTAAACACACACTTTCAGTCCAAGAGCTTTCTGTATACAGGATTATCTAAAGTTAACCCTAGGTCAAGAAGTGGAGAAAGAAACCAACAGTGAGGGATTAAACAGAAAGTAGGGACATTGAACTGAGGATATTTAAGACAGTGTGGAGAAGTTTTGTGTGTGTGTGTTTTTTGTTGTTCTTTTGTTTGTTTGTTTTGCATTGTTTTGTTTTTCTATCAGAAATTTTCTCCTTTGGAGTTTTTTCTCTTTCACAGAGTTCTTCTTTCTTTGGGTTTTCCTCTTTGTAGTTTTATCCTTCTAGGCTTCCTCCTGTAGGTTATGCTTGGCTTTTTAGTTTAGGGCTTTTGGCTGGAGTGATAGTGGAAGAGGATTGTCAGCTGGGTGCTTTCTCTGTCTCTTTGAGACAACAGTTTTCAACCTAGCATCTGGCTACTGAGTCTTCATTGATAAAATAGAATGACTGGGATATTTTAGTTTTCTAAAACAGGGTCTCATAATGAAAAGATTACCTTGAATCTCTGAAGAGGCTTTGGACTTTGAACTTTTAAAGAGTGTCTAGTTCTGTTAAATATAAGGGAGTTTGAAGTTGTTACATTATGAATTGTTTTGAACCCATGTATAAAAGGAGTCAGATATATTTATCCCTCTCAGGTCTCTGAGGTGGTTGAAGAATAGATAGCTAGAGTCTCATAGTTAAATTTTGAGTTGTTTAGGAATCAAGAGGGTGTTCTGGATCTAAGAAGATATTTTTAAAATTATGAAGCAAGTTAGTATGAAAGCTGAGTTAGATATAGAACTTTAAACTCATGGAGATGGTTAGATAGTAGAATGTTAAAGTCAGGTGCCAAATACATATGGACTGGACATTGGGAATGTATGCTAAGCCATATAACTCTTATAATTGTGGCCTATTTATTTCTGTTGTTTTGTATTGTATTTATAGTTATAAGAAAAAGAACCGTTTTTTGTACTGAAAGGGAGAGCTGTTGGGGGGAAAAAAGAAATACCATAAACTAAAAAAAAAAAAAAAGAAGGGAAGGGAATGGGGGGGTTGAGGGGGAGGAGGGTGGAAGGGTGGGACTGGAGGGGGGAGTAGGGAGGGGATTGTGATTGAGATGCAACTTGAAGAAATAAAAAATAAATTATTAAAAAAAGAAAAGGAGTAAGAGATTATGCTTTAAAAATTATATATCTGTGTTTAAATTGGCAAGAAATGGATTCATGCTTGTTAATATTGTGAACCTCTCAGTATTTAGAATAACATAGGAGTCAAATGTCTGGGAATGTCTGTGAGGAATTTTCTAAGTTGGGTTAATACTGTGATGATTAATTTTGATAATCAAGTTGAAAAAACAAGCAAACAAGAAATATTTTTCTAACTTGAAAGCCTCTTGGCTTACCTATGAGTGATTATGTAGATTGGACTACACCTTGGTCATTTCTGTTAAAAATTTTAGAGCAAGGGAAGACTCTAAAACATAGGCAGGATCATTCCATGGATTGGGGTCTTAACTACATGAAAAAAAGAAAGAAAAAAGAAGAAAGAAAAAAGAAAGGAAGAAAGAAAAAAGGAAAAAAAGAAAGAATGAACGCAGCACTAATATTCATCATTATCTGTGGACTCAAATTTGACTGTTGTATCCTGTTTCAGCTATCATACCTTCCCTGCCATGTGGCCTGTATCCATCGGAATTCTATGCCAAAGTAAACCCTTCCTCTTTCCCCTTAATCCTCTTGTCCTTTTTTCCCTCCTACTCAAATTCCTCTTCGTTTATTCATCCTCCTCTTCCTCCTTCTTGTTTCTTCCTCCTCCTATTTTAGACCAGCCCTCACTATGTAACGGTGGTTGGCCTTAAACTCATGAAGATCTGCATATATATATTATATATAATTACATATATTTTATATTTATTATATAATTTATAATTATTAATTTTATTTTAATTATACATAATATTTTAAATAATTATGCATATATAATTATTTATTTATAATTATATATATATATATATTGCTGAAAATAAAGTTTTGTCACTATGCCCAGATAATGCTTCTTTCTTCAAATTCTTTTTTAAAAATGATTTTTATCACAACAATGAAACAAGTAACGCAGTCACCCTTAATGTGGGTTATGCCATTCAATGGAGTGGTGTCTCAAACTGCTTATAAGGGCATCTTCAAAAACCCCAAGAGATCTGCAGAATATGGCATTCAAAGATGTGGTCTTAAATTAAGGTTTTTTTTTTGATATCGTGACATATCAGCTCCTGACAGCACCCCCTATTCTACTCCAAGTAGAAGATAAGCATCGAAGAATCTCCATTGTAAGATGGTTGAATTAGTGGCAAGCCTATCTCTTGGCATGTAAAAACCCCTTGCACCAACTGCAGACAGACTGCTGTCCAAAAAGGACAAAACTTGGTAGCAGGGAAGTCGACAGTCTAGCTCTGCCAAGACAGGGTAGGTTAGTCCTTCACAATCCCTGCTCTACAATAAATGTCTGTCAGAGAAACAGGACCAAAAGGCTGAAGACTGTTGCTGGAATGTATGGAGAGAAAATGGGAACTGTCCAGGTAGTCACTGGTTTGTCATTTCTTAGTTTTGGAAGCTGCAGGCCCTGCACTTCCTATATAATCAGATATATTTATCCTTCTCAGCTCTCTGAGGTGGTTGAAGAATAGACAGCTTGAGTCTCATAGCTAAATTTTGAGTTGTTTAGGAATCAAGAGGGTGTTCTAGATCTAAGAAGATGGTTATAATAGTGATGCAAGTTAGTATGAAAGCTAAGTCAGTTATAGAACTTTAAACTCATGGAGATTGTTAGAAGGTAGAAGGTTAAAGTCAGGGGCCAAATATGTATGAACTGGACATTGGGAAGGTATACTGCGCCATTTAACTCTCATAAATGTGGTATATTTAATTCTGCTGTTTTGTACAGAATTTACTGTTATAAGGAAAGAACCATTTGTTGATTTGAAAAGGGAAGCTGTTGGGGGGGAAGAAGGGGGAAGGGTGGGACAGGAAGGGGGAATAGGGAAGGGTTTGTGACTGAGATGTAACTTGAAGAAAAAAAATAAAGTACTTATATAAAAAATGCTAAGAGAATCCCACATAGTAAAAAAGAAAAATGCATGATAGCCCTTTAACAACAATAATCTACAGAAAATAAAGTAACCTGCATATAAAAAAAAAAAAGAAAACCATCTGAGCACCAGCATTCATTGATTTCTGCTTCCTGACTTGGGGGTGCCAAGTGACCAGCTGCCTTAACCTCTTGTCTCCACTTCCTTGAGATGTTGGGATATATCTCATCAAACTGGGAGCCAAAAGAAGTCTTTACTTCCTTAAGCTGCCTTTCTCAGGTATTTGATCCCAATGAGAAAAATAACTAATACAATGATAATGTAACTCATTGTTGTCACTCTTATCAATCATATGAAAGCAAAGTTTTGTAATACTCATTTTGTTTTAGCCAGTATGTTCATGTGAATACTTCATATTTTGTTTTTAGAAGAATGCATCTTGATTCAAGTTATAAATTCACAGGAATAAAGTTATTCATTATCAAATTTATACCCAGATGGAAATTATACATATAATGAGTATATGTGATTCTTTAAGCTGTATAGGCAATGACTTATAGCACCTTTAGTGAAAGGTAATTATTTATTACCCAAGTTTCCATCAGTTATTGTATTATAGTGTCTTCACATAGATTGTTCTTACAAGCTAAATAATTAGAATTAATCTTACCTCATTCCCCCTTCAGATGCAGGTAATTAGAAAAGACATCTTTTTTTTAAACTTCATATTATCAATATTTTATTATTGCTTTTCACAAAGTAAAATGCAGCCTGGAGAGGAGATGAAGCTAATACAAAACAAAAGAAAACAAAACAAAACAAAACAAAAAAAACCCTGAATGTTGGCAAAGAAATATCCTTAAATATTCCTGGAAGTTTGATGTCATTTCTTAATCATTATACTTCACCAGGGAATCTTTTCAGCAACACTTAACAAACCTATAAAACACACAAACACACACACACACACACACACACACACACACACACACAGACAGACACACACACACACACACACACAGACACAGACACACACACACACACAATGTGTGTCTGTGTAGAATCTTTTTTAGAAGGTACAGTAACAGGATGTGTATCACATACAGACAAATAGATGAAAAATGAATTCAGAATTACCAAACCTGCTCATGCCTTTCTGAAATGAAAAATGTTCTTGAATAAGCATGTACTATATCAGCACATTTTGTTAAGTATGAAAAATAAAAACAGCAACAATTAGAAACTGAGTGTTATAAATTACAGTCTCTTACAAATGAAGAGTAATGGATAATCTTATCTAAGGTGAACTAGAAAAATGTAATTGGGAGTTTAACTGCTAAGCTAATAACATTGAAATGAAATGAATAGGTTTTTCTGTATCATAAGTTTTTCTTTTAAAATAGCCTCATTAAAAATAAAATGTATAAGATAGTTTTAAAACTAAATTTATAAAATACAATTTACAAAGTAGACTCATTTTATTTTGATTAATAGATTTTCTTATTGAAAATATGCTTACTTTTCTCAAACCACCCAATTCATGAACAGATGTTAAGGTGCTATAAATTCATACCATTTTCTAAGCGGGTCCAGACATGTCAAAGATGATTTTGAAGTAACATTGGGATATACAAACTCTATATCATAACATAGTGAACAGATAAATTAATGCAAAAAAGGGTGGAAAGAAGTTTGAGAGAGAAGACTGAAGGAAATTTTGGTTTTATGTATTCTTTCATATATATTTTCTGCACACACATTTATATAAAGTATCCCTTGTATAGGGTATTGGGACTTCTCAGGAGTGACTTCTGTCCTACTTCCCTCCAATGAATAACCTGCAAATGTTTGAGGAGTGTCTGTGAATGGCATGATAAGAGAAATATTGCTGTCATAGAAAGGAGATTTGATGATGTGGCGCCTCAATTTTGGAAAAGTTATGTGTACTTGTGTGCTTGATGTCTAGTTTAATTCTCAACTTTATGCAATCTAGAATTACCTTTGATGGAGAGGGTTCGCTATAAAGGATTGCTTAAGTTAAGTTGCTCTGGTCCTTCCCTGTGTTACAACTCTTAAACTGATGGAGAATACTTGCCCACTGTGGGCACACTGTTTCCTACTCAAGCTACCTTGAACTGTATATGGGTAATAAAAGTGAGCTAGCTGACTGTAAGAATGCATGCTTTCCTATCTTTTCCTGAATATGGCTCCAATGTGAACAGTTCTCTCAGGTCTCTACATTTATTGATTTTCCTGGTATGAAGGACTGTAACATGAAGCTGTGATCTAAAATAAACCCTTTCTGCCCTAAGTTGGTTTTGTCAGCATATTTTATTACAGCCACAGGAAATGAAACAAAGGTAGTATGTGTCATGAATTTGAAAATAGGATAAATTTTTGTTACCTAAATATGTCTTTTGACAGCTCTACTGAGTAAGATGAGCACAGTAACTTAAACCATACTTGAATTCTCCCATTGTTCTGAAGAACAAAAATCAAAATGATGATCTAGTTGGATAACTTGAAGGACTGTGATTTTGAATAGATTCTAAAAGAATGTGTTTCTTGACTACTTCAGCTTCCAGTGCTTACCATCCTCTCTTAGACTTTGTCTTTAGTCTCAAAGGACAGCATCTGTAAGTTTTTCTGTCCTCTATATTCAGGTATCATCCCTCTGTCTTCTTATAAAAATGAACCTGATGTACTTAGAACATACTTACATAATGCATAATAATCTCGCCACTTTCAGTTTACTAATTCTGTTGTGTCCCAAATCTCTTTATATGTAGGGATTAGGTCATGAATTCCTTTTGAAAAGTTAGCTCTTAGATCATTGAATAGAATTAACGTAATATAATGGTTAATTCTTATTGTCAACTTCACATGGTTAGGAATTACCATGGAAAGTCTATTCTATTTCCCCTTCCCACAGAGATTCATGCATCACCCCCTTGAGCCTTCTTTGTTATGTAGCCTCTCTGGGTCCATGGATTGCTGCATAACTGTCATTTACTTGACAGCTAGGATCCATTTATAAGTGAGTGCATACCATGTTTGTCTTTCTGGGTCTGAGTGTCTAGTCTTATTGTAACTTGATATAAATTATTCAGTTGATATGCCTGGCAGACTTGCTCTTTTCTGAAGGGAGATAGAGGAGGAGTAGATCTGGGGAAGAAGGGAGGTGGGAGGGAGACTGGGAGGAGTAGAGGAATGGGAAACTACAGTCAGGAAATATTGTATGAGAGAAGTATAAATTTTAAAAAATCATCATACAAACACATTTCTGGGAACATCATGAGAGTGTTGACAGAAAGGTAGCCCATTCTGAATGAGGGAGGCTCTGTCCCATGACATGGGGTCCAAGACTAAGCAAAAAGATAAAGCAAACTGTCTACCACCATTTATTCTTCTTTGTTTCCTGAATGTAGATACAGCATGAGTTGTTGCTTTTTGTTCTTTCTACCAGGACAGTCTTGCTGTGATGGGATGCATACATTCCAACTCTATATTATAGCAAAAGCTATAATAAGCCTTTGCTTCCTTAAGTTACTTCCTATCAGTTACTTTGGTCAAAATAACTTACCAAATATATTGCCAAGTATGAAGTATGGCTTAGCACCTATGACCAGGACTTAGATGTACAAATGGATTTGAAGAGTGTAATTAGGCTGCATTAAAAAAAAAGATGTTGAAGCAAAAATTGATGGTTGACAAGAGATAAAATTATTAAGAAGCTTTAGAAGATTAATTTTGAAGGTAGCTCACTTGCAAGGCTTCAATAAATTGGAATACTCATAGCCATTTGGGCACTAATTCTTATTATTGAGCCCACAAATGATTTAAGTCATGTAACTTATATCTAAATTGCTCTGGGGGGTGAGCCAAGTACTTCCATAGGGGGTGGGGAATTCCTATTATCCCATGTTTAATGAGTCATTGAAAAACAAGGGTAAAAACTTCTAGGTGAAGATTTAAATCAGTAAGTAGTTTTAAGAAATATTTAATATAAGAAGGCCACCTGAAAAATTAATTAATAATAGTTGTTATTAACACACCTGAGTATGGAAAGATGTAATTCAGTGGTGAAGGCTTCTTCTCATTGTGCTTGAGGCCCTGGGTAGGCTCTTAGCAGTGCAACAAAAAATTAATAATAATAATAATAATAATAATAATAAAATAATTATTAGAAAATAAAAAGTAGTACAATTCAACTAAAAAAACTCAAGAAATTAAATTGAGGCAACTACAAACTGCTTGATAAGATTAAAATAATAAAGTCTTTACAATGTGATAGACTTTCTACAGTAAGGGCTATTTATATAGGTGCACTTGAAACTCCAGTATGGAACTAATGAATTTCCAAGATAAAACTATGTAGTTACTTGACAAAGTAATCCCAGTTGTAATATATCTGTTAAGGTGAGGTTTTAAATTTTCTCATGTTTTCTGTTTCAAGAACACATAATGAAAATAACTAGAAATTTTAATGAAATAATTACCTATCAGTAAAGACAGAAGAGAATAACGAGTACAGAGCAGACTGCATTTTCTACTTGTAATTTATTCTATGGCTTTTACTTTGAAATATGTTAACAATTTACATAATTTATAAAGTAACATAGAAAAAGAAAAAGCCAATTCCAAAACCTTGAAGATACACTGAAACTGGCTAGTTGTCAACAAAATCAATTATAAGAAATAATTTTCAAATCATACGAATTGATTATAACTCTTAACATTGATACAAGTAAATACAAAAAAGAGAACTTGAATTTTTCAAGTGTTATTTTACAATCAAATAATATTATTGTCATTTAAAACTACTGTATGCACAGTGTGACACATAGTAAAAAGGGGAATACTATTTTAAGAGCAATATTTTAAGAATAAAATTAAGACCAGAATAAAAAAAAATCATTCTAAGTTTAACTAAATCACTGTAATATTAAAACTCAAATCCTTTCTAAGTTAAGAAATATGTAAATCTCTTAAGTATCCACTGAAAATATATGGAAATCTATGATATAATCATAATGTAGAGTACAAAGAACTAGAATATCATTTTTAGCATGATGTTTCCTAAATATCATAAAGAAAGATGAAATATTTCTAGTATAAAGCTAAAAGATTAAACAACAAGTTAGCAAATATTCACAAAGCAAGAATCTTCTAAGATTACGTCAAAAATTTCCCAAGAACAAACTGAGGAACTTCTTGCTAGCTCAGTCTGGAACAGTTTCATTTTCCTAATGAGTAATGACTGGTGCTTACTGAGGCACATAAAATACATAAGTTTTATTGAGTTCTAATGTAAAAATTTATAAATGAAAAACAAAAAACATCTCAGGATATATTGCAACCAGAGAATTCTCTGGTTGCAAACCAATAATAGAGAAATACCTAGCTCTAAAATAATAAAGAAAAAGGAATCCTCTAAAATACAATAGATCTAGTCAGTCATCTCAAGGACATCGTGTGACAGACAGCTAAGACAAATTAATATGCTTTTAATTGGAATAGAGTTACACACGTGTTCCCTCATTCTTTCCTTCCTTCAGTGTCTACTAACTACCCTTGCTAGGATTGTGTGTGTGTGTTTGCATAAACAAATGTAAATATAATTTGCTGAGTCTATTTTGGTTGTAGGTATGTAACTGGCCTCAGGGCAGACCAATCTACATTGCATAGCCACTATCGTGTGACATCTCTGTGAGACATCAGTTCTGATTCTAGCATTCATTAGTGCCTATAGTTCTTGTCTAGGAATAGGCCTCTGAAACATTTCCCCCTCAGCTCGTCTGTTGGTGTCACAATTGCTGCAGTCTTCTTTATACAGATATTTATATTAGAGATTGCTTCACAGCCAAATTCTTGATATTTTGGCTCTTACAGCCTTCCTACTTCCTCTCCTGTGACATTCCGTGATTCAATAATGCAGGAACTGTAATGTAGATGTAGCCACTGGGGCTGGTCTTCACAGGACCTTTGATTTCTTCATTGCATCCAGTTGTGACTATCTGTGTTGGTCAGCATTTGGTGAAAAGAAAAACTTCTTTCATTAGGGGTGGTAGCTTACTTATCTTTGGATATAAGCATGAGATTTGGGATGCAGTAAGGAAGTCAAAGAGTATAGTAGAATCTTTTCTAAGGTCCATGACCTCACTAGCCCTAGAAAGTTGTCTAAGTTCCAGTATCAGGAGTGATTTCTCTCCTGTTCAATGGGTTATAAGTTTAATTAAGCAGCTTTTGGTTATCACTAACCTATGAGTACCACTTCCTGAATACCTTGCTACACTACTAATTGCTATAGTTCATGTATGTTGCAGCTGGGTAGGACTGTTTAATTGCTTCCCTCCCTCAGAAACTTGCATAATATTTCATGTAACCATGGGAACCAGACCACAAAGGGAAAAAAAAATCTTTCAAGTCAGATCCAGCTGGAATATATTGGGTCCTAAGTGTTTGGTCTTGTCAGTAACACAGTGTCACCTCCAACCACTTGAGGCAACCAAAGGCTATAATAGATTATATCAAGTGAGATAACCTAGAAAGACAAATATTACATGTTTTTTATCATCTGTGGTGCCTAGCTGCTAATCCTCACATGTGAGTATAACAAGATGAAGTAACCACAGAAACCAGGAAATCATAAAAGGATCATAGGTGACATGAGATGGCTTGGAAGGTGAATACAATGATATAGATGGTATGAAGTGAGAAATGGAACAATGAGGAAAGGGCTCCAACTAGGGAGGATAAAGGAGGAAAGACGTTACTACAGAAGGAGAATGATACATGGGGGGAAATCACACCAAAGTTGCTGGCTAAAGCCTCAAGGAATAATGTAGTTTATATTTATCTAAAATTATGCTTAATACATATAACTGTGCATGCATGTTTATAGAAGGTAAGCCAGTTGGCCTGACAATACTCCCCACAAGAACCACAGGGTAGCAAGACCTCAGTTTGAGGCATGAGAAATCTCCTTTCTCATGGTTGTCAGGGTAGTCCACATGACTGTCAAAACAATACAGGTAAGTAAAATCCGAAGATTCAAAAACATTCTGCTGAGTGCTGGATTTACTTTGTCTTACCTACTCATTCTTGTATCTTTGTAACAACAGAATTCATGGAGTCATCTATACATTACTGTTGGAAAATGTAATTTGCTTGTATAAACAAATTAGGTTCAATTCTAGGTTTAGATATTAATGCTTTTAATGAGAAGAGTAATGTCTTCATGTGTTCTGTGTGACTGTAAAATAATACTCTTGGCTGAAAAAAATGATAGGAAGAAGAAACTTAGCTCTCAAATGTTGGAGACTTGGAAGTCCGAGATCAAAGAACTAAATAAAAATCATTTTTTTCCTTTATGATGCAATAAAGAAAGATAGGTCAAGAGATTATGTGGTAAATAAGTCATCCAAAATTTTCTTTCATCAGGAATATATTGTGTGACAATGATCTGAAAACTCACAGCGACTTCAATCTGTTCATGAAGGTGTTGGTCTTATAATCTAACCCTTCTAAAAATCCACCACATCATCATGCTGCAATAATGAAAATTAAATCTCACATTGAATTTTGGGCAAATTCAAGGCAGATACAGAAGTAATCAGATATACCCACATTTTCTATACCAGTGATTCAGTTCCTTCAACAAATATGTGGAATAAAATGAAAAGTCAAAAGAAGCAGCAGAAATGAGCACATTGTAAGGGAAATGACAGGAGATGCACTTTGTAGGCTTTGTTTTAGTTGTGTTTTGAATAATTCCACCATTAACCTACATTTTAGTCAATTAGAAAACATGGACCTCCCCCAACCCTACACTAACTGTAGGAAACTGGAGAAAGCTGGTAGTGAGAGAGGTAGACTTCAGCAGAGACAAAACACACCATTTGGTTTCCCAGTGCCAAACAGTCAGCCTTGAAAACATACATACAATTAACTTTATATGGGTCAAATAGGTTTTATTTAGGAATTTATATGTATATATATATTCATTCAACAACAAGTAGTGATGTAAGAGTTCATGAATTTGAAGGAAAACCTAGAGAGGTATACAGAAGAGTTTGGAGGGTGGGACAACAAGGGAGAGATATTTTAATTGTATTATAACCTCAAAAAATTCAATATGACTTTAAATTGAACTAACATTAAATAAAAATTTAATTATGATATGTTATTATACATATATATTCATTTTACATCTCAATTACAGGATGCTCCCTGTCTGACCCTCTTCCCCTTTCTCCTCTGCTTCTTCTCAGAAAAGGAGAACAGTCCCCTATTAATCAACCCTGATTCATCAAGTCGCTTCAGGACTAAGAGCATCCTCTTCCACTGAGGCCCGACAAGGCACCCTAGCTTGGATAAAATAATCCACAAACAGGCAACAAACTTCATGTGGAGAGAGCACATGTTCTACTTGTTAGGGGATCCACATGAAGACTGAACTTTCTATCAGCTACATATGTGTAGGGGGTCTAGGTCCAGTCCATACATGCTTTTGGTTGGTGCTTAAACTCTGTAAGCCCCCAGGGGCCTAGCTTTGTTGACTTTATTGGTCTGGTGGAATTCCTGTTCCCTCAGAATCCCTCTAGTCTCCCTCCCACTCTTTTATAAGACCCCCTGAGTTTGGATGTTTTGATGTTAGTCCCAGAATTGGTTTCAATCCATCGCTGGGTGAGGCCTCTCCGAGGGTAGTTATGATAAAACAATACTGTACAATAAAAGAAGATCTGGAGGTATCACAATTTCTGACTTCAATACTTCTGGAGGTATCACCATCCCTGACAGAGCAATAGTAATAAAAACAGCATGGTATTGGCATAGAAATAGACTGTTTGATCAATAGAATTGAATCAAACACCCAGAAATAAACCACATATCCATGTACACTTGATTTTTGACAAAGAAGCCCAAACCATACAATGACAAAAGGGAAGCATCTTCAACAAATGGTGTAGGTCTAACTTGATGTCTACATGTAGAACAATGTAGATAGATCCATACTTATCACCCTCCACAAAACCAGTTATACTAAATCTAATTGAAAAGAAAGTGGGGAAAAGCCTTGACATCATTTGTGCAGGAGACAACTTTGTGAATAGAATAATACCAGCTTGGGCACTAAGATCAACAATTAATAAATGAAACCTCATTTATTAATTGTTGATCTTAGTGCCCAAGCTGAAAGCTGAGCTAGATATAGAACTTTAAACTCGTGGAGATGGTTAGATAGTAGAATGTTAAAGTCAGGTGCCAAATACATATGGACTGGACATTGGGAATGTATGCTAAGCCATATAACTCTTATAATTGTGGCCTATTTATTTCTGTTGTTTTGTATTGTATTTGTAGTTATAAGAAAAAGAACCATTTTGTGGACTGAAAGGGAGAGCTGTTGGGGGGAAAAAGAAATACCTTAAACTAAAAAAAAAAAAAAAAGGGAAGAGGATGGGGGGTTGAGGGGGAGGAGGGTGGAAGGGTGGGACTGGAGGGGGGAGTAGGGAGGGGATTGTGATTGAGATGTAACTTGAAGAAATAAAAAATAAATTATTAAAAAAATAAAATAAAATAAAAAAGAAGTAATTTATTGCAAGTATGTCTTTGAAAGAAGAGGTGTAGTCTCAACCCTTCCCTCTATTTCCTTTTCTCCCGGTCAAACATCCTTGTAATGATGTCCTTCCTAGACAAAGGTCCAAAATAGCAGGAGCAATTTGTCAAGAATTGGATCCTCTAATTATATCTGTGTCTAGATAAAACTTCCCACCTCATAATTATCTAATAAATTTTACTGTAAAAAAAATCTTACCCAGTACTAAGACATCAATAATAATGTTAAATTGCATTGATTATTTGCACTGAAGTGAATATTGCAAAATAAAGTAATTTATTTTGGATATGCTACCTTACATGAAGGAGAACATTAAAAACACAAAGAATTTGGGAAAACACTTATTATCTTTAAAGATAACCATGTAGTGATAGGATTGTTATATAATTGTAACTACTCTTAATAAATAAGAAATATCTATAAAATACAACTGTTCAGATACATAACGCAACAGAATGAGGCAACTTTCTGACTGACAATACATTTCAAAGATACTTTAATAATGGCCAGATGATAATAGAATAATAATGTTAAAGTGCTGAGAAAAAATAGCTGTCAATTTGATTATCTAGTGTTTTATACATCACTGATAATTGAACAAATATGAATAAATATGCCATTTTAAAGATATGATATAAATGGGATGTATTAGAGGACTTAGTAGTAATTAGAATGTTTACCCATGAATAACTCAATCAATACATCAGTAAAATTTCTCTTAGAGACATTCTAATGTATAAAGAACACACACAAAAAATTAAGTAGAAAATAGCAATTCTAGGGGAATTCATTTTCCAATAGTGAGAGGTTACATAGTGATGAAGGTCATACAAGGTCTAGGGGCTCTTAATTTGTTTTGTCTTTTGCTATATATGAGATGATACAAAAGAGAAATTAGTAGGAATGATTGGTTCTAACTTTAGAAAAAAATGTTAGATACTGTGAAAGGTGGAGAACAAAGTGCTTGTGTGTGTGTTTTCTGATGAAATGTGGCAGGTGTTCAAATCAAGAACCTAGATGGGGAAATAACTGTGATCTCTGATATTCTATTTATTCCTTAGAAAAGAGAAAAGAAATCAAGGCAAGAAAAATTACTAAGGTTTAATAATACTCATGAGCAAGCATGGTGATTTGAGGAGATTTTCCTGCAAAGTAGAAAACAAACCATTTCCAGCAAATGTTAAGGTACAGGAATAGATATAAATATTGGATCTCTAGCCCAGTTATTAAGAAGTACTGATTAATAAATTGAAGGTAAATGATGTTAACCAGATTCTATTTTCATCTAAAATATTGTATGAAGTCTTATAGAAAGATAGTGAGTAAGAGTGATCAGTTGCTTCTTGATTCAGGATTTTTAAGACAGTGTACAAAAGAAAAACCATCAATTTCTGTTGAAAGGAAATTCATCTAGTGAGAATTTGAAAGGCTACGCTATTTCCTTGGTTGTTTCCTCAACTCGTAGTAAAATCTTCAGGTAAAAATTAGATTTTGAGATAATGACAGATCTAATAAAAGGGAATGATGGTGAATCAAAAGATACTCATGAAAGTCTGATATCATTGAGTTTTGGGTCAGGGGAGAAAATGGAAGACTTGAATATATTTCTAAAATTCTCATGTACATTATTCAACAAATGTCTCCATTTCTAGAGTAAATTTTCTAAATGCTTTTGGATACATGTTAACAAAAAAATCTTTCTATACCAAAGCCATGAATATTATTGCTATCTTATTTCATTTTCTGCTAGTTTCAGAATTTCAGGTCTTAAACCCTTCATTCCATTTTGAGTTGCCTTTTATATATGGTGGGAGATCCACTAGTTATCACATAGGTTTTTCAGTAAATATTTGAGAATCATTATAGACACTGATCTAGGCACTGTGGCTAAAAGCATAAAAGTGGCATATTTCTTAAGAGGTTCACAGTCTGATGAACAGTATTTTTCTATAGAAATTTAAGGGAATTTTAATATTTATTGATAGACTTTATGGTGTTGATTCATGTTCTGCCAGTCTTTATTTAGATACTTGTATCCATGTTATGTTTGATAGAATTTTGAACAAAATGGCACTGGTAATTGCATCCATAGGACTTTTACCCACATTTCCCAGTATTAATTATGTTGTTATATTCTGATGACTGATTCTATCACAACCTGTAACACAGTGACACATGTCACTTCTGAGTAAGTGCATTAAAGGAAAGAAAAGACAGTGAAGAAGTACGTTAAAAAAAAAAAAACTCATCCACTAATGTTTCCGTTTCATGGCATGCTGGCTACCTCTGATTTGGAAATGACTGTAAGGAACAGCATACATTGTTCTGTAGCTATTTTTTTTTTAATGAAATGTAGAAGTCTCTCTGGAAGGGAAGCTTCTTAAGACACAGAAAGTTAAAAGTGATGTGAAGCTACAGCTTATTTTAAGAAGAGATACAACATTCCATCTAGTAGGGAAGCCCCACAAATATCCCCTAGGAGTAAACAAGTAAAAAACTTAAGTTCATGAAACTGACAGGTTTCACCTCCTCAAGCATATATCAGCTATAATAACTGCTGAGAGATACTAACAGACAAGCTGAGTTCTGTGGAAGAGGCTCTAATCAGACCAGAGCAGATTTCTATAAGAGGAACAGATGACATGAGTTGTCTAAAGGGGGCACAACTCCAATATTTTGCTGAACTTTCTGTAAGGTGTTCAATAAGATGCAAATTTTATGAGCCATTACTCATGACTCAGTAGGCTTTGGTGATACCACTGTATTTGAATCATTTCTGTTCCTATGTATAACCCATCACTCACCCTCCTGTAGGTAATCCCCAGCATTGTCACTGGTTTGTGTATTTGACTTTGGTGGAAACCTTACTTTGGTCTCTTGCAGCCTATCTAGGTGAGTAGAAAACTGTTCACATCTGCCAAGGAATAGTGTCACAAAGCAAGTACCATTTCAAGAAAATAGTTTCTATGTTGAGCAGTTATGAGTAAGGAAGTAGTTTCCCAATGTAGCATAACTTAGTTCATTCAATTACATCAAAGATGCAATATAGCTTAATCCAGAGCACTGTTTCATTTTAATACAATCTTCTATTCATCATTCATTTATCCAAGGGAAGGTATTTTTCATATCTGATTCTTAATATTCTCATCTAGGAATCATTAATATCAATTATGAGTCATAACTTTGTTATCAAAAACTGAGACACTAAGCAGGTGCAGTTTTCTGATGTTCCTTGAATCCTCATGCCTTTACACTAAGTCATCTCAAACACCTACCAGTTTTATTTCTTCTATATAACTTTGAGTAGTTCATCATCATTACTCAACCATTGAAAATTATGAACATCAATTTACCACTGCCATAGCCTTCTTTCCTGTATATGTACTTTGTTCCCTCAGAGATTTAATTTCTTTTACTAACGTTGATTTATATTTCTAAGATTAGTCCCAAATTTATATACATATACATATATCTGCATCTATGTTCTCAACTGCATTTGAAATTCCAAACTATCATTACCCTACTTTATATTCTATCCAAATAGTTCTAATTCCCATTCCATAAAGCACAGGATATTTTAGACTGGAAAAAATGTCAGTATAAGATTATAGGATATTATTGTTTCTCACTTTCTTCTCAAAGGACATTTGAATATAAATAAATATATAATTATAAAATGTTGCTTGTTAACAATGCATTGTAGGAAAAACATATTATCAGATAAAAGACATCTTTCTTTGACCTCCTATAGATTTCTGTCTTGCATTAAAGCTTTAACAAAATGCTTTATATTTTTGTGTTTTAATATTTAAAGATTCTCTGTTAATATGCTGCACATAAAAGTCGTCAAGGAATGCTTTCTTTATATACACACTATAGGCCAGTGGTAGCAACTGGAAGTTCAAATGGTTCTAAGAGCAAAATATTAACTGAAAATATATAATTAACAATCAATGATCAATGAGTCTCATCAGAAATATAATATGTTATGTGTTTTAACTATAACATTTCCTCAGAATACCCTGAATACACTCATGATAGGTAATTAATCTATGAAATTGTAGTAAATAGTCTTTATGACAATATCTATACAAGTTAGGTTGTAATTTAATTATAAAAATTATGTAGGCTGCTGCCATAATATGCAGAATGTAATTTTAGATCTCACAGAGAAATTATGGATATGGAAGATGCATCTTAACTCCATGTCACATATGTAACAGCTAAGGATATGTTTCAAACAAAATTTATTATAAAAACTTGAAATATAAAAATTACTTTTATGTGGAAAGTATGTCTCTTTTATGGTATTTTATTTCTGCTCATATCTTCTATTTAGTTAGAACATATACTACACTTAAATACATGGTAAATTACAGATTAAAAATTTAAGACCAATATAAAAGACCATGATAATTAACCAAATGAATGGCTGAAGTCAGAAATATGACACCAAGTGATAGCAACATTTCTCTTCACAGTGATTGTACAGGAACCTTAAATCACAAATTGTTCATTCTCTAATAAATTATATTTACAGTTAGATTTACAAGCTGTCAATCTTGAGGCAAAAAAATCTCAATTCTTGTTTTGTACATACTTGACAATCTTCTAATTCTTTTGCTACATGCACGATTTATTGTTCATATTAGAAAAGTAATAGCTACATCATGTTTATTTTCTTACTTCTAAGAAAGAAATTGTGTTAATTCCTCTGAGGGACAAATACATGGAAGTGACTTTGACAGACCAAGTGGCTTTACTTTCATTGTGACCTCTAATCAAGGGGTGTTATGTGATTTGCATCAGAGTTTCTTCTTTTTTTTTCTTTTAGTTAGGGGGAATGATACTTTTATTTGAAATATTATCATAGACTTAAAATATGTTTTGTTTTAAAGTAATGCAAAGTTGAAAAATCCTTTTGGCAAATCCAGACTTATTAGTGACTCACAAAGTTTTGTCTTTGTTAACTTTATTTGAAATTATGTTCCTGGAAGTATAACTATATTTCTTCTATTCCCTGATAAGCTGGCATCCTTAAACATGAAACACAAGAGCACAAAGAAACTACAGGAATATCAGGAAGTACAAGTAAGAATTATGGCCAGATTTATCAAATTTCTCATAAAAGTATGTGTTTGAGTATAACTTTCCCTTCTAACCCCGATGGGTTTAGATAAAGTGATGGCTCTATGTTCAGGTTTTTTTTTTCCTGAATTTCCATTTTTATTATTTTTAATTTATTTTTTATTTCTTCAAGTTACATCTCAATTGCAATTCCCTCCCTACTCCTCCCTCCAGTCCCACCCTCCCACCCTTTCCCCCCTCAAACCCCCATCCCTTTCCTTTTTTTTTTTAAGTTTAAGGTATATCTTTTTCTCCCCAACAGCTCCCCCTTTCAGCCCAACAAATGGCTGTTTCTCTTATAATATTACAATAAAAAACAGCAGAAATAAATAGGCCACAATTATGAGAGTTATATGGATTAGCATACATTTCCAATGTCCAGTCCGTACGTAATTGGCACCTGACTTTAACATTCTACTATCTAACCATCTCTATGAGTTTAATATGCAATGAGTTCTATATCCAACTCAGCTCTCATTCTAACTTGCATCACAATTTTAAGAACATCTTCTTAGAACCAGAACATCCTCTGAATTCCTAAACAACTCAAAATTTAACTATGAGACTCTAGCTATCTATTCTTCAACTACCTCAGAGACCTGAGAGGGATAAATATATCAGGTTATACAGGAAGTGCAAGGCCAGCAGCTTCCAAAACTAAGAAATGACATACCAGTGGCTGCCTGGACAGTTCCCAATTTCTCTCCATACATGACAGCATCAATCTTCAGCCATTTGGCCCCGTTTCTCTGACAGACATTAAATGTAAAGTTTTATATGATGCTATGGCTTACATTAGAAATGAACTGCTCATCTTAGAGAGACAATGCTGCTAGGTCACTGAGAGACAAATCATACTAATGAAAAGATATCTTGAAGAGGTTCATTCTGCCATAAAAGTTAATGTAATGAACACACTTCAGGTACTTTGTTTAGACTTTAATCACAATATTCCACAGAAGCAGACCATATGCTTTCAATGTTCAGTGATACTGAAGGTTAGTCTGTTGTCCTTCAATAGTACTTTGATTTCTGAAGGATAGTAAAAATCACATATAATGAGTAATTTTTAAAATCTAATTTTATTTAGTATGCACATTAATTTTGTGTGCATATATGTTTGTGTATAAGATGTGTGTCTGATGCAAATGAAGGGTACAGGTAGGTATTAGATAACCTTGAATAGGAGTCACATATGATTTTGATATATGATATAGTTGCTAGTAATTGAACCAGGGACCTATGAAAGAAAAGCCAGTGCTCTTAACTGCTGAGCCATTTCTCCAGGCCCAAATGAATAATTTTTTTTACATAGACTAATTTATCTGTAGAATCCTGAACACTGTTAATCTCAAGTCTTTACGACTTCTGGTCAGAATGCCATCATCTGGATACCCAAGGTTTTATAGCGCTAGAGTAACAGGAAGGGAAAACATTATAACACATTTTGAATTCATAGGATTGACATATGAGACCAGAAGGTTTCATTTGCTCATTGTGCTATCCTTTATTTCTCCCTGTTAAAGTCAAAAGAATAATATTCTGATAAAACACAGAATATATGAGAAAAGATAATACATTTCCTCCTCTGCAAGGAGTTTGGAAGAACAGAAAAATGTAAAAAGTAAGCAGAACCAGGAGTTAGTCATGAACAAGAAATAAATAAGATCATTGGCACTCTGAAAATTTGTTTTGTTGTTTTATATTTTATATTAGTTTATTCCTTTTACCAGTAATAGTGATATTTTGAAATCAAAAGAAATATCCACAGTTGATTTTGCTCATTCCAAAGCACTATTCATTGATCTATTTTCATTGATCTATTTGCTCATTCCAAAGCACTATTCATTGATCATTTTCTATTTGGTTAGCAGAACAAAAATCACAAGACCAGAAGTAAAAGAAACTACAAAAGGGTGTTGACAAATAGAAGCTGGCTTGTCAGTCAGAGACTTGCAAGCTATATTCAACATTAGAGTATCACCATGAGAAATGAACCCAAGCTGACATTGCAGAGTAAAGTCAAATACAACTCAAGACAACTCTGAGATTCCAGCTCACATCTGTCAGAATGGCTAAGATCAAAAACTCAAATGACAGCACACGCTGGTGAGATTGTGGAGAAAGGGGAACACTCCACCATTGCTCGTGGGAGTGGAAGCTTGTACAACCACTATGGAAATCAATCTGGCAATATCTTAGAAAACATGGAATAGCCCTACCTCAAGACCCAGCCATACCACTACTGGGTATGTATCCAAAGGATTCCTCACCAAACCACAAGGACGTTTCCTCCTCTATGTTCATAGCAGCTTTATTTGTAATAGCTAAAAACTGGAAACAACTCAGATGTCCCTCAGCTGAGGAATGGATAAATATCTGTGGTACATCTACACAATGGAATACTACTCAGCCATCAGAAACAATGAAATCATACAATTTGCAGTAAAATGGATAGAACTAGAGAAGCTCCCTCTGAATGAGCCACCAGACCCAGAAGGATGCGCATTGGCAGCTATTCACTTATAATCGGATTTTAGCCATATAGTAAAGGATACTACAGCCAATACACCAAAGGGAACAGGAACATAGACTTCGTTACCTGTCAGAGACACTTTGCCCTAGTGGTGCTACCTTGTAGGCCCCCAGTGTATTAGGATGTTCTTCGCCCTCATATGACTGCTGAACTTGGGCGGTGGACTGATATGTAGGGACACTCCACTCCAGGGAATTGGGATGGAAGGTATAGGGGGTAAAGGATGGGTGGGCAGTACTGGGAAAGATGAAAAGAGGGTACTGTGATGGAGATGTAACCTGAAATAATAAATAAACATTAAAAAAGAAAACAGGAAAAAATGGTCTATTCAAGAAATATCTATGCCTCCCTGATTCAATAGTCATACAAAGTTCTGAATTACAAGAGAGACACTTTCCTACACTCAGTTCCAATATATACACAAACACAATGGAGACATGATAAATAATAAGCCAGAGCCAATAAGCCTTCCATTTATAAGATTAGAAAACAAATATAGGAAAGATCAAGAAAAAGGAACAGATTATTGAATATGTCCTTATACCTTTGTATATTGATACAAAATTAATATTATATTTGTCTAAATTGGTATTGAGCTTTGTATATTAATGCAAAATTAAGATTGTATTGGACTACATCGGTATTGATCTTTGTATATTGATACAAAATTAAGATTATATTTGGCCACAATGGTATTGTCCCTTGTATATTGATGCAAAATTAAGATTGTGTTGGGCTACATAGGTATTGATCTTTGTATATTGATACAAAATTAAGATTATATTTGGCCACATTGGTATTGATCTTTGTATATTGATACAAAATTAAGGGTAACATTTTTAAAGGTATTGTACCTAGTAATGCTGAAAAATGAAATGTGAAGTTTCGGCCTTTTGCTACCAACTGTCATAAACTGTTTAGGATAATTAAGAAATACAACCTAATAGTCAGGCAAGTGTGTCATTTTGTTAGGTACTATGACAGTCTATCACAGTTATTTTCTAAGTTAATCAGAAATCAAGTAGCTAAGAGACAAGCAATATTTGCTTATCTAACTATAAGAGACAGATAGGGCATCTTCAAACACCTCAAGAGATCTGCAGAATATGGCATTCAAAGATGTTTTCTTAACTTAAGATTTTTTGATATCGAGACATATCAGTTCCTGACAGCACCCCCTATTCTACTCCAAGTAGAAGATGAGCATCGAAGTATCTCCAGTGGGAAATGATTGAATTGGTGGTATGCCTTTCTCTTGGCAAGAAAAACCCCTTGTCTCAACTGTAGACAGACTGCTGTCCAAAAAGGACAAAACTTGGAAGCAGGTAAGTCGACAGCCTAGCTCTGCCAAGACAGGGTAGTAAGTCCTTCATAATCCTGCTCTACAATCAATGTCTGCCAGAGAAATGGGATCAAAAGGCTGAAGATTGATGCTGTAATGTATGGAGAGAAAATGGGAACTGTCCAGGCAGCCACTGGTATGTCATTTCTTAGTTTTGGAAGCTGCGGGCCCTGTACTTCCTATATAATCAGATAGTTATATTTATCCCTCTCAGGTCTCTGAGGTGGTTGAAGAATAGATAACTAGAGTCTCATAGTTAAATTTTGAGTTGTTTAGGAATCAAGAGGTGTTCTGGATCTAAGAAGATGTTTTTAAAGTTGAGTTAGATATAGAACTTTAAACTCATTGAGATGGTTAGATAGTAGAATGTTAAAGTCAGGTGCCAAATACATATGGACTGGACATTGGGAATGTATGCTAAGCAATATAACTCTCATAATTGTGGCCTATTTATTTCTGTTGTTTTGTATTGTATTTATTGTTATAAGAGAAAGAACCATTCGTTGGACTGAAAGGGGGGGGAGCTGTTGGGGAGAAAAAGATATACCTTACCTTAAACTAAAAAAAAAAAAAAAAAGGGTAGAGGATGGGGGTTTGAGGGGGAAGAGGGTGGGAGGGTGGGCCTGGAGGGGGGAGTAGGGAGGGGATTGTGATTGAGTTTTAACTTGAAGAAATAAAAAATAAATTATAAAAAATGCAAATGTAAAAAAAAGAAAACAAACTATTGTGTTTATTTCTGCCCAGTATTGTGGGTCATTTATGAATGTAAAGTCAGAAGAATTCCTGCATATAGCTTCTTCTGCCCAGATGATTCTTTTTTCTACTTTAAGTATCTTGACATGGAGATGCAAGACCTTCGTATGATTTGAGTATTGTTCTGTCTTCAATCCTGGCTAAGAAGTTCATAGTGATGCTCATGTGCAGCAGAAAAGAAAGTATGAAGCAGATGTCTTGTGTGTTTTACTGTTATACTTCTTAGAAGACAATGATTATATTGCTATCCCTTATTACCTGCCTTACCAACAACACTGTCAACTGGATTGTAGTTTCAGTCTATATCTATTTTAATAAATGGAAAATGCATCTCACAGAATATTTAGATTTCAGCATATATCAGTTTTCATAGGAGAAGTCTGGGCTACAGGAACTGACTAGACTTGAGAATACTTTCTAATATGGGTGGAGCTGCAAAAGAAGGCTAGGAAACAATAATCCCTTGGGCTGCCTGGTAATTTATGTTTCAGAACAATTTTAATTGCTGATTCCAGAAAACATATGGCATATAATTACTCTTGTGTGTCACATAGTACATTCTGTACAAGAAGAGCCTGATAAAAAATAGTCACTCAAATAATTTTCAAATAATTGGCATATGAGAAACAAAATATAAAATGGAACTGAAGTGAGAAGCAAAAGAAAAGTGAGAAGGAAATTTGTAGAAAAATATCAGAGTCAGAGAGAGAAGGTGGGAAAGAGGAAGAAACACTGAGAGAGATTGTTGATAGAAACAATTGCTCTACTAATGTATTTAAAGTTAGTATTTTTGCATATGAACCCTACTTCTTTGTCAAAGTCATAGTCTATATTTGCCTTATTTGAAGCTTTCTTTTGTCAATCACATTTACCATAAAGTTTATAGTAAATGGTTGAGGATTTTTCAATCTGAGAAAATCGCCTGACACTTATGTATGCTGTATGCTGGAGTAGATATAAAAGGATTGGATGTCTTGGATTTAGAAAATCTTTCACTGTTTACTCCTAATCTTAATTAGTTACCACACTTGTGCTTTCTACGCTATATCTCATCTTTTAAACTCCATTGCTTCACAGTGACAACAAAAGACACTGTGTGCCTGCCCAGGGCTTTAATTGTCAAGCTGAAGTCAGAGAAAGCTTATAACACCTTGTTTTGGATGGAGCTGGATAAGATAAATCTTGTATTTTTCTCTTTTTTATCTGTTAACAGCTGCTCTGGGGAAGGGAGGGAAGCCCTTTTAAAACTGAATACATAAAATAGGAAGGTTACAGCTATAGTCTATCAGTTTGCAAAGGCTAAATTCGAATAAATTAGCAATTCATGGTGCATAACAATTAGCATACTGGAGGCACAAGGTCTTATTCCCTCTGTCCCTCTTTTAGAATTAGTTTATAGATCATATAGCAAATAGAAGCAATAAATGTACAGGGAGAGGCTGGATGCCATAAGAGGCTTTTAGCTTAAGAATGCATTGCATTGTGCTTGATAATCTATGTTGTATGGAAGCATTTTAAAAATGAACATCTGTTACTTGTTTAAAATGTAACCAATTTGTTGGTGTAACACTTTCATTCTCCAGGGGAAATTATGCTAAAATTTCCACTTCCACAAACATAATTCTGTAACTATTTTAATATTATACAGGTCTGATCAGTACCAATTTAGATTTTTACACCAGCAACGTGTTACAGGTTCCCTTTTCTCAATATCATCACAGAACTTGATCTCTTTTTGTCTTCCTTTTTGTGAATATGTGATGTACATATTCCCATGTATGTCTGCATGTGTACATGAAGGTATGTGTTTGTAAGAGAAAAAGAGAGGTTTGCATTGGGTATCTTCCGCAGTCACTCTTCATCTCTTTTTCTGAGATGAACCCAGTAGATGAACTGACTAGTAAGCCTCAGAATCCAGGCTTCAGGCCTACCTCTGCTTCCTCAATAGTGGGATGATTATAATCCATATTCTATCTAATTCTATCTATCTATCTATCTATCTATCTATCTATCTATCTATCTATCTATCTATCTATCTATCTAATCTATCATCTACCTATAACTCCCTATCATCTATTTATCTATCTAAATATTATTTATTTAATGTAGGTCCTGATGATCCTCACATTTGTGTAGCAAACGATTTCCTAATGAATCATACACCACCTCATTTTGTCTTCTTGATAATAATCATTCTTAGCAAAGTGAAGTTATAATTATCGCTTACTGTGGATTTTATTAGTTTCCTAAAGATTGTCTATGTTCAGCATATTTTGGACACTTGTTGGGCATTGTGTGTCATTTTCATAAGTGCTTATTCAAATCATTTACTAATGTTTTAAATCTGAGTATGTTCTTTCACTTTTTTTTTCTTTTACTGGTACACTGTTTGGGTGCCTAATTATGTATTTTAATGTTAATCTCCTGTCAAGTGAACAGTTTGCAAATATTTTCTCCTATTGTGTGGGCCCTCTCTTTACTCTGTCCATTGTTCCTTCTCTGTAGAGATGGTTTTTAGTTTGATGTTATTCCCTTTGTTTATTTTTGCTTTTGTGTTTGGCCTTTGAAGTCTTAGCAAAAAAAAAAAAAAAAAAACAAACTCTTTGTACAGACCAATATCCTGAAGTGTTTTCTTTCTTCTTTCTTCTTGTTATCTATTACTTTGAGGACTTGTGTTTAAGATTTTGATCCCAGAAACTACTTTTCTTCATAATGAATTATAAAATACAAGGAACAAAGGAAAGATGTCTGGCCTATTGTTGAATGTAAGAAAAAACTTTCAGGGAAATTCACTTTATTTTTTGACTTGAAATTATTAGGTGTTATTAGGGTAGTACACGGTGAGGTTTTCATTCAAATGCAGTGACTCTTATGGTAAAGTATGGAAGGATACAAGACTGTTCAATATGAGAACTGAAGCAGTATCTGAAAAGAAGGAAATAAGGAAAGGAAAACTGTCAAAGTCTGTTTTTGAGACCGTTCTTAACATTAGACTGACTCTGGGGGCCGCAGTTACCTTAGGATACAATCATGTCTGGCTAGTAAAAATCCTTACTTAAGTATTAATTCCTCTTTAACTCACTATTCCATTCTCTGCCTGTTAGTTTTTATCATGTGTTTTCTACTGTCCCTTCATTATTTCATTTGTTTTTCATATGGCTTTTTAAAGCTCCTTCTTTGGATTAGTTCTTTCCTTCACCCTGTGATTTTCTCTTTGGTCCCCACCCCCCCCCCCCCACTTTAACATTTCTGTTCCTACTATTTTATCTTCTTTCATTTAACCTAAAATCTATCTGTCCTCCCTTTTAAATTTCCCCACAAAGCCCTTTCCTACATTCTTGGCTTCCATTTGTACTTCAAGATAAATTAACAAAACAAAAGATTTGAAGCTAAGATCTGCTTATGAGAAAGAACATGAATGTTTGTTTTTATGAGCCTGACTTACATCAATCAGTAGAAAATTTCCCACTTTGATCCACTGACCTGCAGTATTCATGATTTCATTGTCTTGTATGGCTGAGTAATTTCCAATTGTGCACATGTACTACAATTTTCTTACCCATTAGTCTGTTAATGGGCATCTAGATTGATTCCATTTCTTAGCTATTGTGAATACAGCAGCAATGAATATAGATATGAAAGTATTTCTTTAGTAGAATGTAGATTCTTCAGGTACGTGAGTAGATGAACTACAGCTGGGTCATATGTGCACCCTGTTACTAAGTTTTGTAAAACCTCTGGAGAGATCTCCAAAGGGTCTGTGCCAGTTTATACTCCCATCAACAGTGTAGAGAGATCCCTAACTCCCCATTTCTATATTAACATTAGTTGTAAATTGTATTCCTGATGATGGCCTTTATGACAGGGATGAGGAAGAATCTTGATTTTAATTTCCTTCCTCTGATGGCGAAGGGTGTTGAAGATTTTTTAAAAGCATTAGACAGCCACTTATACTTCTTTTGATAATTTTCTCTTTAGTTCTGTAGCCCATTTTTTAATTGGGTTGTTTATTTTCTTAATATTTAGGTTGGTTGGGGGCTTTGTGGAGTGCAGAAACTAATCTATCAGAAGAGTAGCTCAGAAAGATTTTCCTCCAGTCTGTGTACTGAATTTTCATTTTCCTCAGTTTTTCTTGCTAAACTTGCTATACAGAAACTTTATTTTCCCGAGTTCCTGACATCCCTTTTGTTTTATTTCGTGTGTCATTACTAAAGTACTCTAATTTGAGGCCTGTTTCCCACTTTCTCCTTTAGGAGGTTCAGAGTGTCAGGTTCATGTAAAGTCATTGATCCATTTTAAAGCAAATTTTGTGTTTAGTGAAGAGTAAGGAACTTGTTTGTTATCTTCCATTCTTCCTTCCTTCCTTCCTTCCTTCCTTCCTTCCTTCCTTCCTTCCTTCCTTCCTTCCTTTCATCTTTTCTCCCTCCCCCCCTTTGGAAGTTTATAGAAAACTAAGTAACTTTCTTGTGTGGACTTATATCTACTCTATTGTAAGCACTGACCTACATGCCAGTTTTTGTGCCAGTACACGACAATGCCATTTTTTATTACTATAGCTCTTCAAATTATAATGGTATAATTTGAAATCAGGTGTAGTAATATACCCCCCAGAATACTTTGTGTTCAGGAATGTTTGATTATACTTAATCTTTTGAGCTACCTTATACATTTTTGGATCTTTATGATGTATGTGAAGAATGCTGTTGGGTTTCCATGGAATCCATAACTATCTTGTGTATGATGGTCATTTTTACTGTGTTAATTTTCCCATCCACAAGTGTTTTCATTTTCTAGTATCTTCCTCAATTCCTTTCTTCAGTATTTGAATTTTTATTATAGAGGTCTTTTGTCTTCTTTATACTGTTTTTCCAATATGTTTTATTTTATTCTCTGAGAGTAAAAGTGTTTCTTTCAATTTGCTTCACATTGGTAAATAGGAAGAAAGCTGCTGATTTTTCTGTGTGCATTTTGTATTCTTTTACATTGCTAAATTATGTTCAGCTCTAAATGTGTTTTGGTGGCATTTTTAGAGTCTCATACATAAATTATCAAATCATCTGCCAGTAGGAATAACTTGACTTCTTTTTTTGTTTTTTCAAGTTCTTAAATTTTTATTTGCATTTTGGAAAACTGTACACAATTTTAAATTATAAAGAACTACAAAAAATACTCAGTTATGAATGTGCTTTAGTTAAGTCTCAATTTTCCCTGGAAACATCATTTAGGGGCCAAAATAGTTCAGATTGTTTACAAAGTATGTACAGAAAAGCCCAGCAATTCTTTGTCTTACTATATATGAATGTAAATCCCAGAGCACCAGTTTCCCAGTTTATGCATAACAGAGGGAAACACATAGGGAATTGGAAACTTACCACCTAGGATCTTATTTCACAAAACATTGAAGTATACTTGGAAATAAAGGGATACTTTTTAGCAAAACTTGAAAATATCCATGGTTACGTTTTGATGAGTTCAACTTTTTTGAAGACTCTAAATTTGATGACTTTTAAAAATTTGTCTTTTTAAAAATTTATTTATTTATTGCTTCAGGTTACATCTCTGTCATAGTACCCTCTTTCCACCCTTCTCAGTCCTGCCCTCCTATCTTCTACCCCCTAACCCTTCCATCCCACTCCTCTGGAGTGGAGTGTCCCTACATAACAGTCCCCTGCTCCTCTTCTTTGCACATTCATTTTTATTTATTTTTTATTTTCTTTTCCTCTTTATTGCTCAAGCTAAGTCTTTAAGCATTATTATGAATACAAGTGAAAACAGTGAACTCTGATCTTGATCCTGATCTTGTGGGAACTCTAGTTTTTCTTCACATAGCATATTGTTGGGTATATGGTTGTTGAATATAGCCTGTATTATGCTGAGGTATGTTCCCTGCATTACTAGACACTCCATGGCTATTTTAAAGGAATGGTGAATACTTTTCCAAAGTTTTTTCTTCATCTAAAAGGTGATTGTGTGAATATATTTATGTGATGGAATATATTTATTGGTTTTGATATGTTGAACTATCCCTAAACCTTTGGAATGAAGGCAACTTGTTCTTGATAAAAGATCTTTTTGATCTTCACCTGATTTGGTAGCTGGTATTTTACTGAGAATTTTTGTTTCTATGTTTATCAGATATATTGGTCTATAATTTCTTTTAGGTATGTGTTTCTTTCTGTTTTTTAGGTGTCAGGATAATACTGGCTTCATAAAAAGAGTTTGGGACATTCCTTCCCTATTATGGAATAATTTTAATTCTATCCATATTAATTCTTTCAATTTCTAGTAGAATTCTTCAACAAATCTACCTTATAATGGAATGTTTTAGTTGGGAACTATTTTTATTAAAAACTACTGCTTCAATCACATTAATGATATGGATCTGTTTAAATTAGTTATTTCATCTTGATTTAATTTTAATGTGTATGATGGATAGGTTTTGGAAAACCTACAAAAGCTAGAGACTATGGGAGGCATGGAGGTTATTGTGCTCACAGATAAGCAATAGGTGAATAAGGAATGTTAAATATAGCCTATTGTCTCTTCAAGGGGAGAGACATATAATCTGTTTTTCTCCCAGAATTCTGGGGTGGATTGTGGTTAATAGCCTGGTGACCTTTGCATCACACATGTGGATGGGACCAGATTCTAACCCAGACCCTTATCACGAGCTTTCATTTTTCCTTAGGTAATTGATAGAACCTCTCTTTATGGAAGGTGTTACATGTTCTTTGCAAGGAGTTTCGATATGTCATGTACAATCTTTATTCAACTTACTTTGTGCTTTATTGTGCACCTGGGATTCAGTTAATTATTACCAGAAAAGTATTCACAAAAAAAAATCTGCTGTGCTTAAATATACCTAAACTAAACTACTTGGGGTTAGACTCCCAAAGTTTGAATCAACGCAGGCTACTGAGCCATGTTAAACTGAACTGCCTTCTTACAGCCTACTGACACTTTTGGTCACAGAGATCACTGCAAGAGTCATCTGGGAGGAGGAAAATCAGTTGAGAAAATGCCTCCATCAGATCAGCTCATATAGGCATGCTTATGGAGCCTTTCTTTTTTTTTCTTTTTCTTTTTTCTCTTTCTTTCTTTTAATTAGTGATTTATGTGAAATGACCCAGCCCACTGTGAATACAGCTACTCTTAGGCAGGTGGTCCTGGCTGGATAAGAAAGGAGACTAGACAGTCTGAGGAACAGACCAGTAAGCATCACTCCCCCACTGTCTTTGCTTCAATATTTTCCTCCAGGTTCCTTCCCTGCCTTGAATTCATACCTTGATTTCCCACAATGCTGGATTTGTAATTATGAAGTAAAAATCCAAAACACCCTTCTCTCCTCAAGTGACTTTTCTTGTAATGATGATTTTTTCCACTGTAATAGAAACTTTAACTAAAAAATATGTTATATAACTATAGAAATTAATCCATTTATTAGATTTCTCAATTGTACTGAATGCCATTTTTAAAGTATGCATTTCATTATGATTTTATGAATTTTGTTAGTATTTTTGGTAACATCTATTTTCTCTCTAGTTTTATTAATTTGGATCTTCTATTTTCTTTGGCTAGGTGTTTATTAATCTTTTTTATCTTTTCAAACAATTAACCATTGATTTTATTTATTCATTCAATTATATAGCTTGTTTTCTTGTTCTGCTTTATTAATTCCAATGGTGATTTATTTTCTTTTTCTCTCAACTCTTAGATTTTAATTTGTTCTTGTTTTTCCAAGGTCTTTGGTACAACATTAATCATTAGAGATTTCTCAAAAATTTTGGTGAAGGCACTTAATGGTACAAACATTTCTCTTTGTGATGCCGCCATTGTGTCTGTAGATTTTGGCATGGTATTTTAATTTTCATTCAGTTCTAGGTTGTTGTTTTTGGTTTAATAAATTTGTGATTTATTCAGTGACCCAACTATTAATCAAAAGTGTGAATTTTTTGTTTTAAATAGGTTTTATATACTTTTTGTAATTTCCATTGTATTGGTATCTATCTAGCTTTATTTCCATTGTACTAATATAAACTACAAGACATTATTTCAATTTCCTGTAATTATTGAGACTTGCTTTGTGTACTTGTGTAATCTATTTGGGAGAAAATTCCATGAGTTTATTTTAAGAAATTCATGTTTTCTAGTGTTTGGGTGGGCCATTTTGTATTTTAAAGCCATTGAATTTAAGATGTTCATTATTGTCTTTGCTTAGTTTTTGTCCAGATAATCAATCTACTGATGAAAGAGATGGATTGAAGCCACATAACATTGTTATGCTAAAGCTAATCTGTGCTTTTACAGACAGTAGGTTTCCTTTTAATAAAACTGAGTACATGTGGGCTGAAGAGATGCCTCAGTGGTTAAAAGTACTTGCTGCTCTTCCAAAGGACCTGGGTTCAAATCCCAGTACCCACAAGGTGGTTAGAAAATGTCTGTAATGGCTAGGAGTGGTGGCACATGCTTTTAATTACAGCACTCTGGAAGCAGAGGCAGGCAGATCTCTGTGAGTTCAAAGCCATTTTGTTCTACAGAATGAGTTCTAGGACAGCCAGGGCTACACTGAGAAATCTTGTCTCAGGAAAAAATTGAGTGCATGTATATTTGGTACATATATTTTTGAATTGTAATAGTCTCTTGGTATATTTTTCCTTGAATGAATAATAATCCTTGTCTCTTCTGACTGTTTTGGTTTGTAGTCTATTTTTGTCAGATCTTAGAAGAGCTTCACCTGCTTGTTTCCTGTATCTTTTTATTTGGAAATTATTTTGAATTCTCATACCCTAAGACAGTGTTCATTGTTGATAATAATGTGCCTTTCTTTGAAGAAAAATGATAAATTCTATTTCTTACTCAATCTGATAGTTGGTATCTTTATATTAAAAATTCAAATATTCAGTTATTAATGAAAGATGTTCACTAATTCCTGAAATTTTTTTTGCAGTTTTGTGCCACTTTTCATTTACTTTTTCTCTGTTTTTGTTAATTTGTTAGTCTGTTTTTTATTTGTTGTTTGTTTTTTCCTTTGATATATTGGGTGTGTTTATCCTTTTTAAACTTTATGTCTTCATACTGTATTCTTTTTCATACTGTATTCCTTCCAGTATACTCTATAGAGCTATCTAAGTGGAAACACATTATATTTATCTGTATTAATCATGGAAGGTTTAATTTCCTCATCAAATTTAAAAAAGAGAGTTTTGCTGTGTAGAATAATCAGGGGTATGAATTGTGACCTTACAGAACTTGGAATATATCTTTCTAGGTCCTTCAGTCTTGAAAGTTTTCATCAAATAATGAATGATAGTCTTTTATTTTTTTATTTTTTCCAGACAGGGTTTCTCTGTGTATCCTTGGCTGTCCTAGACTCACTTTGTAGACCAGTCTGGCCTTGAACTCACAGAGATCTGCCTGCCTCTACCTCTTGAGTGCTGGGATTAAAGGCATGTGCCACCACACCCGGCGTGAATGTTAGTTAGTCTTAGGGCCCTAAAAGTATATACAATTTGACTTTTGTCATTTTCAATGGCTTTCTTTAGTATGTATTTATATTATTTTAAGTATAGTATGCTCTTATTCTAATTTTTTTCTAGGGGCCTCTTGTACACAGATGGGCATGTCTTTCCTAGAGTTGAAAGTTTTTCTTTTATGGTTTTATTGAAAAATACATTCTATGACTTTGGCCCAGTGTTCTCCTTTTACATTGTCCCTAACCCAAAGGTTGGTGCTTTTCATGATGTCCAAAACATTCCAACATTTATGTCATGGATATCTATAGGTGTATTATTGTTCTTTACTTAGTGGTGCATTTCTTATAGCCTACCTCCCTGCCCTGACCCTGCCCAGACTAATACCTTGTCCAAACTTTATTACGTTTGATGCATAGAACTGCCCCACTAACTTTCTCTGTATTCTCTTAATGATTCATCAGTAGAATATAGAAAACATAGTAAATATAAATGATTACCTACATCAGCATCCATAAGTTCCTGGAGAAGATACATATGTACATTTTATTTCATTTGTAACACCTGCTCCTATCCCCAAATGACTTAATAAAATTTATGATAGCTTTGTATTTAGCATAAGTCCAACAACAATTCAGATTCCATTATTTGTTTCATGAATAGTGAGCTTGCCTGCTTCTTCCTTTTGTTCACTGACATGTATGCCCATTAACAAAACCTTGCTTAATATGATCTCTTTCCAAGATCCTGAATTTCCATTCTTTCTATATCGTATAGTAGTCTGAATTCTCTCTTCAACAACTTCCTAACCAGTAGGCTGGTTTTGGAGTAAAGCATTCCTTTCTCTACTATCTCTCTTGTGCTACACTTTCATCATAGTTCACATTTTATCATTTTTTGGGGCCTGGTTTTTGCTACTTTAAGAGAAACCTCCTCTATCATATTACATTAGCCACCTTTCCCACATTGCAATAGCGTTTTAAATTAAATCTTGTTTAGTTTGTTATTAAAAATGTGAGAGCACTCAATTGTTCCATTCAGCTTAAATAAACAATGAATGCTACTTTGACTTAAGCTTCTCTTAAGATCTAAATTCTATTTTTGAAGGATTTAAGTACTGTGTGCGGATATATGTGATTGAATGATTACACATTTCCAGGACTAATGCATGTAGTAAAACTTTAATCATCCTTCTACAATTCCTGAGAGCTCAGTACTCTTTCAACCACTTCCCAAATGCAGTATCAGAGTTGAGGTGCATGTAGTAGGAAAGCAAAATGATTATATAAAATTACGAAGTTCAAACTTCCTTGGAATTCAAAAATTCTAAACTCTTCATTTTAGAGGAGACTTGGGGGAAAGATTAGATAGCACAAGCAAAAACTGTCACCTGTCACGTGAGCTGTGAAGGGACACGAGTTCTTTCAGATTCTTTTGGTCAATTATAAATCTTAAATTTCTTATTTATTTCTATTAGCCTGTCACTGAAATTTAAAATATATTTGAAGAATTTGCATATCAGGAGAGTAGAGCTAGTTACACTTTTACAGCTCTGTAAAAACATCCTTTCATCCCACCAAATGTCCCTAAGGTAAAAGTCAAGTGTTAAGGTTGTCAACTTATAAAGCCTCCAGAAGAGCAAAAGAGCACACTGTCTGATCCCAGGCTATGACATTCAGCAACTTGAGATGCACTATGAGGTGCCACTTAGTAACTGTGTCATATAAGATGTGGATTAACCTTTAAAAGGTCAGAATGGTCATTTCTAAGGGGGATGATACCCGCTCTGTGAACTGCTGAAAAGATAAGAGAAGAGAGTATGAAGTGTGGAAGATAAGCTAAGCATGTATTGCAGACTCTAAACTTTTTAGTTATCATCATAATCTGAGAATCTGTTAAATTGGTTGCCTGAAGATTGTGACCTGATTCACTAAAAATAGCTAGCATATCTTAGAATACTTTCCCCTTCTACCTTCTCTCATTTTTAGAATTAATGTCTACCACTGTGCTTTCAAGGCTGAAGTCACTTACCCATGTTAATTGTTTCATCAAAATGTAAAATTTCTGACCTTGATTTTACATTAATTCCCACTCAAAAAAATCATTTTATTTACCACTAATTGGCTTTCTTTCACATTATTTTTTTCTTTTTTTACAGTTCCAAATATTCTTTTTAACTCTCTGCAGGATCGTCATCTTCTTTCGGGCATCTTGAGCATAGTGTTGCTCTTGCCTACAGGTTACTGAGAATATCAAAACAAGCACATCTTTGAAATCCGTCATTCTCTTTTTCCCTATCTGTTTGATAGCCCAGATGCACAAAACTAACTATCCATCCTCTCTGTCTGATCCTTGGTTAAATGATCTTTTGAATTCATTTGATTGTGTGTCTTTCTATTCTTCCTTAGTTATCCCTACAGGGTTGTTGATGACACATACTTTCTTGTGTGTGGTATGTAAAAGTACCTTGATTTCAATTGACTCATATAAACCTATCTGTGTATTTATCTTTTCTCTTTTTCCTCTCTTTTTTTTTTCATTTTCATCCTTTTCAAAATGGATTTAGGTTTAGAGAGTTAAAGCTAGAACAGTTGCAACAAAATGGGGTACTTGAAAAAGAAAAGGAAAAAAATACAAATGTGCTGTTTGGACTTTGAGCATTCAGTTATTTAACAGATAATAACATAGCTTACTTTCTGACTTGTTGCTAGAAATTTATGTGAGGAACACTCTGGAGTATGTACTCATTTGAATAAATTCTGTGCATATTTCTGAAATACATTGGTAGCATTTCAGAATTTTAAAGTTTCTACTGTGTGATCTTAAACTAGAAAGAAATGTTCTATTTCCACTTTTGAGTCATAGTGAGATCAGGATATTTTCTTGGTGTTATACAACTTCAGAGTGACAACTGATGAAATTCCCAGTGGGTTTTCTGACTTCCACTATTATTTTCAAGCTATTTCATTCTAGGTGTGAAATAAATTTTTCTAACAGAGAATGGAAAAGTGAAAGTGGGTAAATAAAAAGTCCAAATCTTCATAAAGTCATGAAAGAGTATAATGTTTTCAAAAAACATGCATACACTAAATGATCATGACTCAATCACACATATATGAATATATATTTTATCTGACATATATTATATATTTTATTTATATATAATATATATTATATACATATACCATTTATATTTGACATGCATGATGGTAAAGAACATTACATGAGGTAAAGAAACACTGCTCAGAGAAAGGATTGAGATGTGATGAAATGGTGAAATAGAAGGACAAAACTAGAGACTTGTGAAAGATATTTCAGTACTCACAGATAGTATCTGAAGAACATTTGAGAAATAAGTGAAGGAGGAATGTAAAAAAAAATAATTAAACTACATTGGGTGTCATTTGTGGAAATAATTAATTAAATTGTTTAACCAGTATTTATTTTATATTTAATTGGCTCGGAGGATAATCCTTAACCATCCATTATAAATGAGCACCCAGACACCACATGGATTTTTACAAGCCTTGGCCTGAGTTGTGCATTCCTGCCCCATCTAAGCTAGCTCTTAATCTTATTACCCAAATATGACCCCATATATACATACGTCCCCTTGGACTGCCATTTTCCATACCATGCCGATGTTCCTGGCCATGTGGAATGAGGTTCTTTTTCCTAACCCATGGTGTGTGCCTCCTTCCTGCTGCTTGTGCCTGGAATCCCTTTATCCTCGGTCTAAAGCACAGGCTTCCTGCTCTAATCTCAGGAAGTCCCACCTTTCTCTGTCTTTGCCCAATCTCAGGCCTCAGCATTTTATTTAATCAATCAGAGTCAACATAAGTAACAGACAGAAAACAGGACCAATTAATTAACATTTAGAATGCTTAACACTACCCCAACAGAGGAACTTAATGTCATAGGTTGGCCAAAAAAAAAAAAAATTAGCTGAAAATTTTATACTGTCTTTGTCACTACTCTAGTGCTGTGAAGAGACATCATGACCAAGGCAATTCTTATAAAAGAAAAGCTAATTGGAGACTTCTCAGAATTTCTTAGTCTTAGTCTTATTATCCTCATAGCAGGTACGATGGCAACAGGCATGACAGGCATAATACTGGAAAATAGTTAGAGCTATATCCTGATCCACAGGCAGGGTCACTGGGGCTGGGTACTGACTTTTAAAATCAAAGCTAACCCCTAGTGAAAATATTCTTAGCAAGGCTACATCCACTCTAACAAGGCCACACCTACTCCAACAAGGTCATTCCTCCTAATCCTTCTAATCCTTTCAAACAGTGCACTCCCTCATGACTAAGCATTTAAATATATGAGCCTTTTTGGCCTTCACTTATTTAAACTACCATATTTAGAAATAATGATTTAAGAGACAAGAAATTTTAACAAACCTAATTATTTCCATTCAGGTGAAATACCTCTTTTCCTTATAAATCTCTGTGCTAGAAATCCTACTTATATATATATACCTATAACAGTATAACAACACCCCTAATCAATTGACAGCTGTAAAATACAGTTTTTGACATAATTGTTAATTTTTCAAAATTTGAAATGCATATCATTTATATAAGATAATCTTACATAAATACACTGAACATGAACTGCTTTTAAATTTATGTATAAAAATTGTGTATGTTTTTCTATAATTACTGCATTAAAATGTACTTAATGAAAACAACTATTCTCTTACATCAAATGCCAATATAAGAAGCTGTAAAATCAAGTTTTATTGACGCAACTGTGTCTTCAATGAAAAACTGGCCAGTGAGATGGCTCAGTTGGTTAAAGTTCTTGCCACGGAGCCTGGTGATCTGACTTCGAAAATTCAAACCCAAATAGTAACCTGCCCTTCCAGTTGCTGGTCAGGTTAGCTAAAGCCTCAATAAAATGCAGGCTATTGCTGTTTACCTTGTTTTTCTCACAGAATTGAAGTGTACACCCCATTGCTGAAGACATCACATACTTCAGATGTAGGACTTAGAGGAATCAAGCTGGAAATGACTTGTAAGGCTCCTTCCTGAGGGGTAGTTCTCATAGTATCTGGAGGTGTTATACAACCTACAAAGGAAGAAAAGAAATCAATAATACTACTTAGTAGTAAGCACTACACACCATCACAATGGTTAGCATGACAAGATGACACCAAGGGTGTAATTGTGAGACTTATATCTTTGAATAACCAATAGACATCTAACTGGACATAAAGCTGTTCACTTAGCAAGAATTTATGCTTGATTCTATAAACCTAGCTCTGTTGAATAGTTTTAATGTCAACATACTACATGCTAGGGTCATTGTCATTAGGTAATATTTATGTCTCTCTCTCTCTCTCTCACACACACACACACACATACAGGGATATATATGAAAACTGAAAAGGAGATACTACAAACACACTACTACTACTACACAAATATACACACACTAGTATATATTAAAGTATTCTTTTTTCTTGATGTAAAATAATAAATAAATAAAATTCTCAAAAATTGAAAGCTAATTGTTTTTCTAGTTCTAATTCTGACAGATTTTTTTTGGTTTTTAGTTTCTCATAAGTGAATAAAGATAGACTTGGTATTGACAGTAATTTGGTGTAAAACCACAAAGGTTCTGTTCTAAATGACTACTATAACTGTGGAAAAGTGTCCTGGCAAGGTGTATGTCAACTTGACACAAGCTAGATTTATCTTAAAGGAGGGATCCTCAATTGAAAAAAAAAAATGACTCCAAAAAATCTTAGTATAAGGAATTTATTAATTAGTGATCAATGTGGAAGGACCCAGCACATTGTAGTCCTTGAAGAAAAAAATTGAAGAGGCCAAGAGAAGATGGAAATATCTCCCTTGCTCATGGATATGTAGGATCAACATAATAAAAATGGCCATCCTACCAAAAGCAATATACAGATTCAATGCAATTCCTAACAAAATACCACCACAATTCTAGTAGTCAGGAAAAAGCAATTCTTCATATGGAATAAGAAAAAAAAAAAACAGAATAGCTAAATCAATCCTGTACAATTAAAACAAAACATCTGGAGGTATCACCATTCCTGATTTCAAGCAGTACTATAGAGTAATAGTAATAAAAACAGCATGGTACTGGTATAGAAACAGATCAGTGGATCAATGGATTCGAATTGGAGACCCAGAAATGAACCCACATATATATGGTCACTTAATTTTTGACAAAGAAGCCAAAACCATACAATAGAGAAAGGACAGTATCTTCAACAAATGGTGCTGGTACAACTGGATGTCCACATGTAAAAAAATGAAATTAGACCCATACTTATCACCTTGCATAAAACTTAAGTCCAAGTGGATCAAAGACCTTAACATAAGGCCTGCACACTAAATCTATTAGAAGAGAAAGTGGGTAAAACCCTCGAACTCATAGACAAAGGTGACAACTTCCTGAACAGAACACCAACAGCTTAGGATCTAAGACCAACAATCAATAAATGGGACCTCATGAAACTGAAAAGTTCTGTAAAGCAAACGACACTGTCATTCGCATAAAACAGCAGCCGACAGATTGTGGAAAAACTTCTCTAACCCAACATCTGACAGAGGGCTAATACCCAAAATTTACAAAGAACTCAGAAATTAAATGCCAAGAAATCAAATAATCCAGTCAAAACACGGGGAACAGATCTAAACAGAGAATTCACAAAGGAGGAATCCCTAATGGCTGAGAGACATTTGAAGAAATGCTCAGCATCCTTAATCATCAAAGAAATGCAACTTAAGATGACTCTGAGATTCCATCTCACTCCTGTCAGAATGGCTAAGATCAAAAGCTCAAATGACAGCACATGCTGGCAAAGTTGTGGAGAAACGGGAACTCTTCTCCATTGATGGTGGGAGTGCAGGCTTGTGCAACCACTATGGAGGTCAGTCTGGCGATATCTTAGAAAACCTGGAATAGCTCTGCCTCAGGACCCAGACATACCACTTCTGGGTATACACCCAAATGACTCCTCACCGAATCCCAGGGAAGTTTCCTCATCTACATTCATAGCAGCCTTATTTGTAATGGCTAGAAACTGGAAACAACCCAGATGTCCCTCAATGGAAGAATGAATTTTAAAAATCTGTAGTACATCTGCACAATGGAATACTACTCAGCTATCACAAGCAAAGAAATTATGCAATTTGCAGCCTAATGGATGGAACTAGAGAAGCTCATCCTGAGTGAGCTAACCCAGATTCAGAAAGATGCACATGGCATCTATTCACTTATAGTTGGATTTTAGCCATATAGTACAGGATAATTATACTATAACCAATGCACCAAAGGGAACATGAATACAGACATTTTTTCCTGTCAATGAGACACTTTTCCCTAGTGGTGCTGCCTTTTAGGCCCCCAGTGTATGAGGAGGCTCTTGGCCCTCATATGGCTGATTGCTCAACTAGGGCAGGGGACTGTTATGTAGGGATACTCCACTCCAGAGGAGTGGGTTGGAAGGGATACAGGGTAGAGGGTTGGAGGGCAGGATTGAGAGGGGTGGAAAGAGTACATTGTGATGGAGATGTAACCTGAAGTAATAAATAAATATTTTTAAAAAAATAAATGAATGTAGCTTCCATGAAGTCATGATAGAATAGGAAGTGTATATTGATAGACTAGTTTTTTTTGGGTCACTCATGCTTCTATGAGCAATCCTTCTTAACCTATACTGTGTAAATGAGCCTAATAAACTCTGGGTTTCTCAAAGTTGGACTTTTGTAGAAACATATTTTGTTCTGCCATTGGTACTCTGTCTGAGGTAAACAGGCATTGCTCACATCACCTCAGTGAACATTAATTTGACACTTGAAAAATTTTCCTGCAGAAACCTGGAACTGAAAATGAATATTTTATTACATTATATGAATGAAGGAAATATATTTCATGATTGTAAAACAAGCATATAATATAAAGAAGCAAAAATATTGAGATTTATTCACTTATATTTTATGAATTTTAAGCATATATATTTCATATATGTGTGTGTGTGTGTGTGTGTATACTCTTCTTGTAAGAGTAAATGAGAACCAATACAAAGGCCCTCAACTAGAAAATGCACAGAGACTTTAAGAGTACTCATTCCTAAATGGAATATCTCCATCACATCCTCAGATCTCAGGGAACTATGCAGAAGAGGAGGCCTAAATACTATTAGAAGCAGACGGGGGATGAATGATATACCAAGGAATAAGTGTCTTCTAGGCCATACAGGATTCCAAAGGAGTTTCAGCCCAGTAGTAGATGGATAACATAAAATGAACTCAGTTGTATTCATGTACATTTTTTTTTTGTCTCATATTGCTTTGTTTGGGCATTTAAAAAAATCTAGACCTCTACTTGTATGTTATGTTTCCAATGTTGTGTTTTTATGATTTGGTTGTATGTGTGTGTATTTGCATGTGTGTGTATCTGTTTCTGTATGTGTGTGTTTGCCTGTTTTTAAGTTGGACATTACAGGAATTTACAAATATTTAAAAAGACACTTCTATTTATATTTACAAAATATTCTTATTTTCATAATGTTGTTTTGTTAAATGTTAAACTGATATAGTTGCATTTGATATAGTAATAAATATCATTTTCCATTTTAAAATTAAACTAGAAGTAGCCTGAAATGAAGCCCACTTTGATGAAAGATTGTAGTGATCTTGAACATATTGGATTGGGATATAGATGTTTAAATGATTTCACAAATTATTTAAATAAAAATCAACATTTAAAATAGATTCAAAGATAAATATGGAAGAAGAAGACAATCCTAAAATGACAATAAATAATATGCCCAGGAGTGAACCTGGGCAATGATGAAATTGATCAGGGAACTACTGTGATGAGCTCTCAGATGGAAAATATCAGACCTGAAAGATAGAATAAAGGGTATTCTGAAATATCTTAAAGTGTTCTTTAGTATAAAGCTTAAATAAAATACTCTAGTACTATATTTTCTGAACTGGAAAGTGCTGTGATTATGATCATAGAAATTAAAAGACTGGTTCCTATTTTTTAAAAAGGCTTACATATCCTGTCATGAAGTAAAACAAGGTAATTCACATTGTTCTGTGAAAATAAGGACATAGAGATTGAATACAGTTAAGAAGTAATGAGATTAAAAGACTTGTATATCAGCTTAGACATACACAGAGGTAAATTTGCTTAAATGTTTCTGTGTATGAGAGATTCAGGAGAAATACCAAAACTGAAATATTCAAAATAATTCTTGCTGTTGATAATAGAAATAGATATTGTTTGACTTTTTTTTTACTCTGTATGACTTCCAATATAATTTACAAAATTTGGACTGTTTATTGATTCCAGAATTACTATTAAAATTGTCTTTGAACTTTTAATGCACATTTTACTATTTCCCTTGCCCAAGGATATTTATTACTATTGCTCTGTCTGTAGGCTGCCATTTTGTTTGAATGACCGTGTCTTTTGCCTTACAGTAGCTTTTCAATTTCATGAGGTCCCATTTATTGATTGTTGGTCTCAAGTCCCAAGCTATTGGTGTTCGGTTCTGGAAGTTGTCACCTGTGCCAATGAGTTCGAGGGTTTTTCCCACTTTTTCTTCTAGTAGATTTAGTGTGACTGGCCTTATGTCAAGGTCTTTGATCCACTTGGACTTAAGTTTTGTACAAGGTGATAAGTATGGCTCTAATTTCATTCTATTACAAGTGGACATCCAGTTGAACCAGCACCATTTGTTGAAGATGCTGTCCTTCTTCCATTGTGCCGTTTTGACTTCTTTGTCAAAAATTAGGTGGCCATAAGTGTGTGGGTCTATTTCTGGATCTTCAATTCGATTCCATTGATCTACTGGTCTGTTTCTATACCAATACCACGCTGTTTTTACTACTATTGCTCTGTAGTACAGCTTGAAATCTGGGATGGTGATACCTCCAGATTTTATTTTTTATTGTACAGGATTGATTTAGCTATTCTTGGGTTTTTTGTTTGTTTGTTTTGTTTTTTGGGTTTTATTGGTTGTTGTTGTTATTATTCCAAATGAAGTTGAGAATTGTTTTTTCCAGGTCTATAAAGAATTGTGTTGGTATTTTGATAGGAATTGCATTGAATCTGTATATTGTTTTTGGTAGGATGGCCATTTTTATTATGTTTATCCTACCTATTCATGAGCATGGGAGATCTTTCCATTTTCTCACTTTCTTTTCAGAAAAGGGAAGACCTCCCATGGATATCAACCAGCCTTTGAATATTAAGTTGCAATAAGACTAGGCACATCTTCTACTACTAAGACAAGATGAGGCAGCTCAGTTAAGGGAAAAGGTCTCAAAGTCAGGCACCAGAACTCAGATACAGCCTCTGCTCCTGCTGTTAGGATATCATGGTGCTTGTGGTTATTGAATGGCTTTTATTCACTAGATTCAGACAGGCAATAAGGTTTTACTTGTATTCAAAACATAAACTTGAGTTGTAAAATAAAAGAGGTTAGTGAAAAACATCAAATAATGACCAAGTCTTTGCTTTCCTTTTGTTAGTGGCTAAGAGGTGATCAAGAAACTATAGAAGTAAAAAAAAAAAAAAATGAAAATGTAAGACGAAAAAAAGAGAAGTTAGCATAGGGGAAAAATAAGAGAAAACTAAAATTATGTTCATTGAGATCTTCTTAAACCAAATATTTTAGCAATATTTAACTAAATCTTTGTATATTTAATATGAAATATTTTTAATATATTAAACTCTTCCCTCAGTTCCGACCATTACTATCTTCTTTGCCTTTCTAAAGTTTTCCATCAACTTTGAGATTTCTTCCTTTTTCTTTCATTCTTCTCTCATCAAATTTTTCCCCAAGTTTATGTTGTCCAGTTGGCCTGTGGAGTGTGCCTACCCTGAACTGTGTTCCACCTGCCATGTGGTACATCATTAAGCAAAACAGGCTCCTCTTCTCTAGAAACTTTTAAATATCAGTAGCATGTCACCATATGATGGTATTATTTGTCTATCTTTCTAATGGAGGGATTTTTGTCTTGCTGTAACTTGGGCATGTTTGTGCTTATGAGTTTCATAAGTTTCTATGGGTCCTCTCATGTCTGAAAAACAGTTTTCTTTATGTTGTCCACAATCTCTTTTCACTTTTTATTCCACAAAGACCCCCCCAGTTTTAAGAGCAGAGGTGTTATTTAACTATCCTAATAAGGCTGAGTATTCCATAGTCTTTCTTTTTTGAATGTTGAACAGTTAAGTGTTCTATGTCAACATCTGTTGCAAGAAAAGCTTCCCAAAAGTGAGTTGAGAGAAGTTCTTATCTACAAAATATTAATAAGTCATTGATTCAATATCATGTCTGTTTTGCAGAATAATAGTTTTGGGTTCTCCCTTGGAGACTATGAACCATCTAACCAAAGGTCCTATCATTAGTGCCAGAGATGGGTTCCATTTTATGAACTGAGCTTTATATCCAATGAGAAAGTGTCTGGTAACTCACATACCATCCATGCCAGTATATTATTTGTGACCATATCTTGTCAGGATAGTCATGTTTATATCTTGGAAAGTTTACTTCTGGGTGAGATTGAGGTTAATTTTATCATCTAACAATGTTCATAGCACTTTTCATCATCCTGAAAGATGACTATTGGGGATTAAGTTTTCAGGTGAGTGCCATTTTGATTTCTTCATGATCTAGAAGACACAAGTATGTTCAGCAATAGAAGTTAGAGATCTGTACATTAGTCAAGAGTATTAATAATCACCTATAATGTTCTGAATGGTCTATGTGACCATGTTTTTCAATAAGTCAAGAAGAGTTAACACATTCTTGATACTTGGGGTTTTATTTGCTACCAAAGCATATCTAGTTGGATCAGTTCCCTTTTTGTAAGGTAGTTCCATTAAACGTATTTTTATATATGCATATGTATATATTGGAAAGCTTCTACAGTAATAGGTTTCCTTGTAGGTCTTTTGAAATGCTTATAGAGTTAGTTAACCTAATATTTTATATGTTATCAAAAGTTAATTCTAAAAGGAAAAAGGGAATTCATAATTTCTTTAGGTTTAAGAAAGAATAGTGAATATTAACAGAATATAAAAGTATTGGTCACATTTTCTATGTGAAGAATACAATCTTGAATATTTTTGGAAAACATTTTAACAAACAATAGATATTTAGACCTCAATTTTATTCTTATTTGATAAAATAGGAAGAAAATTACATAGAGTAAAAGAATATGCACACGTACATGAGGAATTCTTTCTAAATTATTTTGGTCTCCTTAATTTCTCAGTTTATACTTATCACTTAAAATGGTAGATCTTTTTTAAAAAGTTATTTATTTATTGATTTTAATATCCCATTCACAGTCCCTTTCCTCCTCTCCTCCCAGTCCTACTCTCCCATGCTCTATCCTCCTTCCCCATCCCCTTCTTCTCAAAGAAGGGATCTCATCCATCAACCCTCCCAAGTATTTCGTATTGTATCAGAACTATTTGCATCCTCTTCCACTGAAACCACTCAATGCAGCCCAGGTAGGCAAAAGTTATCCATTTGTAGACAACAGAGTAGGTGTCAGGGATAGCCCCTGCTCCAATTACTGGGGAGGGGCACATAAAGACCAAATTCTTTTTTTTATAATTTATTTCTTCAAGTTACATCTCAGTCACAATCCCTTCCCTACTCCCCTATCCTGTACCACCCTTCCACTCTCTTCCCCCTCAACACCCCCATCCTCGATCCTTTTTTTTCTTTAGTCTAAGGTAGATCTTTTTCCCCCTAAAAGATCCCCCCTTCAGTCCAACAAATGGTTCTCTCTCCCACAGCAATAATACAATACAAAACAACAGAAACAAATAGACCACAATTATGAGGGTTATATGGCTTAGCATATATTCCGAATGTCCAGTCCATATGCATCTGGCCCCTGACTTTAACATTCTACTATCTAAACATCTCCATGAGTTTAAAGTTCTATATCTAACTCAGCTTTCATACTAATTTGCCTCATAATTTTAAAAATATCTTCTTAGATCCAGAACGCCCTCTTGATTCCTAAACAACTCAAAATTTAACTATGAGACTCCAGCTATCTATTCTTCAACCACCTCAGAGAACTGAGAGGGATAAATATATCTGATTATATAGGAAATACAGGGACCGCAGCTTCCAAAACTAAGAAATGACATACCAGTGGCTGCCTGGACAGTTCCCATTTTCTCTCCATACATTACAGCATCAATCTTCAGCCTTTTGACCCCATTTCTCTGACAGACATTGATTGTAGAGCAGGAATTATGAAGGATTTACTTACCCTGCCTTGGCAGAGCTAGGCTGTTGACTTACCTGCTTCCAAGTTTTATCCTTTTTAAACAGCAGTCTGTCTACAGTTGAAGCAAGGAGTTTTTCTTGCCAAAAGATAGGCTTGCCACTAATTCAACCATCTCACACTGGAGATTCTTTGATGCTCATCTTCTACTTGGAGTAGAATAGGGGGTGCTGTAAGGAGCTGACATGTCTAGATATCAAAAAAATCTTAATTTAAGAAAACATCTTTGAATGCCACATTCTGCAGATCTCTTGGGGTTTTTGAAGACGCCCTATCTATCTCTTATAGTTAGATAAGCAAATGTTGCTTGTCTCTTAACAACTTGATTTCTGAGTAGCTTAGAAAATAACTGTGATAGACTGTCATAGTAGCTAACAAAATGACACGCTTGCATGACTATGAGTTTGCACATCTTAATTATCCTAAACAATTTATGACAGTTGGTATCAAAAGGCCAAAACTTCACATTTCATTTTTAAGTACTAGGTATACTACCTTTAAGAAGTGTTACCCTTATTTTTGTATCAATATACAAAGATCAATACCAATGTGGTCAAATATACTCTTAATTTTGTATCAGTATACAAAGATCATTACCGATGTAGCCCAATACAATCTTAATTTTGCATCAATATACACGGGTCTATACCATTGTGGCCAAATATAATCTTTTTTTTAATAATTTATTTTTTATTTCTTCAAGTTACATCTCAATCACAATCCCCTCCCTAATCCCCCCTCCAGTCCCACCCTTCCACCCTCCTCCCCCTCAGCCCCACCATCCTCTTCCCTTCTTTTTTTTTTTTTTTTTTAGTTTAAGGTATTTATTTTTCCCCCCAACAGCTCTCCCTTTCAGTCCAAATAATGGTTCTTTTTCTTATAACTATAAATACAATACAAAACAACAGAAATAAATAGGCCACGATTATAAGAGTTATATGGCTTAGCATACATTCCCTATGTCCAGTCCATATGTATTTGGCACCTGACTTTAACATTCTACTATCTAACCATCTCCATGAGTTTAAAGTTCTATATCTAACTCAGCTTTCATACTAACTTGCCTCATAATTTTAAAAATATCTTCTTAGATCCAGAACACCCTCTTGATTCCTAAACAACTCAAAATTTAACTATGAGACTCTAGCTATCTATTCTTCAACCACCTCAGAGACCTGAGAGGGATAAATATATCTTAATTTTGTATCAATATACAAAGATCAATACCGATGTAGTCCAATACAATCTTAATTTTGCATTAATATACAATGATCAATACCAATTTAGCCAAATATAATATTAATTTTGTATCAACATACAAAGGTATAAGGGCATATTCAATAATCTGTCCTTTTTTCTTGATCTTTCCTATACTATGTCTATGTCCCATTTTTTCTCAAGTCTATTCACTCCTACATAGGAGAAAAAGAAGGATATAGAAAAGAAAAAGATAGAAGTCCCTGGGTCTAACCTCCAAAACCCATTTAACAAGACCATTTAACAGCTTGTAGTCTCTTCCCCTAAATAACAAAATTTTCTGTTATCCATCAAATAACCAAAGTGCGGGGGGGACACCCTCCCTACCTTCTGGGCATGGGACGTTGCTCTCTTAAAATGACTTCCTGCGGATTTGGGATGTAGTAAACCTGTTTGGAGTCCAAATAAGAATGGAAAAAATGATTTAAAATGTTAATAGAATCATTTGATGTTTATCTTCCTCGGCTTCATGAGTGTAGGGGGCATGGGTTAGTTGCCTCTGTTGGTCTTGTTGTGAAGTTCTTGTCCTTACCCAACTCTTCTGCAAGATTCTCAAATCTCTGTGTAATATTTGACTGTGGGTCTCAGTATCTGTTTTGATCCTTTGCTGGGTGGAGCCTCTCACAGGACAGTCATTCTATGCTCCTGTCTGCAAGCACAATGATAGCAGAACATCATTAATAGTGTCATGGGTTGGCTCTCTCCCATAGGTTGGGTCTCAAGTTGGATCAGTCTTTGGCCAGCCATACCCTCAATCTCTGCTTCATCCTTATTCCTTCAAACTTTGGAGGCAGGGTAGATTTTGAATCAAGGGTTTTGTAGGTAGGTTGGTATCCCTGTCCTTCCACTGGCCATCCTTCCTGACTTTAGGAAATTGCCATTTCAGTCTCCATATCCCCTGTTGCTAGGATCTCAGCTAGAGTTACCCATATGTCCTCTCAAGAGCCTACCCCATCACAGGTCTCCAGTTTGTCTCAGAGGTCCCTCCCTCATCAGTTTTCCTTCTCTGTATCAGCCCTATATTAAAAGAAACAAAACAGAGAAAACATAACTCAATAATGGTAATATTTATTGTAATAATACTTTATTTTATATTTTGTTGAATTCATATTGCATATAATCTTACAAGCAAAGTGCATAAAATATTTGTAAGCATAAGAATTGCTTAAATATATTAGGGGTGTAATTTACATACAAACGTGTGTAATTTCATATCTATATTTAGACATGAAAGATAGAGCTATGAAGAAAAATAGTATGTATATTAATCTGAGTCAGGCACACAAAAGTTTTACATTTTTTTGTTCTTATGACTGGATAACTATATTCCATATGAGTATCATTTAAACTACTAAAACAGTCTTGAGTAATAGAATTTACAACGTTCGTGAAGAAACATGCATCCCTAATAATATATTTACTAAGAACATACTACCAAACTAAATTTATTAAATTTATCATATTCTTAGAACTGTAAATTAACTGCATTCACTTTTTATCTCAAAGAATTATAACTGTCCATCAGAATAATTGTGCATTCAAATGCACTGATTATTGGAGCATTTATATTAATTCATTACTTCATATAGAAAATATACACATATTTGAATGTGGAAGAGACTACTCTATTTTATAAATTTAATAGTGATTAGGGTACTAAAATCATTAAAACAAAATTGATATTTAGGCCTGAATTCCACTTGGAGTTAAGATAAGCAGCTATCTCTTTGTCTAGTCCGTAGTGCTGTAGAAAATAGTTTTACTCAGAAGTAAATACTGCATTTGATATTTATTTACAATAACTTATCTGATTCCTTTTCAGTGTAATACTTTCCTGTTACAGCTGTGTAGGAGCAAAATGTGGAATTTATAAATCAATTGCTGTTGCCGTCATTGGCAATGTGCAACTGGCTGTGGAGGGTCTTTTCCTTTTAAAATATATAACTTCACTGTAAATTCCTTAAGCAAACTGACAAATGTTAAGAAAGCCTGTATATAAGGATATTGGGATGCTAGATTTAGCACAATCCTCCTTAGGTCCATTCATGTGGGAAGAGTGTATGTGACCCAAATGATAAAAGCAACTGAGAAGTCAGTTCCTGGCGCCAGTGACTGCCTTCTCAAAGTTAAATAAGAGAGTGACTACAAGTCAAGGATTTTTTTCCTACCCATCTTTTACATGATATTAGAACATATTTTATGTGTGTAACTATAAAATAACTGATAAGAAAACGAGAAAGCAAGAGGAAAGCACAAACTTTTCTATGTGAGCGTATTAGTGATTCTTCTCAGTTCATAGCTCAAGGGTTAAAAGTACATCAAAGTCACCCATTTGATATCACGATATTCACAGGGAGCTCAGGTTCAATCTCTCTTCTGATTGGTCCAATCCTGGTGGGGTATTTGATTTGGTATAAAAAGAGTATTTGTACTTTCTTTTCAGTCAAAAGCCAATGGGTGGAAAAACGTTTGTATCCTTATCTTCTTTTGCTTCTCTGAAGCTGTGTAAGTCCTAGTATAAATTTGGTAATTTTCTATACCACATTTCCACTTATCAACAAAAATTAGATAATTTTGATAATATATTTTCATCATGTAGAAATAAACAGAAAAAAATCAAAGATGTTTAATTATATACAAAGAAATAATTCACATTTCTAGTTTTATAAGAGAATTTATATAGTAGAGTCTTGAAATCCAGTACCAAGAAACATGACTGAAAAAGTCACAATGGCATATATTTTGAACTTATTCGATTTCTTTCTGGCTATAAAATAAAATGTATACTTCTATTTATTTTATTTAGGACTTGACTCATTTTAACTCACAAGTTTTGTTTTCTACTTCAGTTGCTTTATATAATATGCAATATTACAAATAGTATACTACTACAATAGTTTCTAGTGTACTGCATATATACCCATCAAAATGGGAAGATTATTCATGCTCAAAAGCATTCTTACCACTAGGTTTGGAGTACATGAGAAATAATGGTGGTGTTGTTTCAGGCCTGAAAAACACTTGCCCCTTGCCACTTCCTCTTGAATGACAGTTCTGACATAAGAAGTCCTTTGTTAAGTAGAAGTGAGAGGGAGAGATTTGGTTTCAATGCCACTGATTTTCATTGCAGCTCCAGGGATGTAGATTTGTATGAGCCACTATTTGCATGGGCACAACTTACAGAGACTTTTCATGGTTATTTTCAATGACTGGACATAAAAGAAATGTCTGTTTAAATGGATCTGCCATACCTGCACTCTGGGAATTCTTTCCTTACCCATTAAAAAAAAAAAATTTCTCACACATATATTTTTGTGCCACCTTCCTCTTCAGGAACCTCAAATTCAACCTGTATTCAAAGAGAAAGTAACATTTAAAAAGTAAGAGTATGTTTATTTGTATGGCATAATGTATAGTAATTTGTTTTTACAATTGTATTATTCCTATCAGCTTGTTTTTACTATTATATTTTTATCTTATTAACACATTTTTATCTTAATTAATTACAAAATAATGAGTAACATTATGTATGGTATTTTATAAAATATGTACAGTAATTAGTTCTTAGAATTGTATTATTTCTATCAACTTATTTTTACTATCATATTTTTATCTTATTCACACATTTTTATCTTAATTACACAAAATAATGAGTAACATTATGGTATTTTATAAAACGATATTATAAACTATATTTACCTCCTATAACCTAAGTTATCACATTTTGTATTCAAACTAATCCATTTCCTCTTCCCTAATAATATCATTTCCACTTCTGTGTTTAGTTTTTTTTTATTTTATTTTTTCCATGTTTATTTATTTCTTCAAGATACATCTCAACCACAGTCCCCTCCCTCCTCCTCTCCTGGTTCCACCTCCTACTCCTTTCCCCCCTCCCTCCTTACTGCTTTGTTTTGTTTTGTTTTTTTTTTTACTTTAAAGTGTATCATTTTCCTCAACAGCTTCCCCTTTTAGTACAATACAAGCTATTTTTTCTTGTAACAATAAATATAATACAAAACAATAAGAACAATTAGGCAACAATTATGAAAATTATAAGGTATACCATGCATTCTCAACGTCCAGTCCATACTTGTTTGGCTAACTTTTCATCCTAACTTGCATTACTAGCCTAAAAATATCTTCTTAGACCTAGAACATCCTTTTAATTCCTAAACAACTTAAAACTTGACTGTAAGACTATAACTATCTAGTCTTCAGCCATATCAGAGACCTATAAACAGGAAGTGCATTCCTGTATAATTACATAATATAAATGTAATTAAAAATAATTATATTCATATACACCATTTTTAAGTGTTCTTTTCTGCCTCTATTTACCTCATACGTTTCAACATTTTCTTGTTGTTGTTTGTATTTGCCTGATGGTAGTCAGTTTTACTATAATAAGATAGAATCACAATATAGCTTTTGTTTGATTCTTTTCAGAATTAGGGAATTTCCTTTTGTAGTTAAGGTTTGTGTGGAACTATGTAGCCAAGGCTGGTTTCTGCTTCTCTAGTATTATGATATGCAAGAACCTCTTTTCTAACAAGAGCTTGGGACATGTCACAAGTTTTTTTTATTTTTGTTTCCATTTGAGACCATAATTTTGAAAAGTTCAAGATTCTCTTAACACTGGGCCCCCATTCTCTATTATGCCCTCAGCCACACTAAGGAGAACTTCTCATTCACTGGAGCAGCAGACACTTGTTGTTAGATATCTTTGTTTCTCTCACACTTATCTAGTTCAATGTTACTTCGTTTCACTGAGTTGCCAGCAATCTCTTTTGCTTTCAAGTACCTTGCAGCAAATTAATCTCTCTCTAAACCATGAATCTTTTTCCTTCTTCAGACTTATGGAGAGGCAATCAGATAAATACTTTTCCCTTCTCTAGCTTTTTGTAATTTTTATTCTCAATTGTATCATATAGTGATATTTTAGAAGAAGTAATGTTTTGGGGCTGGAGATATGACTCAAGAGTTTTGAGAACTTACTCTTCTTTCTGAGGATCCAGGTTTGATTCTCAGCACTCATATAGCAGCTTATAACCATTTATATTTCCAGTTCCAGAGGTCCCATCCCCTCTTCTGCCTTACATGGACATCAGATACAGACCTGGTACACATACATATATGAAAGCAAAACACTCATTCCCATAAAATAATGAAATGAAATTAAATTTTTAGTAATTAATGGTTTTAAAATTAAGTAATGACTTACTATGGGCAAAAAAAATCTCAAATACTTTTCATACAATTAAAGTTTGTGTTAGAGAATTTCACTAAGTTGATTAATCCTTCATTGTAAAATACATTTTGTACAGAAATATGGGAGTGGAAAGGGGGCTACTGTTGTAACACATATCTGAATATGTAGAACTGGCTTTGAAAGTGGTTAATAGTATAATGTAGAAGAAGATGGGGGAGGATAGTTATGCAATATGTACAATAAAGTCTCTTTTGTTTAAGGGTCCTAGGAATTGGAAACTAGAGAAAGCAAAGTGACCATCAAGATGCACATTGGAATGGTATAATCCCAAACAAATACCTACCTGGTTGTATGGAAGAAGAAAAAACATTGTTATTCATTCAACTTCTGTATGTGAGGCAACAATGCTCTGACAACACCTTGATATTTAGTTCCTTGATAATTATGTTAGATTCCAGGACTCTGGCTGGAGCTTAAGATTATGTAAAATATCTGTGGTTTCAAACATCCAAGATAGAATAACTTGTGGTTTGATTCATAGGAAAAAAAGGCCAGACTTGATTGGTGTGCGGTATTCAGTATCCTTATCTCTGAATGGCAGTAAGGAAATCAGAATGGGATTATTTTGTTGCTACTTAACATTCATCAATAAAGAGGATAACTAAAAAGTACAATATGCCATGGAAAAGGTGATTTGTTCATTCATTTATTTTAATCATTTGAACACTGACCTTAATAACTAATTTAATAGTATTACTTTGATTGAGTGTATTTGTAAATTGTTTGATATAACCCTAGGACCTGGAGAAATATTAGTGAAGATTTCCTATCATAAATCTCATTTCTGGTAGGGGTATTAACATATACAGAGGAATATTATATTCTTGAAAGAGTACTATAGATAAGTGAGCTTTTTGAAGTCTTTCTTGATCTCTGTTAGATCTGGCATATTTTTGAGCATTGCTGGTAGATAAAGTGGTGGTATGGAAGCAGAAATTTCTTTTGACAGAGAACACTAACCAAAAATATTTTAATCATTTACACAAATATGGAAAGTAATCAAGCAAGGCCAATACAAAGCACAAGGAAGGAGGTGGGATGAGAAAAAAAGGGAAAGGAAAGAAGGTCAGAAGGCAAGAGGAAGAAGGGAGGGAGGGAGGAAAGGAGAAAGGAAAAGAGAAAGGGAGGAAGAGAGCAAAAGTGAGAAAGTACAATGACTACAGAAAAGAAATTTCTGTGTTTTGGAGTCAGACTAGTATTTTTATGGGGGCATATGGAGAGTAATCATTAGCTAGGATTGTATGTGTGTGTGTTTCACCATTCTTTAACTTAGAGCAAAATTCTAAATTTGGTTGACTAAGAAATTAAATTATTGGGAATGCAAAGAAATAATGCATCCATGTTACATTTTATATAGCTCATCTCTTAAAAATCAAAATATGAATAATTTAATTGTGATAAACGTGAAATCTGAGGAAATATGGGCCCATGTGAGCATGTCCTAACACTTCTCCTATAGTTCAAGTATTTCTCCCCCTAAGAATGAAATCAAGGCTCAGAATAAACTCTTCATCTTGAGCATTGCCGCAATGCTTGGGGAACCTGGAGGAATTATAGTGTCCTTGGAGAGAAAAAAAAATCCAGATTTAAATGTTGCATGGCAGTGTCTACTGTCTCTGTGGACTCTTCTTCCTGTCCAAGAAATCAATGTTTAATAGAAATGCTGCTTTTTTAATAACTAGGAGGGCAAGAGACTAAGGCATCAAATCAAGATTGTCTTCATCCTTCATGATTACAATAAAGCTAGAATGCCTTGAAAGTTCATTTCCTCACTCAAATATTTAGAGTATCATTAATGATCCTAAGGATTTTAAAACTATGAGCCAGAACTGAAAGTCTGACTCATTGGTGCATCCAGCTGGGACACTTGATGCAGTTACTTACCTGTTTCATTGTTTGGTCTAAAAATATTCACTTAAAAGATTTATGTTGAAAACAAGACTTTTCTTCTTCCTCCTACACATTTAAAAAGAATTATATGTATTCAACATTAGTGTTGTACTTTCCTTCTGTGGTTTGTTAGCTTAATGTTGTGTTAAAGAGGACATCTCTAATTTGACTTAGGAGTGTCAGGTAATTGTACATGTCTTTCTTGTTTGTTACTCACAGTTGCAAGAAGGCCTTGGCCTGAAAACAGGCTAGCTAACACAGCTCTGAAAATTTAATACTTTAATAATGGTAAACTTGTCTGTCTTTTCTTTGAGCACTTGAAGCTAGCTACTGTATCCACAATAGTTGAAATTTAGCCACTAAGCATACTAAATACTACTATACTAATGGAATATATCCCATGGTGTTTATAACCCTCTTCATTTGTGAGTCTAAGTATGTTGCACACTTTTCATTAAACAATGAAAAAAATCTAATATCTTCAAATTTCATTAATTATTGTGAATAAGTATTGCTTTGTAGTTAAGGAAGTTTATTTTGTGAAAGAGTAGGGGATCTTGTTTTAAAAGTTGTTGATACATGATCTTTTAGGAAAATGAGTGATGCATTGGAAAATAATTTCTCCAGCAAATAAACTAGAATATAACTCAAGAAATGGCAGTATTTTTTAATGGTGATTTAGAATGGATGAGTACCATCAATAATGACATGGCATCGGCACATCACCTTTTCCTTCACAATATTTAAATTCATGGTGTTTTCAAATCATTTTGCATATTAAAGAATGTGAAACCATCATTCAGGAGAATGAAAATTACATGTCATTTTATACATTACTGACATTCATTTATTTGTTTAATGGCCATTATATGGAAGTACTTGTGTCAGGTGCTATTTATTTTAATCTTTATAAACATAAGTTGCATATAAAAGAGTGTATATATTCTCTCTCTCTTTGCATATGTATATGTATACACAATGGGCTTGAATATTTATATTTTATCACAAGATCAAATATCAGTAAAGAACTGTTAGACATTAAGTCTTCAATATTTTAGCCTTGGCATATTATAGAGATTTCAACATAATTTTAGTAAAGCAAGAAATAATTGAGTAAGGAGGAACAAGAGCCATAGCTTGAGTCCAGAAACAAAACCTCAGAATTTCTGAGAAAATCAGTGCTTCAAAAGAAAAGAAAAGAAAGAAAGAAAAGTAAAAGTAATCAATTAAATCGATAATGGAAGCAAATTTCAGAAAGAATTGCACAGAGAGGAAGTCCTGGTGGCACAAATGTGAATGCCACCATCCTACTCTTCTGGAAGGAAGAGATACCTCCTCAGCATTCATGAAGGTACGCTGTAATTTAAGGAATATAACAGGTAAAATACTGAACTAAAACTCTGACTGGCACTAGTTTACTTCATACCTCCATGAATTCAAGCCTTATAATTTAGGGCTTGGACAGAGCAGGAGAAGAATTAATGTTTTATTGAGATTTTTGAGGTAGAAGACCGTGGATTGAAAATCAGATTCATCCATTTCTTATAACCATAATACTTGAACTCCAAGAGGAGTACTTGGTTGGTAATTTTGCCACTCTTGAATCCCGAAAGACCTCAAACTCAGAAGAGATTTCAGATGCAGTTGATCACTAGGAGATAAATCCTCAAAACCTCAAACTCAGAAAGAGTTTAGATTCAGTTGATCTCTAGAAGATAAATGTAGGATGTTATTAGTTGCTATTGAGAGTGATATCTAAGCAGAAGTGATGGTCACAGAAAAGAAAATTAGAACAGTATTTCTAATAAGACTGAAGTGTGAGAACTTATTTAGTGAATAGTAATTCTGAGTGACATGTGTTTCTGCAATGAATAACATGATATATCCTAATGTCATCAAATGAGCAGATTGTTTCTCTGCTACTCTCACCACAGTAAGAAGCATTGATTGGAGTAAACATGACTCATTCTGTAATAGCTCCAATAAATTGCAGCAATGAGCTGGAGCTTGGGTGAACACTGCAGGGCAGGTAATTTATAAAACCAAAAATTCCCTCAGCCTTTGTATCTGGCAGGGATTTAAACCAGGCACCAGGAAGATCAGTTTCTGATTAGGGTGTGATGTTGGCCCTGAGATCTTAGAGTAGCAATGGCTAATGACATGTGCTAAAACTCTTTATTTTACTGTTTATTTCTTAATTCAGTTTACATCTCCATCACAGTCCCCTCCTTCCACCACTCCCAGACCCACCCTCTCACCCTCCCACCCTCTACTCCTTCTCCCACCTATCATACTCCTCTGGTATGGGGTGCCATACATATCAGGACCCTTCAATTCAGCAGCCATATAGGAGTTAAGAGCTTCCTCTTGCACTGGGTGCCAACATGGCATCTCCACTAGGGCAAAGTATTCCACTAACAAGTAAAAAAAGTCTATGTTCCTGTTCCTTTTAGTCTGTTGGTTGTAGGATAGTTACGCTGTACTTGATGGCTAAAATCCAGTTATAAGTAAATAGATTCCAGGTGCATCTTTCTGGGTCTGGGTTACTTCATTCAGGATGAGCTTTTCTAGTTCCATCCATTAGGGAGCAAAATTTATTATTTCCTTTTTTTTTTCCTGATGGTTGAGTAGTATTCCATTGTATAAATGGACAACAGCTTTTTTTAAATTTTTTTATTCATTTTTTTCTTTATTTTTTATTTCAAGTTACATCTCAATCGCAGTCCCCTCCCTATTCCCCCCTCAAGTCCCACTCTCCCACCCCCCATCCTCTTCCCTTTTTTTTTAAAGTTTAAGGTATATCTTATTTCCCCCTACAGTTTCCCCTTTCAGTCCAACAAATGGCTCTTTCTCTTATAATAATAAATACAATACAAAACAACAGAGGTAATTAGGCCACAGTTATGAGAGTTATATGGCTTAACGTACATTCCCAATGTCCAGTCCATATGTATTTGGCACCTGACTTTAACATTCTACTATCTAACCATCTCAATGAGTTTAAAGTTCTATATCTAACTCAACATTCATACTAACTTGCAACACAATTTTAAAATCATCTTCTTAGGTCTATAACAATCTCTTGACTCCTTAGCAACTCAAAATTTAATTATGAGACTCTAGCTATCTGTTCTTCAACCACCTCAGAGACCTGAGAGGGATAAATATATCTGATTTTATAGGAAGTACAGGGCCTGCAGCTTCCCAAACTAAGAAATGACATACCAGTGGCTGCCTGGACAGTTCCCATTTTCTCTCCATATATTACATCATCGATATTCAGTCATTTGGCCCCGTTTCTCTGACAGACATTGATTGTAGAGCAGGGGTTATGAAGGACTTGCCTACCCTGTCTTGGTAGAGCTAGACTGTCGACTTACCTGCTTCCAAGTTTTGTCCTTTTTGGACAGCATTCTGTCTACAGTTGGAGCAAGGGGCTTTTCCTACCAAGAGATAGGCTTGTGACTAGTACAATCATCTCCCACTAGAGATTCTTTGATGCTCATCTTCTACTTGGGTAGAATATGGGGTGCTGTCAGGAGTTTTTTTTTTAATCCATTTGTCGGTTGAAGGACATGTGGGTTGTTTCCAGTTTCTAGCTATTACAAATAAAGATGCTATGAACATAGTTCAGGAGATGTCTTGTGGACAGGTGAGGAATTGATTGGATGTATACCCAGGAATGTTGACTGGGTCTTGAGGTAGAGCTATTCCAAGTTTTCTAAGATATTGCCAGACTGATTTCCATAGTAGTTGTACAAGTTTGCACTTCCTTCAGCAATGGAGGAGTGTTCCCCTTTCTCCACAACCTTACCAGCATGTGCTGTCATTTGAGTTTTTGATTTTAGTCATTCTGACAGGTGTGAGATGGAATCTCAGAGTCATCTTGAGTTGTGTTTCTCTGATGATTAAAGATGTTGAGCATTTTTCAAGTGTCTCTCAGCTACTAGAGATTCCACTTTTGTGAATTCTCGACTTAGCTCTGTACCCCATTTTTATTGGGTTATGTGGTTTCTTGGTGTTTCATTTCTTGAGTTCTTTTTAAATTTAGGATATAAACCCTCTGTCAGATATGGGGTTGGTAAATATTTTTTCTCAATATGTAGGCTGCCATTTTGTTCAAATGAGAGTGTCATTTGTCTTACAGAAGCTTTTATGTTTCATAAGGTCCCATTTATTGATTGTCAGTCTCAGAGTCTGAACTATTGGTGTTCTATTCAGGAAGTTGTCAATGAATTTGAGGCTTTTCAACACTTTCTCTTCTATCAGATTCAGTATGTCTGGATTTATGTTAAGATCTTTGATCCACTTGGACTTAAGTTTTATACAAGGTGATAAATATGGGTTTATTTAAATTCTTTTACATGTTGACATACAATTAGACCAACACCATTTGTTGAAGATGCTGTCCTTTTTCCATTTTATAATTTTGGCTTCTTTGTCAAAAATTAAGTGACCATAGGTATGTGGGTTTATTTCTAGGTCTTTGATTCAATTCCATTGATCCACTGGTCTTTTTCTATACCAGTATCATGCTGTTTTTATTACTATTGCTCTGTAGTACAGCTTGAAATTTGGAATGGTGATATCTTCAGATAATTTTGTATTATACAGGGTTGATTTAGCTGTTCTGTTTTTTTTTTTTGTTATTCCATATGAAGTTGAGAATTGTTCTTTTATGGTCTGCAAAATTTTGTTGGTATTTTTATAGGAATTGCATTGAGTCTGTATATTGCTTTTGGTAGGATGGCCATTTTTATTAAGTTGATCCTACCTATCCATGAGCATGGGAGATCTTTCCATCTTCTGATGTCTTCTTCAATTACTTTCTTGAAGGACTCAAAGTTCTTGTCATAGAGGTCTTTTACTTGCTTGGTTACAGTTACCTCCAGGTATTTTATATCATTTATGGGTATTGTTTCCCTGATTTCTTTCTTGGCCCATTTACGTTTTGTAAAAAGAAGGGCTACCAAGTTTTTTGAATTAATTTTGTGTCCAGTACATTGCTGAAAGTGTTTATCACTTGTAGGAGTTCTCTGGTGGAATTTGTGGGGTCACATGTGTACTATCATATTATATCATCTTCATTTTTATGTCCACAGCAAATTCTGAGGCTGGTTTCCACGTAAAACAGCACCCTCAATTGCCAGAAACAACTAGGATCAGACCAGCTGGGTCTGTCACCCATCTACAGAGGAGCTCTGGGCTAAATTTGCAAGGTTCCAGCCCATTGATTCAGACTCAGACCAGTGGCCCTGCTAGTCTTCCTGAGTTCCAGCCTCCAGGCAGTCCTGCCTGACTTCCAGAAGGAACAGCCAGACCACAGGAGTATATAAATAAGTGATATTTTTTTCTGGCGTTTCCAACATGGCACCACCCAGTGCACACAATATCTGAGTGTTGAGGGGGCCAAACCCATTTGCAGCAAAATGATATGGAGCTGGGCTGACTGAAAATGTAGCCTTCCTCAGAGATTCCCCGGCAAATGCTAGTACTGGCATCCCAGTTGAGCACTCTCACTCCTGTAATAGCCAATCACAGACCCATCAACATTGGCCTCACTCCTGGGTGGAGATCTCAGCAAGAATAATGCATGCCCCCAGAACATGGTTCCAGTGGAGCTCAATAACTGCTGAATGAATCAGCAGCCAAGCTACTGAACTCAAAATGACTGTGTCACTGAAGAGAGAAAAAAGGCTTCTGTGGTGCACAGATCCAGTCTCTGGTCCACAACTTAACCTACTGAGGAGACCCTACAATTCTCAGGACCATACAGGATAGTCCTCTCAATGCCAATCCTCTGCTTATAGGTCCAATTGAGTCACGTTAAGATGTGTGGAGAGCTGCAGCTACTCTCCAAGATATAGTCTCTATTACAGGAACCTACCCATCATCTGCAGGTGGGCCTTGAGACCACAGGATCAGCCAGCATCTAGAACAGGGGTCTTCCCTGGGTACCAAGAATAGTAGGCACAAGGAACAAACAGAAAACACCAGGGTCAACCAGATGACTAAAGACCAGCATAGGAACACACAGAAAAACAAAAACAAAACAACCCCCCCTCCTCCAAAAAAAACCCCTCAAAAAACCAAAAATACAAGGTAATATGGTATCTCCAGAACCTATCTATAGTACTACAGGAAGCCCTGGAAACCCTAACAAAACTGAAACACAAGAAAGTGACCCTAAATCAATGCTTATGAAAATAATAGAAGTCTTAAGGGAGGAAAGAAAATCCCTCAAATAAAAACAGGAAAACACATAAAACAGGTAATGGAAATGAATAAAGCTCTTAACGAAATGCAGGACATAGTTGAACAGGAGCAGGCAAGGAATAAAATGGTTCAAGATCTGAAAAGGGAACTTGAAACAATAAAGAAAACACAAGCTGAGATAATCCTGGAACTGGAATATTTACAAAAAAGAAAAGGAACTACAGACCAAGCATCACCAACAGAATACAAGAAATAGAAGAATCCGAGGCACATAGGATAACATTGAAAAAATCAATAGATCTGTCAAAGAAAATGTGAAATCTAAAAAAGTCCTGACACAAAATCTTCAGGAAATTAAGGACATTACGAAAAGACAAAACTTCAGAATTATAGGGATAAAAGAAAGAGAAGACTCCCAGCTCCAAGGACCAGAAAACATCTTCAAAAACATAGAATAAAATTTCACAAACCTAAAGAAAGATATGCCTATAACCATACAAGAAGCCTACAGAACTCCAAATAGATTAGACCACAAAAGAAATTCCTCCTGCCACATAGTAATCAAAACTAAATGTACATAACAAAGGAAGAATATTGAAAGTTTCAATGGAAAATGGCCAAGTAACATGTAACATCAGACCTATCTGAATCACACCTGACTTCTCATCAGAGAACCTAAAAGCCAGAAAGACCTGGACAGATGTCTTGCAGACCCTAGCAGATCACAGATGCAAGCTCAGACTACTACCCAGCAATCACCATAAAAAGAGAAAAGAAGAACTTTCATGACAAAACTAAATTTAAACAAAATCTATGCACAAATCCATCCCCACAGAAAATACCAGAAGGAAAACTCCAATCCAAGGAGGTTAACTAGACCTAAAAAGACACAGGAAGCAAATAATTCCACTGTAGCAAAACCAAAAGAAGAAAAGCTCACTTAACATTATCACCTCCAAGATCAAGATAACAGGAATTAACAATCACTAGTTATTAATATCCCTCAACATCAGTGGACTCAGTTCCCCAAAAAAAGTCACAAGGTATCAGAATCGATGAAAAAACAGAATCCATCTTTAGGCTGCTTATAAAAAACACACCTCAGAAAAAAAGATAGACATTACCTCAGAATAAAGGAGTAGACAAAGATATTCCAAGAAAATGGACCCAAAAAGCAAGCTGGGGTGGTCATTCTACTATCTAATAAAATAGACTTTCAACCGATGTCAATCAAAGGAGATGGAGAAGGACACTTCGTGCTCATTAAAGGAAATATCCACCAAGATGACAACTCATTCTGAACATCTATGCCCCAAATGCAAGGGCATCCACATTCATAAAAGAAACACTAGTAAAGTACAAATCCCACATCAAACCTCTTACATTAATAGTAGGAAACTTCAACACAGTGCCCTCACCAATGGACAGATCAATGATACAAAAACCAAACAGAGAAACAATGAAACTAATAGACATCGTGAATCAAATGGACCTAATTGATATCTACAGAACAATTCACCAAAACACAAAATAATAGACTTTCTTCTCAGCAACTCGAGCAACCTTCTCCAAAATTAAGCATATAGTGGATCACAAAGCAAGCCTGCACAGATACAAGAAAATGTAAATAACCCCTTTTATTTTATCAGAATACAATGGAATAAAGCTGGATTTCAACAATAACAGAAACAGCTGGGCATGGTGGCACATGCCTTTAATCCCAGAACTCAGGATGCAAAGGCAGGTGGATCTCTGTGAGTTCAAGGCCAGCCTGGTCTACAGAGTGAATTCCAGGATAGCCATGGCTACATAAGAAAATTCTGTCTCCAAAAACTAACTAACTAACTAACTAACTAAATAAATAAATAAATAAATAAACAAACAAACGAACAATAAAAGAAATAACAGAGAGCCTACAAACTCATGGAAGCAGGACAACTCTCTACTCAATGACCTATGAATCAGAAAAGAAATAGAAAAAAAGAAATTATAGTGGTTGTACAAGTTTGCACTCCCACCAGCAATGGAGGAGTGTTCCTCTTTCTTCACAAGCTTTAATGTGAATCAGATATCATAAATGAAATGGACCTAATTGGTATCTATAGAACATCTACGCCCTTGCTTTTGGGGCATAGATGTTCAGAATTGAGTTGTCATCTTGGTGGATTTTTCCTTTGATGAGTATGAAGTGTCCCTCTCCACCTCTTTAACTCGCCAGCATGTGCTGTCATTTGAGGTTTTGTCCTTAGTCATTCTGACAGGTGATCGGGTAGTGTTAGGCATTCTAAATGTTAACTAATTGGTCCTTCTTATTGTCTGTTACTTACATTGACTCTGATTGGTTAAATAAAATGCTGAGGCTTGAGATTGGGCAAAGAAAGGGAAAGGTGGGACTTCCTGAGATTAGAACAGGAAGCCTGTGCTTTAGAGGGAGGATTAATTCATTACAGCCAGGAGAAGGAAGAAGGAGGACACACACCATGGGTTAGAAAAAAGAACCTCATCCCATATGGCCAGGAACATCTACATAGCATGAAGAATGGCAGTCCAAGGGGATGTATGTATATATGGGGTCATATATGGGTAACAGAATTAAGAACTACCTTAGGTGGGCCAAGATTGCTCAATTCAGGCCAAGGTGTGTTAAAATTCACATGGTATCTGTGTGCTCATTTATAATGGCTGGTTAAGAATTAACAACTACTGAATCAACTAACAATAATATAAATACTAGTAAATAATTAAATTATTTTTTAACATATGGCACCCAATGTGGGGTGCCACCTGAAACTACAATTTAATTAATTATTGTAGTTATTAGTAAGTATAAACTGTAAAATTAAGCTGGCAGAGCAGCCAGTGGCTTGGCAGAGGATTGGGCGGCCTGGCCCACGTGCCTTAACTAGTTGCCTGATTTATCCTGGAGAAAGAGCACCAAAACCAAGGGTGGCCTACCCAACCTGTAACCTAAACTCTGTTAATTAATATAAGTTGTTATATTAGGCCAGTAGAATTAAGCAGCTTGGAAGAGCTTCGCCTGGGTTCCAGGGAGTCCAGGAGTCTGGAAGTCTGATGGCCCAGGACTGCTTGGACTGAGGGCCTATAAGCTGATGCAGTCTTTCCCCCAATAATTAAATACACCAAGACCTTTTAACGTTTTAACGCTTAGCCCTTAGCTTGGCAGACTTTCAGTTAGCTACTGTAAATTAACACAGATTACCTAATCCCAAACTGCCACATGCCTGCGATTATCTTCCAGCATTTTCAAGATGTCTGTCTTCTTCTGTGCCTCCCAGGGGAAAAAGAAAGATTCTCATTCTCTCTCTCTCTCTTTCTCTCTCTCTATCTGTGTGTGTGTGTGTGTGTGTGTGTGTGTGTGTGCGCATGTGCACGCGCTCAGGGTTCCTGTCTAGTCTCAGGAAGTCCTGCCTTCTTATACTCTTTCTGCCCAGCTAATTGGTCATAAGTGACTTTTATTAACCAATCAAGAGAATTCCTCAGAAGGGGCAGTAACCAGGTCTCAGCATTGAATGCAACCTATCAGAAGTAATGATATTAGACCTTCCCTCAACAGACAGGTGTGAGATGGAATCTCAGAGTCGTCTTGAGTTGCATTTCTCTGATGATTAAGGATGTTGAACATTTATTAAAGTGTCTCAAGGCCATTAGAGATTCCTCCTTTGTGAATTCTTGGTTTATGGAAATAAGTTTGGCAATATCTTAGAAAACTTGGAATAGTCCTACCTCAAGACCCTGCCATACCACTTTTGGGTATACATCCAAATGATTCCTCACTAAACCACAAGGATATCTCCTCATTTATGTTCACCACAGTCTTATTTATAATAGCTAGAACCCAGAAACAAAACAGATGTCCCTCAACTGACAAATGGATAAAAAAAGCTGTGGTATATTTACACAATGGAATACTACTCAGCTATCAGAAACAAGGAAATCATGCAACTCACAGCCAAATGGATAGAAAAGCTCATCCTGAGTGAGCTAACCCAGATTCAGAAAGATGCACATGGCATCTACTCATTTAAAATTGGATTTTAGCCATATAGTACAGGATAACTATCCTACAATCAAATCACCAAAAACAAAAACAAAAAACAAACAAACAAAGCCCAGGAACATAGACTTTGTTACCAGTTAGTGGGACAATTTGTCCTAAGGGTGGTGCCATTTAGGCCCCTAGTGCAAGATGAAGCTGTTAGCCCTAATATTATGACTGTTGAACTGAGGGGGCTTATATCTAGGGACACCCTACTTTGGATGAGTGGGATGGGTGGGAGACGGAGGGGAGGGTGGAAGGGTGGAACCAGGAGGGATGGAAAAAGGCCACTGTGATGGAGATGTAACTTGAAGTTTTATATATATATATATATATATATATATATATATATATATATAAAGAAATTATAATCTCCCTAGAAATCAATGGAAAAAAAAAGGCACAACATATCTAAACTAATGGGACACAATGAAAATAGTGCTAAGAGGAAAGTTCATAGCACTAAGTGCCTTCAAGAAGAAATTGGAGAGCTCTCATACTAACAATTTAAAAGCACAGTTGAAAGATCAAGAACAAAAAGAAGCACATTCTAGAGGAGTAGATGGCAGGAAATAATCAAATTCAAGGCAATATCCAAAAAAAAAAGAGAACAATAGAAAAAAATCAATGAAACCAAGAGCTGGTTCTTTGAGAAAAAAAATAGACAAACCCTTAGCCAAACTAACTGAAAGGCAGGGGGAAATATCTAAACCAACAAAATCAGAAATATAAAGGGGGAAATAAAAGCTACTGAGACAATCCAAAGAATCATTAGGTCTCATTTTTAAAAACCTGTTCTCCACAAACATGGAAATCCTAAGTGAAACGGACACTTGATAAATTCCACATACAAAGATTAAATCAAAGTCAGGTAAACACATTAAACAATCCTATAACATCTAAGTAAATAGAGGCAGTCATTACAATTTTCCCAATGAAAAACTGCCCAGCGCCCAATGGTTTCAAAACAGAATTCTACCAGACCTTCAAAAAGGAGCTAATACCAATACTACTCAAACTCTTCCACAAAATAGAAACAGAAGCAATATTGCCAATTCATTCTATGAGGCTCTGGGCTCCTTGACACTTAAGCCACACAAAGACCTAACAAAGAAAGAAAATTAGAGACCAATTTCCTTAATGAACATTGATGCAAAGATGATCAATAAAATAATTGCAACCAGAATCCAAGAAGACATAAAAAGTATAATAAACTCTGATCAAGTAGACTTCTTCCCAGGAATGCAGAGGTGGTTCAACATATGAAAATCCATCAACATAATCCATCATACAAACAAGCTGAAAGAAAAAAACAAAACACATGATCTTCTCGTTAGATGCCTAAAAAGCCTTTGACAAATCCAACATCCTTTCATGTTAAAAGTCTTGGAGAGATCAGATATACAAGGACCATACCTAAACATAATAGAGGCATTAAACAGCAAGCCAGTAGCCAACTTCAAATTAAATGGAGAGAAACTTAAATCATTTCTCCTAAAATCAGGGAAAAAGCAAGATTGTCTACTCTCTCCATATCTCTTCAACATAGTACTTTCATTCTACTTGGAGCAGTAAGACACCTACAGGAGATCAAGTGGATACAAATGCAAAGGAAGAAGTCAAAGTGTCCCTATTAGCAGATGATATGATAGTATATATGAGACCCCAAAATTCTATGAGAGAACTTCTGCAGCTAATAAACATGTTCAGTAATAGGGCTGGATACAAAATTAAAGATCAGTAGTCATTTTTTACACAGAAGATAAATGGACTGAAATTAGGGAATCAACAGTCTTCACATAGCCACAAATAATACAAAATACCTGGGAGTAACTCTAACCAGGTAAGTAAAAGACATGTACAATAAAAACTTTAAGTCTCTGGAGGAAGAAATTGAAGAAGATATCAGAAGATGGAAAGATTTCCCATTCTCATGAATAGATGAGATCAACACAATAAAAATGGCCATCCTACTGAAAACAATATACAGATTTACTGCAATTCCTATCAAAATACCAACAATTCTTTACAATTGAAAGAACAATTCTCAGCTCCATATGGGAAAAACAAAAACAAAAACCAAACAAACAAAAACAAGAATGGCTAAAATAATCCTGTACAATAAAAGGGCATCTGGAGGTATCACCATCCCTGATTGCAAGATGTACTACAGAGCAATAGTAATAAAAACAGCATGGTATTGTTGATCAATGAAATTGAACTGAAGACCCAGAAATAAACCCACACACCTGCAGTCAATTAATTTCTGATGAAGCCAAAATCATACATTGGAAAAAAGAGAGGATCTTCAACAAATGGTACTGGTCTAACTGGATGTCAACATGTAGAAGAATGTAAATAGACCCATATTTATCACCATGCACAAAACATAAGTCCAGGTTGATCAAAGACACACTAAATTTAATAGAAGAGAAAGTCGGCAAAAAGCCTGGATCTCATTGGCACAGGTGACAAGTTCCTGAACAGAGTACCAATAGCTCAAGCTTTGCAACCATCAATCAGTAAATAGAACCTATAAAACTGAAAAGATTTTGGAAGGCAAAGGACTCTGCCATTAGAACAAAATTTTAGCCTACAGATTGGGAAAAGATCTTCACCAAACCCAATTCAGAGAAAGGGCTAATATCCAAAATATATGAAAACCTCAAGAAATTAAACACCAACAAATCTAATAAGGCATTCAAAATTTGGGAAACAGCGCTAAACTGAGAATTCACAAAAGAGGAGTCTCTAATGGCCTAGAGGCAGTTGAAGAAATGATCATATCTTTAGTTATCAGGAAAATGCAACTCAAAAATAACTGTGAGATTACATCTCACACCTGTCAGAATGGCTAAGATCAAAAACTCAAGTGACAGCACATGCTGGCAAGGATATGGTGAAAGGGGAACTCTTCCATTGCTGGTTGCAATCCAAACTTGTACAATCACTTTGGAAATCAATCTTGTAATATCTTAGAAAATTGCAAATAGTTCTACCCGAAGACCCAGCCATACTGCTCCTGAGTATATATCCAAATTATTCTCCAGAAAACCACAAGGACATCTCCTCAACTATGTTCATAGGAGCTTTATTCATAATTGCCAGAAACTGGAAACAACCCAGATGTCCTTCAACCAAAGAATGGAATATACAATGAAATACTACTCAATGGTCGAAAAGAAGGAAATCAAACAAATGGATGGAATCAGAAAAGCTCATCCTGAGTGAGCTAATCTAGACCCAGAAAGATACACATTATGTATTTACTTATAAGTTGATATTAATCATGCAGCACAGGACAACCATCTTACAACCCATGATCCAAACAGACAAGAATGTACCATAAGTATGGTATGAAAAATTCAAACCCAGCAGCATGTCATGGACCCGGTTACCTGTTAGTGGAACACATTACCTTAGCTGAGCTGCCATACCAATCCCTAGTAGAAGAGGAAGCTCTTAGTCCTCATGTGACTAATGAACTGAGGGGGGTTGGTATATGACTACTCCCCTTAATTGAGGAGGAGGGTAGGATGGAAGTGGGAAAGAGGGAGGGGACTTTGATCAAGATGTAACTTGAAGAAATAAAATAAAATAAATAAATACACCTAAAAAGAATTATACTTTGGATTTTGAAATATGAAATAGCTAATATTCCTATTAAACTACCACTGGAAATGTAAATTAGTGAATAACTTTGGTGAATAAATAAGATTGTTAACTTACTCACCATATGTATTTTTCATATATATTATTTTAGATTAAATTTTATATTAGTTTCGTATCTGCATCTTTTACCTAATACTTGTATTATTCTGCATAATCTAACTTTGAACTATATGCTCGTGTCTTTTGCTACATGAATTAATACATCTCAGTTAAACTTTATCAATTTATATTGTCATCTCATAGTTTTCTCTTAAGACATTTATTCCAATACGGAACTTATTATTATTATTATTATTACTAATTCTTTTTTTCTTTAGTTGTGTGTGGTTTTTTTATTACTTATCACATTAAATTTAGCTCATTTGTGAAATTACATGATTCTTCTAGAAGTGGTGCAGACTCAGGGTTCAGTCTATGCTATTTTAGGATTTAGGAATTTTGTTTGTACATTTGGAATATTTCACAGTCATATTTATCAATAAATATTAAAATTGTGTTACTTTCTTTGGAATTTTTGTTTATAATAATTTATTGCTGTTCATTCTGTTTCTACTCTTAAATCAATAACATTTTTATTTGTTCTTTTTTTCTTCTAATATTTGAGAAATTATACATTTGATTTCTTTCTTTTTTAATCACTAAGAAATTTATAGTCTCTTAATGATGATTGGTGTTTAGATAGTGAGAGTTCCCAAATAAGCATGTGTGCATGAATTTATATATGTATGAGATACTTGTATACATATATACATATATGTATATATATATATACATATATTCATATATATGCATGTCAGTTAAGTGACATAAAACCTTAAATGATTTATGTCCACCTTTTTGTCTGATTCAGTCAACTCTCCTTTTCATATCATCATAAATTTTAGAGTCTTTCTTTTCATATTTTTAATAAAACGTAACTTTAAACTTAAAATTTCACCAAATGTTAAGTACCTATTAGCTCCATCTATATTCATTTTGCTTTAAAATATTTTCTTACTCGCTTGAGTATATTAGTCCATTAAATTGTTAAGTCATAACCTCTTGTGAGTTTGTCCATGTCAATTTCACCTTCACACACACTCTACTTAGCAATAACCTTCTAACTTAACTATTTTCCCTCACGTTTTAATCAAAACTTGAATAAAACGGGAATGGTATTTAGTTCCAAATCTCGTGACCAGATGAGGTCTTTGTTTTGATTGCAGTCTGTTCTTATCTGTGTCTTCTTATCTATGTTCTGTGTCTTAAGTTTGTGATTCTTTTTTCAGTGGCAGAATTTTAAAATTTAATGATTTATTTCTAACTTGCTCAGTCCTCTGAAGTACATTATACCTTTATTAATGTTTTAGGACAATCTACTTTGCTCACTTTGTTTTCATTTGACCTCTGTTACTATTTATCTTTACTTCTATAAATTCTGTGTCAATTTATTCAATTTTATTCATTTATTTTAAATGTATTTATGACCCTGTCCTCTATAGTATTTGTAACATTCACCTTTCAACTTAAACTCCTACTATACAGTATTGTACATTTTCTTATATTCCTTTCTTAACTTTTCATGATACCTCTTGAAAAAAAATCATGGGCATTATATTTTGAACTTAATAGTAGCTTAGTAACTTGCTCTGAATATTTATTATTTCCAACTGTTATTGTGTGTGTATGTGTGAATATATATGACACATATTTACTGACTGGAATTACATCATTAAATCTTATGTATTAAAATATCAATAGGTTTTTTTTGATCTCTAACATTTCCAATTCATCTATTTACCCTTTATTCATGGGTTAAGTTTTCATGTCTTCATAAATTAATGGTTATATTTATTTAAACTTATCACCAGATTCTACTATTTCTTGTTCACATGTATCTTTTAAGTTCTTTTATCCTCAAAAAGATACTTGGTAAATCTTATTTTATATTTCCTTTGAAATATATGAAATGTCATTGTATAATTATATAACCTTAGTACTTCCTCTCCCTGCAGTTTTGTCTAATTTGGGTAAGAGTGAATGAGATTCTGAAGTGTTCTGGAATAATTGTGGCCGTCGGTGATCTGGAATCCCTTTTCCATCCTAAGTATTGCTTGCCTGTAGCCTTCAGCAATACACTTTCTATTCTAGAGCATAAAAACAGAGAATGACTCTTCAAACTGATGAGATCACTCAGATCTCATCTCAGAATCTCTCCCTCAGGGAAGGAATTCCCTGTGTTTGTAATCAGAATCAGTATCAGAATTATCCCACAAAATATTTGAGTACAGTAAACACACTATCTACCAAACTCTTACTTTCCTCTGTTTTTTTTTTTTATTTTTGAGTTTTCCATATCTCCCTGTATTCATAATTTTACTCGTGCATTTTAGAAATTTGGTTAATGAAGGGGAACCTATAGCGCATGGTCTCACTTCTAGTATTATTTTTGAATAGGCAAATGATGTTCAATAACTTTAAAAGGTATTTTCAACTACTATTGAAATTAAGAATCATTTAATAATACAGTCATAATTAGGTAAAGTGATGAGGGATAATTTTTCTAGTTATAAACCATTATTTTCTTTAAAATAAATCTACCTTAAGTACTACAAAGAAGTATATTGTAATTGTTCACACAGGAACACTTGAAGCTTCTTTTCACCAATTTAGTATTCCTAATGGTAGTTTTGATTTTTCATCATTATGTGATCAGAAAGAACATTATATTTAACTACCACTATAGGAATATCTGTTATTATGAAGAAATAATAAATATTTGATCAGTGTAGAAGCTGTGCCTAGCAATGATTTCTTCATTAATATTGTTATTAATGACTTACTTAGCCTATCACAGGTAGTACAGGAAAAATTTATTAACTATTTTTAAATTTTTGAATCAAATATTTTTCAAATAGGAAACATTAATAAATAATAGAGTGCAATTCTACTTTATAGAGTATAATAATTTTTATTATCAGTATCTAATATTTCAAAGAGTAACTTTAGATGAAATGTCATTTTTGTATAGTGTGAGTTGGGTTTCTTCAGAATTTGAGCATTTATATTTTAATAGATGATGATAGAGAGGGTGGTCTAGGGGGCATATTTGACGGTTTTATTGTCCTGAATGCACATGGGCTCCTTAGAATTTTAAACTACAAGATTGACTGGTGTTCCCTTGCCTCCAGGATACTATAAGAGTAACCAGTCTTATCATGAGACCAATATTAAGAAGTAGGGAGTAATAAGCTCTCTCTTTGATGGAACATAAATCTCAAGAATGTATAAAAGTTCTACTTCCTCCAGTCAAAGGTTGAAATGGTGAAAATTTAGTTGAAATAGTTCAGGACTAAGTACACAAAATTAGAGCACCTAAGAATAATCTTACATGAGGAATTCTGATTATTCTATCATTTATATTCATAATGAAAAGATCAGAGGAATATATTTAGGAACAATGAAAACATTGACTAGTTCAACAAAAAGGAGTCCACCAAAACACACACACACACACACACACACACACACACACACACACACACACACCAGCAAAACCATTAACAATGTTGCTTTATGGGATAAGAAAAACACAAATATTTCCAATATTTCCTAGTTTAAACAAACTTACATATTGATATATGTAGTTTTATATTCACATCACTTGCTTTGGTTGCCTCAAAATACACAGTATAGTGATTTATTGATCAACACTGGATACCTGTTTCATTGTCCATGTTCACTATAAGTGAAACATTTTGACCTGAACCTAGAGTTCAGAAACCTACATCTAGATCAGAACTTTTTATGGTGAGGGAAGCTGGTTAAATTAAAATTTGTTTATAATAGATTTATCAGTTAAGTGAATGTCAGCAAGATCACTTTCCTACTTTACCAAAAGCCTTGCTTTGTGTAATATAGACTTGTAAAAATGCAACAGCTAGTATTTGTATGCATATGATGTCCTAAATCTGTGATTGATATTAGAGTTACAGCTATATCGTTGCTATGGTATGAGAGTGGAATATGGAGTATCCTAAACTGGAGTAACTAAAACAAAGTGGAATACACTCGCAGAATATTTGTACTTTCAATTTTATTACGTCTGTTGTCATTGCATTTAGTCAGGAACATATTCTGATATAAGTAGATCACACATCACATATAAATACTACAAAAGGAAAGGGTCACTGATGATTATTTGAGACTTAGTGGGAAAAACACTAAGGGAAAAATTACACCTGCACTGATTCTTGTGATAGATGGAGAAGTGCTGCTTCTTTATGGTACATGAAATCTCCCTTTGGATGGTGGCAACTTCACTTCATTATTTTACCTATTTTATCATGTGAACCAACTTTATGTTTTAAAACCAAATGGAACAATAAGTAGCTAGAATCTGTTATGGCTGTTCTTGGTTATCAACTTTGCTACATCTGAAATTAATTAAAATCTCAAGTGCCCAGGTACTCTTGTGAGGAACTTTTAGTTAATTGGATCATTTGAAGTAGAAATAACAACCTCAATCCATATAACTCCAGGTCAGAAGATCCTCCTGAATCTGGACTACACCTTCTCATGACATCCTACATAAAGGACAAGAAAGAAAGGAGTTTTTGCTTTTTGCCTGCATGCCTCACTGGCATTAGATCCTACTTCTGCAGAATTCCTGCATATATTGAAGACCAGCTGAGATATCCACTTTGTGAACTAAACAATTATTGGATTCTTGGAGCTTCTGTAGGTAGACATCTATTGATGGACTACTTGGACCACAGTCTGTAAAACAGTATAATAAAATAATTTACTATTATTTATATTATGATATTTATTTTATATATAAGTTTTTTTTCTTTCTGAGTAAACAGAATTGAAATATGTTTTTCTGGAGAAAGGGGCTTGAAAAGTCTAAGCTATGTTGGCTTCATTTGAACAGTTCAGGGAACTTGAACAACACCTGTCAGAATGGCTAAGATCAAGCTCATATGACAGCACATGCTGGTGAGGGTGAAGAGAAAAGGGAACATCCCTGATTGCTGGTGGGAGTGCAGGCTTGTGCAACCACTATGGAGGTCAGTCTGGCAATATCTTGGAATCTTAGAAAACTTGGAATAGCTCTGCCTCAGGACCCAGCCATACCACTTATGGGTATACATCCAAATGACTCCTCACCAAATCACAAGGAAGTTTCCTCATCTATGTTCATAGCAACCTTATTTACAATAGCTAGAAACTAGAAACAACCCAGATGTCCCTCAACCGAAGAATGGATTAAAAAGTTGTGGTACATCTACACAATGGAATACTACTCAGCTATCAGAAACAATGAAATTATGCAATTTGCAGCCAAGTGGATGAAACTAGAGATGCTCATCCTGAGTGAGTTAAGCCAGACTCAGAAGGATGCACATGGCATCTAGTCACTTATAGTCGGATTTTAACCATATAGTACAGGATATCTATACTACAACCAATGCACCAAAGGGAATATTGACATAGACTTTTTTTCCTGTCAATGAGACACTTTTCCCTAGTGGTGCTGCCTTGTAGGCCCCCAGTGTATGAAGAGGCTCTTGGCCCTCATATGACTGCTGAACTGGGGTGGGGGACTGTATGAAGGGACACTCCACTCCAGAGGAGTGGAATGGAAGGGTTAGGGGGTAGAGGGTGCGAAGGCAGGATTGGAAGAGGTGAAAAGAGGACACTATGAAGGAGATGTAACCTGAAGCAATAAATAAATAAATTCAAAAAAAGAAACAAAAATAAATTAAATCATTAACATTTAAATAATAGTATAAACATAAAATACATAATTATTTTAGAAATGTTTGTTTCTTCTTTGAGAATTTCATATAGTGTGCTTTGAATATTTTTACCATACTCTTACCTAAGTCCTACTCTTACTACCTGTTCCATTCTTATATCCCTTCCTACCAAACATTGTGATTCTGTTTTTTACCCTCTTTTTTCCCTATTTAGACCATTTTTCTTTGTCCAGTTTGTCTTGAGAAAAGGCCTATCTTGGTGTGGTGTCGATATACTCAAGGACATATCATTGAAGAAAATTGGTTGAAGCTCATCAACATCAAGACATGTCCAGGCCTTCCTACCTAGTATAACTTCAGCCATTTTTGTCTTTAGTCTCCATCTTAATCATAAAGTGAAACTAAGTTCAAGTTCTCACGCTTTATTGGCCTGACATAAGAATAGCTTTTGTTGAATGTTCTGCTTGAATTGATGACATATGTTATACTTAGACAAAACCACAATACCCTGATATGTTCCTTTCTCCAAGAATGGTGGGGAACTACAAAGCCCATAAGTCCCTCCTACCTGAAATCCCAAGCATTAAGATTAAAATGCTCTGTTCAGCTGCCTAAACTGGATGTACCTGGTAAAGCATTAGTTTTTCTTGCTTGGTTGAACACAATGTACTTGGAATAGAGTCAACTTTTTCTGCTTGATTATGATTTGTCCTTTAAAACCTCATGGAGAGAACAGCTTGGAGACTCACTCCTGGTTTCTGAAACAGGATTCAGGTCCCTAACTGATTAGTCTTGAATCAACATTCAATAAAATTCCATCAATATGAGTCTGATGTTCGAATGGTTAATATGCAGCTAATCCTGAACCTATAGACAAGTAACTTTCTGTCTGCAGCAGCTATGAAATTCCAATAGCAACTCAGCTAATGATGGGATTTCATGTCCACCTTCCCACTTTATGCTAGGATTTTTTTCTGGCTAGAACCTGAACAGGTCTTGCTGTTATGAGTTGCCTCATAACTCATAATTGCTTTGAGTTCTTATGTGTGTCTGTTCCACTGTGTCTGTAAAACACTGTTTCTTTTCTGTCTTATGATCATTCCACCCAAATTCCTCAAATGTTCCTGAGCATTGTTGGGAAGAATGTGAAATATCTCATTTAGAAGTATGTAGAGGAATTTTAATCCACCAATATGGCTGCTCTGCCAAGGAATCACATCCAAAGATCTTCTAGGTCTATGTGATCCATCTGGAATGCAGACATGCTCTGGATTACAGGATGATCTGTCTGGAATGCAGAGAGGCCCTTAATACATGCCTTTAGTCCCAAACAATGAAGGTAAGTTTAGTTTATAGAAGGAAGCAGCCATGTTTGAAAGTGGCATCTAATTGAGGGGCAGATGAAGTGATAAATCAGAGAAAGGTTTGAGAGAATGGGTCAGAGATAGGATACAAAAACACTTGGGAGAACAGGACAGGAAATAAAGTCTACTTAAGAGCAGTGCAGGGAGAGTGAGGAGTTTTTGCTAAGAGTTTCTTACAGGGACAGTTTTACAGATACCAGCCAAAAAGAGAACACGCTAGAAAGAGATGAAGATAGAACAAACTAGAGAATGAGATGGAGCCAGAATTTTAAAACATATTTGCAAAATCAGTTAGAAGCCAGGAAGATCAATTCAGTTTTAAGTCACGAGGAAGAGAGTTTGAATCAGTCAACTTGGAGAGTTTAGGCCAGAACAGCTGAGTTGAACTAGTGTGCAAGTTTAGACAATAAACAAATAAATAAATAAATAAATAAATAAATAAATAAATAAATAAATAAATAAATAAATAAATAAATAAGTGAATAAATAAATAAATAAATAAATAAAGCTTGGGAATGGCTCATTCTCTCATCTGAAGAAATAAAAGTGACATTTACAGGAGTGAGAACTGAAATCTTTTATTTTCTGCATGGTAACCACTTGTGAATATCTGTGTTAACTGTCAGATACTACAAAGACAAGCTTCTCTGATGAGAGCTGAGAGACTTTTTTGATCTAGGAGTATAACAACAAGTCACTAGTTGTCACTTTAATTCTATGTCCAGTACAGAGTAGGAGTACTGGATTTTCCCTCAGGGTCTGTGACCTCTATGTACCCACAAGTTCTTGGATAATGGCAGATATGAGCAATATCCTAGAGCAGTCCTTAAATCTAATCAAAAAGTTACTGGTTACTTACATAAAATTCTTAAAACTATTGTACCAATGGGCATCTTCTCAGACTGTCCATTGTTATACCTTGCAGGTTTCACAGCTGTGGAAAATGTATGGTTGATTTACTCCCCTAACAGCATGTGTAGCACCTTCCAGCATTATGACTATCAGTCAGTGGGGATAAACTTTCCAGACTAGTGACAGGTTGTTCTCCTGTCCTATGTCTCAAGTATGCAACATCTTAAACAGTTGTATCATCCCTTCATATTCTGGAATGTAGCTGACAGTATTGGCAATAACCTCTAATGCTTAGGGCCAGAGAAAGTTAATGAGAACCAGTTGGCCAACAAAATAAATGATGTAAGACATTCCTAGTACTAGGGATTCTCTTGGTTACCATGTATGTTTAGTGGGAGTATTTTCTCCCTGTTTTAGGGTAACTCCATTAAATCTCATTTTGTATGTGAATAAGTACATATTTTATGCAATTACTATAGTAGTAGGTTTCCATATTGCTTTTTAAAATAGCAACAACAAGTTCCTCACTCCAGTTATTTTTTAATTAGGCAAGATACACCCACAAAAATGATCACAGTACTATAGAGGCTAATGCAGAAGAATTAGCAGAAATTTGAAGCTACTGTGAATTATGTATTGAATTCTCATCGCACTCTGTAAAGCACCAAAACAAAAACATGTCATATTTTCTGAATCAAACAATGAAATATTAAATAGTGACTACAAAGGGATATGACACAGCTTACTTTAGAGCCCTGCTTAGCTATATATCTAATATCCTCCACAGAAAAACAAAAATAAAATAGGAATGACTGAAATGGTAAGAATATGTGGAGAAAGAAGCATAAATGTACCATCATATCATTATTATAATTTATTCATAAATTAACTAATGTAAATGTTAATTCTTTCATATTCTTTGACTTTGATTTAATAACTTTACTTACAGTTCTATATTTTCAAGGATAGAATAAAGATACAACCATTTATTTTTCTAAAAACTATGTTTAGCAGATTAATTTAATTTTAAATGTATTTTATCAGCACTGTATACAGCATAATTATTTGTATGTGGTTATTAAATGATATTAAGTAGCCACAAAACTGTGTAAAAATAATGACATACTAGCTTGCTTTTAAGAAGATATTAAGTGAAGAAGAGTTATGTAAAATATGATGCAGTTACATGAAGACATGATCACAATACTATAAAGCTCACATACAAATCAACTGACATTACAGAATAAAAAGAACAGCAGCATTGGTTTAGAAATGAAGACAAATAAGTTTGATTTTGGTTTTGAATACATTACCATTATTTCTTTTTCTTAAAAAGACTATTATAGTTTCTATAGACATTATTTTCATTTTATATATTCTTAAAACACCCCCCCATTATTGTTAATTAATGAAGAGCTATGAAAACATAAAAAATTACAGAGTAACATTGAAGAAATTACTAGGAATATAAAAACAAGTAACAATGAAATTAACACTTGGGGCAGTATTTAATGAGCATGGATAAGGAATACAGAAGGGCAGCTGTTAAAGAATGTGACAATCTTAGAAAAGGACCTATGTAAAGAAAAGGTGTAATGAAGTTTGTAAAGACAAATGTGTTTTTATCCAATATATCATCTTTTAACTCCTCAACATTTCTTGTCAACCTTGACCAACTCCAAAATGAATATTTGCTTTGTTTGCATTCAGTGTTTCTCAGGATTTCTGATACATAACTCACCTTCCATTTTACTTGTGTCGGCTCTTCCTTAATACTCTGCAAATAATTATCTCTTGGATTTCAGTGTTGAGAGTGGATGCTGCTCTCTCCCATCTGTGTTCTGGAAGATACCTATGACAATTGGAGAAGGCTTCATTTACTGGTCTACTGAGTAAAGAATCTCTTTTTTATGTCTAATCTGGGGGATAATAATGTTGATTTCTATATTTTTCCATTAAGCTCAAAGCTGGCATTCTCAAGAAAACCTTAAAAGGATGCTATTAAATGCTATTGGCCCCTAAAGACAGGATAATTATTACCATTCCCTTTTAATTATAGTGCATGTTCTCATTCATATAATAAGGATTAGGAAATGAGCGACAGAAGAAGTGATTCTTGGCACATACATATGAAGAAAATGATCTTTAATGTTAATTTTAGAAAGTAATTCATTTATTGAAAAATAGAAAATTCCTTACTTATACCTAAAGACATTAGTACTATATACTTAAAATTTTAATCATATGGTGCAATCATATGTGTCATAGCCATATGAAATTTTAAATCTTGTTATGTGTGATTGACATCCCCTTTTCCAGTGAATGGGAAATAGCTTCAGATATTTTGCTTAATAAGAGAATCTATTTCTTATTTTTAAGCAGTCACTGGAAGCACAGGTAAAAATTTAGTTTTATAGCTAAAATATGAATGGATTCAAATTGTTATGGTTTGTAAATTTATGTGTTTTAATAATGCTCACAGAATTAATATATTTTTTATATATCACTTGCAATTAACTTCATACATTGAGTCCCCTCACGCCAGGTTATGGCATATTGTCATTAGGAATTTTCCTAGCCATAGTTATTCCTCAACTTATATAAAATGGAAATTGTGACTAAGCAAACTTTGAAAACTATATCTTGTGTACCACTACTTGTACACTGATTCTACAATATAAAGGATAAGCTATGAGGCATAGTGTAGCGGTATAGACCTATAATCCCAACACTTGGGATTCAGAAGCAGGCTGTTTAAAGGTCATTCAGGATACACAAAGATACCCTGTCTAAAACAAAACAAAGAGGAGAAAAAATTATAAGCTACAAAGTTTTTTTTTTAAATCATTAGAACCTGAAGACCTCATAAACTAAATTGAAGGTAGGTATGATCCACTCACAACAAAGAGGAACATGTCTGCTTTCATACATGGTAGAATGATTTTGGGGAAAAATCATCATAGACAGAAATAAGTAATGAATCATGGAGAAGAACCTATAATCACTTAACTCAAAGAACATAATGTATAACTCCATTCTAAATATTTATCCTTATATTCACAGGTAAGTGTAGTCCTTGACTCTATCAAGAAAACTCTTTTGCAACTGGCAGAGAGGCATTACTGGAAACCATAACCAATCAAAATGCAGTTTGTTGAAACCAGTCCTCTTAGTAACACCTACAAAATAACTCCCTTATTCATGAAACTTTGCAGAATGGGAGGTAGAAAGATTGTTAAGAGTCAGACAATTTTGAAACTGCAAATTAATTATTGTAGTTATTAGTAAATATAAACTGCAATATTAGGCTGGCAGAGTAGCCAGCAGCTTGGCAGAGGAGTGGGCGGCCTGGCTTGAGTGCCTTAATCGGTTGCCTAACTTATCCTGGAGAAATAGCCCCGAGACCAAGTGTGCCCTACACCACCAAAACCTGAAATCTGTTAATTAATATAAGTTGTTATATTAGGCCAGTAGAATTACCAGCAGCTTGGCGGGAGCTTCACCTGAGCTCGAGGGGAGTCCTGGAGTCTGGAAGTCCAAGGGCCTGGGACTGCTTGGACTGAGGGCCTATAAGCCACCACAGTCTTTTCCCCAATAACTAAATACACCAAGACCTTTCAATGTTTTAACACTTATCCCTTAGGTGGGCAGACTCTCAATTAGCTACTCTAAATTAACCTGGATCACCTAATCCCAAACTGCCATGTGTGTGTGATTACCTTCCAGCATTCTAAAGACATCTGTCTCCTTCTGTGTCCCAGTGGAAAGAGAGGGGTTCTCTGTGTGTGCTTAGGGTTTGTGTCTAATCTTAGGAAGTCCCACCTTCCTATACTCTTTCTGCCCAGCTAATTGGCCATAAGCAACTTTTATTAACCAATCAAGAGAATGCCTCAGAAGAGGTGGTAACCAGATCTCAGCATTGAATTCAACCTATCAGAAGCAATGATGAGACCTTCCCTCAACACCATTTCTGTGAAACTGTCTCCTGGTAATGTTGAAAGCTGTACTCAGTGAGTCTCACCAACTGCCAAAACATGGATGGAATAATGAAACAGCAATTGACATGGCAAAGTAGACAGGAAAAAGACAAAATAACCTTAACCTTACACAAATAACTAAAGCCAAGTAAAGAATGCTGAGAACAGGTGAAATAGTCTTCTGCAGGAAAGAGCACAGCAATTTTCCAATACCAAGTAATCATCCCTGAAAGCACACATACAAATAAAATTGTGCAGACTGAACAGACTATATTTTAAATATATATTTTATCAATATACATAATACCTTTAAAATAATTAATAAACAATAGTCCATGAATTTGAAAGAGATCAAGGAGCATTGTATGGAAAGCTTTGGAAGGACGAAGTGAAGGCAGGAAATGATGGAATTATATTAATCTTAAAGTAAAAGAAATAATTTTCAAAAGAAATAATAGTGATTTTCACTGAATTTTATCAGTATCATGAATCCTGGAATTACAAATACACTTCATAACCTCAGCCCCATAATGTGTCTAATTTCACACAAAAATATTTCTCTGTGTACCTTCACCAAGCAGAAACAAGTCAAAGCCCAAAGGATAACAGAAGAATGGAATTAATTTGGCCTAGGTTGCATGGACTCTTCTCCACATTTTAATCACTGCTTCTGGAAAAGCTTTCAGAAATCTTGAAAAACTTGTATATTACAGTTACTGTCTAGTCATGATGACAGGACAGAATTGTTTGAATGAAATGAATAGCTCTTACATCAAGGGACAAAAGAAGTGGTATATTCTGCAGCCAAATATGAGTGACCATGGCCTGGAAATACAGATTTAATTTTCTCCAAATTTCATATTCTATTGAGGTAGCAATTTCATGACCTTATAATAGAAACAGAACTAATGTTATAAATAAAACAAAAAAAATGCCAAGAAGCAACAGATAGGTGGGTTGTAGCAAAACATGAAGCTTTTATAGGGTCGGATGCTGTCTGATGAGTTTCTTAGCTTTTTGGATGGTAAAACGTTTTGAGGTGTGCCAAGTTAATACATTTCAAAAGGTTCCAACTGATAGTCACAATATTAGATCAGACACAGAAGTGAAAAAGGTATAACTAACTAGAAGTATAAAGACAAATTTTTACTTTACTCGGGACACAAAGTATCCCCATATCTCCACAGTCTTCCAAGTTCTATCTATTCTAATAGGACTTGAAGATGATTCAATGGAGAATATGGCTTCTTTGTAGGAAATTTCCTTCACAGTTAACAGAGGTAAATCCATGAAGACACCATGGGCCTTTGTTAGGTAGAATTACAATACTTTTCCAAAGACTAATATCAGCACAACTAAGTTTGAGGATGAATGCTACAAAGGTATCTGTTGAGCTCTGGAACACTAAAAGGTGGAACCTAGTCTCTAATAAGAATTTGTCTTTAGATAAGCAAATGTTGCTTGTCTCTTAATAACTTGATTACTGAGTAGCTTAGAGAATATCTGTGATAGACTGTCATAGTAGCTAACAAGGTGACATGCATGCATGACTAGGAGTTTGTTTTTCTAAACTATCCTAAACAGTTTAAGACGGTTGGTATCAAGAGGCCAGAGCTTCACATTTCATTTTTAAGTATCTCTAGGTACGATACCATTAGGAAGCGTTACCTTTAATTTTGTATCAATATACAAAGATCTATTCAAATGTGGCTAAATATACTCTTAATTTTGTATCAATATACAAAGATCAATGCCTATGCGGCCCAATACAATCTTAATATTGCGTCCATATACAAGGGTCAATACCATTGTGGCCAACTATAATCTTAATTTTGTATCAATATACAAATATCAATACCGATGTAGACCAATACAATCTTATTTTTGCACAATAAACAATGGTCAATACCACTTTAGCCAAATATACTACTAATTTTGTATCAATATACAAAGGTAAAAGGGCATATTCAATAATGTGACCCTTCTTCTTGATCCTTCCTGTGCTGTCTGTGTCTCAATTTTTCTCAAGTCCGTGCATTCCTACATAGGAGATAAAGAAGGATACAGAAAAGGGAAAGAAGGGATACCCTGGGTCTAACCTCCAAAACCCATTAAACAGGATCATTTAACAATTTGTAATCTCTTCCCCTAAATAACAGAGTTTTCAGTTGTCCTTAAAATAACCAAAAAGGGGGGGGGGCAGAGAAACACCCTCCCCACCCTCTGGGTATGGGACGTCGCTCTCTTAAAATGACTTCCTGCTGATTTGGGTCGTAGTAAACCTGTTTGGGGCCCAAACCAAAATGGAAAAATGGTTAAAAATGTTAATATAATCCTTTTATGTTCAGACCTTCTGTTCTCAGCTGTTTAGATGTCCTAAGGAGTTTGTAGGCAGAAGCTGAACTTCCAGGCTTTACTGAGGTTCTGGCTGGGGCATTGTGTAGAGCTGAACGGTCTTAGCGATATTGCTTATCTAAATACAAGAGATAGATAGGGCATCTTCAAAAACCCCAAGAGATCTGCAGAATATGGCATTCAAAGATGTGGTCTTAAATTAAGATTTTTTTTTTTTATATCGTGACATATCAGCTCCTGACAGCACCCCCTATTCTACTCCAAGTAGAAGAAAAGCATCGAAGAATCTCCAGTGTGAGATGGTTGAATTAGTGGCAAGCCTATCTCTTGGCATGTAAAAACTCCTTGCTTCAACTGCAGACAGACTGCTGACCAAAAAGGACAAAACTTGGTAGCAGGAAAGTTGACAGCCTAGCTCTGCCAAGACAGGGTAGGTTAGTCCTTCATAATCCCTGCTCTACAATAAATGTCTGTCAGAGAAACAGGACCCAAAGGCTGAAGACTGATGCTGGAATGTATGGAGAGAAAATGGGAACTGTCCAGGTAGTCACTGATTTGTCATTTCTTAGTATTGGAAGCTGCAAGCCCTGCACTTCCTATATAATCAGATATATTTATCCTTCTCAGCTCTTTGAGGTGGTTGAAGAATAGACAGCTTGAGTCTCATAGCTAAATTTTGAGTTGTTTAGGAATCAAGAGGGCGTTCTAGATCTAAGAAGATGGTTATAATAGTGATGCAAGTTAGTATGAAAGCTAAGTCAGTTATAGAACTTTAAACTCATGGAGATGGTTAGAAGGTAGAAGGTTAAATAAAGTCAGGGGCCAAATATGTATGCACTGGACATTGGGAAGGTATACTGGGCCATTTAACTCTCATAAATGTGGCATATTTAATTCTGCTGTTTTGTATAGAATTTACTGTTATAAGAGAAAGAACCATTTGTTGGAATGAAAAGAGAAGCTGTTGAGGGGGGGGAAGAGGGTGGAAGGGTGGGACAGGAAGGGGGAATAGGGAAGGGTTTGTGACTGAGATTTAACTTGAAGAAAAAAAAATAAAGTACTTATATAAAAAAAAGAAGACAACCATCAGTTATAGGAGGATGTTATAGTCTACATCAAAGTATGTTAGAAATAAATTCCAATTCGTGCTTTAAGAAGACAACCATCAGTTATAGGAAAAGTCTTTTCAGATGTAAATATTATGTGTATACTTACAAAATGACCTAGTTTGAACATATGTGAATTATAATACCAAAATATGTGCTAAATTTGTTTCTAATAGTCATTATAGAGCCAGTGTTACTTTTAGAAAATTTAATGTGTAATAAAATAATTAAGTGAAAATCAAATAAGATGTTTAATAATTTTATCACTATAATTAAATATATTGAAATTATCTTTATAGTGTGGATGCTGTGAACCTAAGACTATTGTACTTTTACAGATTAATGAAATTTTAGGCTAATTAAAGATATATTGGATAATTGTTTAACTACATTTACAAAAGACTTTCAAAAATAGTTCTTATTTTGTTATATGTAGATAAATAAAGATTAAACTTCTAGTTTACAAGATATAAAAAAAAAGAATTTGTCTTCTTGGCAATTGAGCTAAAAGATATAAAGGGTTCTCCACAATCCATTGGTTCTAAAATCCCAAATTCTGATGAAGAAAACTCTTGCTGTTCAAATATTTGAAGCAGAAAATGGATTGGATCTGAAATTGAAATAAGGTTTAGATGCTTCTCAATTACAGACTTCTCTCCCCTGTTAAAGCCTTCAGAGTGGATCCTTTGCTTCTATATTTGTGGTTCTCACACAGTGTATAATATAAAATGAAAAAAGCATATGAAGAGTTCAGAGAAATATCAGGCCTTGAAAGTAACGATTTTTTTCAAAGAGAAAATATATTAGTTTTCAAACGATCACAAGGTACCAATGTTATGTAATTCATTTTAGAAAATGCTTCTATTAATATTTATAACATAAAAATAGAAAATGTAGGATTGCGTATTGTGACATGAAATTATTCTTTAAAAATCTGAAAGTAAAATGGATCAAAATTAAAGTTAAAATAAATCAGTTTAAAATAGCATACAAAATGTTTCATTTTGTAGAAGTTTGTAAAGCATGAGGTAAATGAAAATATACTTACATTTCTTTTGCATACTTAAAGGAACAACTAAAATGTATTTAAAGTATGAGATTGTGAGAATAAATTTCTTTACATCTTCAATAAAAGACAAAAGGCTAGCAATGCCAGAGGCTATAAAAATGACTTGTAGCATGGTTTGAATCTATGTCATTCTTAACATATACAGTGGAAAGAATGAGAACTTGTTGTCTTTGTCAAATTTTCATTGTTCCCTTGGTGGCTTCATAATGTGACTCCAGGTATCTTGATAATGAAACACAAGTTTATTTGTTCTGTAATTGTTCAGGTTTCTTTCAACTGGTAAAATTAATATTTATTCAGCAAAAGGAATTCTATTAGTAGAACATTCATGGATGATATCTAGAACACATGCTTGCACCTGCAGTTCGGAAGGCAGTAATGAACAGATCAACACAGGGTGTTTAGAAGATTAACAGATGACCAAGTCACCATCACCGGCTCTTGGTATTTATAAATTTTAAAGGTTTGCTATGGTTTACTTTTGGCCTGAAAATGAACAGTCTCAAGCAATGAGACAATCTTTTCAGATTGGAGGTTTACATGACCTTGAACCTTTTTCTTATTCTGAAGAGAGATGGAAAAAGCTTCGGAGAGTTTGGCCTGTTACAACACCTCTCCATGTTGGTTTCACTTGAAATAGTTGTGGGGTTGAAAATCAATTTGGTAAAGTAGGAAAATTTCTTTTTAGAAAGTTAGTTTAAAAAATGAAGTAAACTTAATGGATCTTTCTACTCCTCTTCCTTTTGTTACACAACATTAAAAAGGAGCAATAAATTAAGGTTAAGATTAATTATTTAAGAGTTCACTTTAATCTTAGGAATTATTCTTAGAACATCTTTTCCTTATCATGAAGGTTTTTTCTTACTAAAACCTTATCAAAAAAGCAAAGTAGTAGAAATATCTTAGACACCAAACTAGTCTGATCTGCCTTCTAAATTAATAAATACATGTTAAACTTGAAATATTGAATTTATTTTGAAAAATAACCTTACGTTCATTGATTCTTGATAATTCTTAAGAATTAAGTTCATTATAGGGACAGCAAAAAATATAGTTTTCCTAACTTACTATATTCTGTTTGAATAAGTTAAAATTATTTAAAATAAAGCAACCAACCTGCTGAAAACATGCATGAATAGGCTGAATTATTTTCTGCACAGATAGCATATTGAATGCAGAGGAGGAAAGATTTAGTAAAGTATAAGATGAGTTAATAAACATTCAAAATAAAACACAGAGAAATGTGATGGGAGCATGCAGAGCAGAGGAACTGAGATTCGCATATCAAATAGCCTCACACTGAAGTCTCCATGGAAATGACTCTGTCATTTATTGCAGCAGTTATCATTTCATCCTCTTTGTTATGTTTTTCTACACTGTCTCTTCTCTATCAGTTTGATGCAGTAGAACTGCAGATAAAATGAATTGGCACTTGAAAGATACTGGCCCCTTCTAAGTGCCTTTATGTTTTGGGCAGAGCATTACCAACTTTGTCAGAAAGGAAAAAAATGGAAAATATAGAACCATGTAAAAACACTTTTTCAAGATCTTGAAGGTGGGAATAAATATCTCTAATTTTCTCTTTTCAGAAAGACTTCCTGGGTCCTTTCCTTCATTCTTGTTTTTATTTTTTAAACAATATTTTCACTGTGGTTAATCATTCAGTTACAGAGCTAGCCAGACATTATCTGTATATTATACTTGGAATATCTACATGATGTCTTTAAGTAGGAATATTTTAAGAAAAAAGAAATAACATATTCTTCTCTATCAGATCTCCTAAACTTTGAGATGGGTGAGGAGTTTTGAAATGTTAACCTATTTTTTCATTATTTGAAATAAAAATGTTGCTTGAAATATAAGGAAGTTGACTGTAAAATTCATCTGAGTGTGTTTCATAACATTTGTATGGCCTAAAGTCAATGGTATTTTTAGGATGCCCTTTAGAAACAAAAACTGGAGAAAGCAGCAATTTCTGTTGGAAGGAAAATCAAATTCTCTGACTCTAATATAAATGAACAGAGGATTTCTCTGAAAGCTTTTAATCCACTCTAGCAGTCAATCATCTTACAGAGAGAGCTGTCCTACTATTTAGATATTCTAAGAAAATTCTACCTGAAGCCTTAATGAATGGATTATTATAAAATTAAAGAATTAGTTTATATGTGTAAATTTTATAGCTATTATAATAGAGAAAGTTGATGCTAATGTGTATTATACGACACAAAGTTCTACTGAAATTGGGTCAGATCTGACAAGAGTACATAAACTGATTTTCATTGTAGTTTAAATTTACTAGCTGATCCCACTTAGGGGATGGGTGACATTTGATATTGACTTCCTTCTGCTCACATTGCATAGATCAATGGGAAAATGAACTGTAAATCACAGATCCACATTATACATCCTCCCTATGCCTTAATTCTGGATTATATAACAGCTTTGCCCTTTTCAACTCTCTCTCCTAACCTCCTTTTTATTATTCTATAGAACCAATTATTTTATTTCCATCAACTAGGACTGGGGTGGAATTATGCTTGAGTACTTGATGAACTGGCATAGGTCATATGTAGTGGAGCTGTTGTAGCATTGCGACCGGAACAGGAAGAAGGTGAGTGTCTGAATTTGTGGGGCCAGAATGGCTGTATTTCTCACTACCATCCTGCTGTATACAGCTGGAAATTCCCACAGTCTGTGGATGGGACCATTGGGGTTGCCTGTCTGGACCAAATACTAGAGATTCATGCTGGAGAAAACATGGTGGGTCTAGGAAAGTGCCTGCGCAATTGGAGGAAATTTTCTGAGGTGGCAGAATCACAACAGCTCTGAGGGAACCATTTAGTGAACCAGGTTTCCTTTATTTTTAGCTTAGTTGTCATGATGGTCTGTGTTCTCCCATTTTCTCTAATTATTCTCTAAGTCTACTAAATCTCCTGCCACTTATCAGATATCCTAACTATCAGATATCCTCTCTATCAGATCTCCTGAACTTTGAGATGGGTGAGGAGTTTTGAACCATGGGAAATGAGAAGGGGACTTTGTGGGGGTGAATGCATTCTATTTCTGAGATTGAAATGCTAGAAGTGCTATATTTATTTACATGGGAAAAGTTCCCAGACACCAAGTATGTGCCTGATCTCACCTGCAGGGTTGTTATTGTGTGCCATAAGGAAGGTAGCCACTTTGGGGATTGCATCCACATGCTCCAGAGACAGGCAGAAGCAGATAGCTTAATCTCATGTCTACTGATCTCAGTGTGGGGGCTGGATCCCCAACTTTGAGATTTCTGTGTTTGGAGTCCTGTGAATCTCAACTGTTCCCAGCCACACATCTCTGGAGCCACACCCAACAGTCATAGTTTATGGGTGGGTTATAGGAGGGTTTTAGAAGGGCCTTTGATATTGTTCAATATCAGGGGACTGACCTCTAATGAAGAATAATATGCTATACTACTTCATTAAACTTCCTGTTATATAATTTATCTGTATGGCCTCATTCTAAAGTTGTCATTATTGGGTATACATCTCCCAGAGAAAGTATTATCAAGGTACAATTCACCCTAAATCTTAGCATAAGGAAGTTTGTAAAACAGCTGTCTTGCCATGTTTTGGCTAAAATGAGTTAGAACAACTGTGTTATAAAAAAAGAACATTCTTTTTTCTACATTTATTTATTTCTTCAAGTTACATCTAAATCATAGACCTCTCCTTCCTCCCCATCCCGATCCTTCCTTTCTACCATCTTCCCCCTTACCTTCCTATATGCTTTTCTTTTTCTTTAATTTATTGTATATATTCCCCCCAACAGCTTCCCCTTTTAGTCCAATAAAAGGCTCTTTTTCTTATAACAATAAATACTATAAAACAATAAGAATAATTAAGCCACAATTATGAAAATTATAAGGTATAACATACTTTCCAATGTCCAGTCCATACATATTTGACAACTAATATTAATATTCTATTATCTATCTCCATGAGTTTAAAGTTCTATACCTATCTCATTTTCCATCCTAACTTGCATTATCAACTTAAAAACATCATCTTAGATCTAGAATATCCTTTTAATTCCTAAAGAACTTAAAATTTAACTATGAGACTATAACTATCTAGTCCACATCAGAGTCCTGAGAAGGATAAATATATCTGAATAAACAGGAAGTACAGAGCCAGCAGCTTGCAGAACTAACAAATGACAGACAACTGGCTTCCTGGACAGTCCTCAATTTCTCTCAATACCTTAGAGCATCTATCTTCAGTCTTTTGGCCCAGTATCACTGATAGACATTAATTGTAAAGTAGAATCATGAAGGACTTGCCTATGCTGTCTTGGCATAGCTAGGCTGTCAAATTACCTGCTTCCAACTTTTGTCCTTTTTGGAGAGCATTCGGTCTACAGTTGAAGCAAGGGATTTTTTTTTTTCCCAGTGACAACCTTGCCACTAATGTAACCATCTCCAAATGGAGATTCTTTGGTGTTCATCATCTACTTGGAGTAGAATGGGGGGGGGTGCTGTCAGGAGCTGACATGTCTCAATATCAAAAAATCTTAAATTAAGAAAACATCTTTGAATGCCATATTCTGCAGATCTCTTGAGGTTTTTGAAGATCACCTATATATCTCTGTATATTTGGATAAGCAAATGTTGCTTGTATCTTAACGACTTGATTTCTAATTAACTTAGAAAATATCTGTGATAAACTTCACTAATACCTAACAAAATTTCATGTTTGAATGACTACTGGTTTGCATTTCTTAATTATCCTAAACAGTTTGTGACAGTTGCTATCAAAAGGCCAAAACTTCACTTTGCATTTTTAAGTGTTACATAGGTACAACACCTTAAAAAAGAGTTAACCTTATTTTGTTTCAATATACAAAAATCAATGCTGATGTAACCAAATATAATCTCAATTTCATACTAATATACAAAAATATAAGAGCATATTCAATAATCTATCCCTTTTTATCATTCCTATATTATGTCTATATACAATTATTTCAAGTCCCCCCCCCCATGCATAGGAGAGAAAGAAGGATAAAGAAAAGAAAAAGAGAGAAATCCTGGGTCTAACCTCAAAAACCTACTTCTCAAGGTCATTTAACCACTTATAGGCAATTCCCCTAAATAACAGCAAACAACTATAACCCATCAAATAAACAAAGGGGGGTAAATCACCCATTTCTCTCTTAAAATACTTCCTGCTGATTTGGGATGTAGGAAAGCTGTTTGGTGGCCCAAATAAGAATGGAAAAATGGTTAAGCAAGTTAACAGTAACACTTGATGTTCAGTCCTTTTGTGCTCAGCTATTTAAATGTGCTAAGAAGTTTGTAGTCAGAGGCTGAATTTAAGGACTTTAGTGAAGTCCTGGCTGAAGCACTCTGTGGAGCTGAACCATCTTAGTTAGCCATTTTGAGTTGTTTTAGTTGTAGGTTTTTGAGGAAACAGCTCTTGAGGAAATCTGTTAGGCTGGATCATCTGGGCTACTTACCTTCTTTGGTGTCTGGTCCCTTTAGAAGTTTCAGTTGTCCAGTTGTCCCTGGACTCTCTAGATGGATGGAAAGATAAAAATAGAGCTCTGCCCTAATTCTAATTTTGAGGCACTACTTTTTATGTGGGGCAGGTAGTACCTTTCTGTAGGGGTTAGATAAATTAGATTTAGAAAATATATAGGGGTTTCTGATACTGTCTCTTAATTCGGGGCATGAAAAGCATTATCAGCATGAAGTCAGGAAAAAACAGGAAAGACTTAATAGACTGAAAAACAAGGTTGAAGTCAGGAAAACCAGGAAAGACTCAATAGACTTGAAGAAACAAAGTATCTGGCCTGACATTGTTTTCAGCTGCTAAGTGGGCGGAGCCCAAATTAAGCTGAAACAGAGTTCCTCCTATTTAAGGACAGTGCATGGAGCCCAGAAGTAGAAGAGGCCCCTGATGCTAGAGAGCTCCGAGAGTCCTGCTGAAAAAAGTGCTGGCCATCATTTGATGGCCAGATTTCCCTGAAGCAGAAAGAAGCTGGTGAGCAAAGAAAGCCTGAGCAAGACACCAAAAGGCCAAGGACTGGACCCTGTGGCTCAGCTTTTGCCTAGAGGGGTTTGATCTGTCCGAACAGTGGCCTAAAGGAAACTGTGCCTGGCTTTAAGGAATGAGGCAGAGCAGTTTGAGTTCCTGATTCAAAAGAAGTAAGTTGGCCTGCAGATGGCTGGAATCTCCCACAGAGAAGAAAGCATGAAGCCTTATTTAAGGTGAGACTGCAATAACCAACTTACCCTGACGAACCTGCATCTGAGAGATCCAGAAAAAGGACTGCTAAGTGTGTTAAAGAATCTACAACAAAGACTGTGTTCCTGACGACTGAGGACCTGCCCCAGAGACTGTATCATTCTAAAAGGTTATGAAAGTAGTTGTTATAATTATCAATAGGTTTAGTGGATAGGTTAAAGGGGTTGTAAGAATTTATAGGATTAATACTTAAGAAATTGTTGGTGTTTGTTATAAGTGAATTTAGTAATAAATAAATAAGTGTTAAATAATAATTTAAAAAGATTGGTTACACCTTTCCTAGAGCAAATCTGTTTTTTTTTTTATTGACAATATAAAAAGTATTTTCTTTTTGACTCCACATCAGAGGAGTAGGATGGGTGGGAGAGGGAGGAGAGGGTGGGAGGGGTGGAAAGAGAGCACTATGACGGAGATGTAACTCGATGTACTAAATAAACATTATAATAAAAACAATTAAGATTTCTTTTGATATTTTGGAACTAAACATAAATTTAAGTGTATATATATTTTGAGATAACAAAGGACAATTCACTTTGAATTTCAGCATGCCGTTGTGAGCAGCTTTTAAACTTAAATCATTGCAAATCCTATGTGTTTGTCTCTGCCTTCCAGGTATTGAGATCAAAAGCATGTGCCTGCCAATTGTTGGGATTAAAGGGGTGCACCACCACTCCTGGATCTAATTTTTTCTCTATTTGGAGTTTGCTCTGTGTCAGGCTGGCCTTGAACTCAGAGATCTGCATGTTTCTGTCTCCATTGTGTTGAGATTAAAGGTGCATGGCTCTCAATTGATGGGATTAGAAGTGTGAACCATCACCACCCTCTTCATTGTTACTCTGGAATTTAAAAGACAACTAACTCTATAGTGATCATCCTGGAGTTAAAGGCATGGGCTAATACCACCCTTCTCAAGCATTTTATTTTAGTTCCAAATTACTTCAACTCTAAGAGGTTTAGAAAACCAGGTTGAACTGTAGTGACCCTTAATTAATGTACAACACTTTAAACCTCTTAACTGCCATTTTAATACCAAAAAAAGGAAAATATTCTTTATATATAGGAGGAAAACTTAAAAGCTGATATCCAAGAGTGTGGGAGCTATGTAGCAACCTGCAGTCTAACATTTTAACTTGAAATTAAGACCATTTTTCCTTTCATGCCAGTAAGGCAAACATGCCTTTGGTAAATTATCATTTGAAATTTTTATATATTATTTTTATTATTTTTTAAGCTTAGTTACCCCTTTTTGAAAAAAAAATACTTTGGTTTTTTAAGTTACCTCTCAACATAATTTCCCCCCTACTTCCCTCCCTGCCTGTGGTAGGAGTTTATTAAAACCAATTGTGAAAAATGTTTTTGTTTAATCCCAGGTGGGCTGATTAAGACAAAGGCATGAAGTATTAATGGTCTGGTGGGCTAGCAGGGGCATGGCTTAACCAGCCGAGTAAGTTTAAATCTGAGGACTTGGGAGAGAGGTATAAAAAGCCAGAGCACTGAAGAGAAGGGGGCTCTACAAAGGGGGGAGGGAATCCAGAACCCCAAGGAAAAGAAGGCTACAAAAAGAAAAGAGAGAAGGAGTTCCACAAAGAAATAAGTTTCATAAAGAAGTAAAAGAGAATGGGCTTTACAGAGAAGCAAGAGGAAAGGCTCTACAGAAAAGTAAGAGAAAAGGCTCTGTAAAAAAGTAGAATAAAGTTCAACAAAGAAGAGAAAGGGCTACAAGGTAGAAAGTGTTTGCTGCTCTCCCAGTTGCTGGTGCTCCACCAAACTGTTTCTTGTTCTTCCTACTACTTTCTCCTGGTTTGTTGGTCTTCTAGTTCGCGGGTTTGTTGGACTTCTAATGAGACTGATATTACTCCCAAAGAATCCAATGACCCTAATCAGCAGGAAATAGCTTAAAGAGACCTACTTCCCTTCTGCCTCTAACCTTTTTTCTCTCCCACCTAGGGTTGGTGGGTTGAGGGAACAAGAGGTGTAAGAGAGTTAGAGGTATTAAGCACAATAAATTAAGTATATTGGGTAATAATAAAGCTATTTCTACAGGTGGTGCCCAACGTGGTAAGGCATAATGGGAAATTTCATATCTAAGGCTGTGGAGTAGACAGCAGAATTTGAAGGAGTGAACAGTATATTTCAGGACATTAGCAACTGGGAGAGCACCAACAGCTTTCTACCTTGTAGCCCTTTCTCTTCTTTGTAGAGCTCTCTCTTATTTGTAGAGAAGTAAAAGAGAAGCTGGCTTTCCCCCCGCCTTGTAGTGCCCCCTTTTCTTTAACTCTTACTACTTTGTAAAGCCCATTCTCTCTCTCTCTCTCTCTCTCTCTCTCTCTCTCTCTCTTTACTTCTTTGTGGAGCTTACTTCTTTATAAACCCATTCTCTTTAACTTCTTTGTGGAGTTTACTTCTTTGTGAAGCTCCTTCTCTCTTTTCTTTTGTAGCCCACTTCTCAGGGATCTGGCTTTTTTCCTCCTTTGTAGAGCCCCCTTATTCTCAGGACTCTGGTCTTTTCCCCTTCTTTGTAGAACCCTCTTTTCCTTATATCTTGGCTTATTTTTTCTCCTTTGTAGAGCTCTCTTTTTTGTTGGGGCTCTGGCTTTTCTTTTCCTCCTTTGTACAGCCCCCTTCTCAGGGCTTTTCCCTCCCTCCCTCTCTCACTATTCTTCTTCTAGGTCCTCTCCTTCTCCTCAGATGAGGTGGGCCTTCACATATCATACTTCCTTAGTTTGTCAGTCATGTGAGGGCCAAGACCCTCCTATTGCACTGGAGCTTGATATGGTAAAGGGTAAGGTGTTCTACTAACTTGCAACAGGTTCCATGAGTCACTGTTGGGTGGAGTTTTTCCAAGGGTAGATATGCTAGGTTCCTATATGTTTAGTTCTGTGGGTTGTAGAATGGTTGTCCTGTGTTATATGGTCAATATCAACTTATAAGAGAATACATACTATGTTTATCTTTCTGGGACTGATGCAGCTCACTTAGGATGAGCTTTTCTAGATCCATCCATTTGGTTGTGAATTGGATGATTTCCTTGTTTCAGATGGCTGTGTAATATTCCATTGTGTACATGTACCATGGATTTTATTTTTTATCCATTCTTCAGTTGAAGGACACCTGGATTGTTGCCAATTTCTGGCTATTACAAATAAAGTGGCTATGAACATTGTTGAGGCAATGTCCTTGTGGTATTGGTAAAGAATCTTTTGGATATGCCCAGGAGGGGAATGGCTGTGTCTTGAGATAGAACTATTCCCAATTTTCTAAGACATCTCCAGATTGATTTCCAAAGTGGTTGTACAAGTTTGCATGTCCACCATCAATAGAGAAGTGCTCCTTTTTCTCCACGTCCTCGCCAGCATGTGCTATCATTTGAGTTTTTGATCTTAGCTTAGCCATTCTGATGGGTGTGAGACAGAATCTCAGAGTAATTTTGAGTTATATTTCCCTGATGATGAAATATGTTGAACAAATATTTCTTCAAGTGCCTCTCAGCCTTTAGAAATTCCTCTTTTGTGAATTCTCAGTTTAGCTCTATACCTTATTTTTTGATTGGTTTATTCGATGTTTTGGGGTTTTATTTCTTAAGTTCTTTATATATTTTGGATACTAATCCTCTATCAGATGTTGGGTTGGTGAAGATCTTTTCCTAATCTCTAGGCTGCCATTTTGTTCTAATGACAGTATCCTTGGCCTTACAGAAGCTTTTCAGTTTCATGAGGTCCCATTTATTGATTTTTTTTTTTTTTTTTTTTTTTTTTTTTTAGAGCCTGAGCTGTTGATGTTCTGTTCAGGAAGTTTCTATCATTGTCAATGAGTCCAGATTTTCCCCCACTTACTCATTTATTAATTTTATTGTGTCCAGATTTATGTAGAGGTCTTTGATCCAGTTAGACTTAAGTTTTGTGCAGGGTGATAAGTACTTGTCTATTCTCATTCTTCTGCATGTTGACCTCCAGTTAGACTAGCATTATTTGTTGAAGATGCTTTTCTTTTTCCATTGTATGGTTTTGGCTTCTTTGTCAAAAATTGAGTGACCATAGATTTGTAGGTTTATTTCTGGGTCTTCTATTCAATTCCATGTATCAATTGGTCTGTTTATATGCCAGTACCATGCTGTTTTTATTATTATTGCTCTGTAAAACAGAGCAATAATGGTGATATCTCCAGATGTTCTGTTATTGTACAGGATTGATTTAGTTACTCTGGGTTTTTTATTTTTCCATATGAAGTTGAGAACTGTTCTTTCAAGATCTGTAAAAAATTGTGTTGGTATTTTGATAGTAATTGCATTGAATCCATATATTTCTTTTGGTAAGATGGCCATTTTTATTGTGTTGATCCTACCTATCCATGAGGATGGGAGATCTTTCCATCTTCTGATGTCCTCTTCAATTTCTTTCTTCAAGGACTTGAAGTTCTTGTCACACAGGTCTTTCTGTTGCTTGGTTAGATTTATCCCCAGGTATTTCATGTTATTTGTTGCTATTGTGAAGGGTGTTGATTCTCTAATTTCTTTCTCAGCTCATCTATCTTTTGTGTAAAAAAATATACTGATTTTTTAAATTAATTTTTTTATCCAGCCTCCTTCTGAAAGAGTTTATCAGCTGTTGGGGTTCTCTGGTGGAATTTTTGGTGTCACATATGTCCACTATCATATCTTCTGCAAATAGGGATACTTTGACTTCTTCCTTTCCAATTTATATTCCCTCGATCCCCTTTAGTTGTGTTATTGCTCTAGCTAAAACTTCAAGTGCTATGTTGAAGAGACATGGAGAGACTGGGTAGCCTTGCCTTGTCCCAGATTTTAGTGGAAATGTTTAAATTTCTCTCCATTTAGTTTGATGTTGTAAATTGCCTTTATTATGTTTAAGTATGACCATTGAATGCCTGATCTCCAAGACTTTTAACTTGAAGGAGTGCTGGATTTTGTCAAATGCTTTTTCCACATCCAGTGAGATGATTATGTGTTTTTTTTTTCTTTCAGTTTGTTTATGTGCTCTATTACATTGATGGATTTTCATATGTTGAACCATTCCTGCATCATCCCTGGGATGAAACCTACTTGATTATGGTGTATGATACTTTTGTTGTGATCTTGGATCCGGTTTACAAGTATTTTATTGAGTATTTTTGCATCCATACTCATAAGGGAAATTGGTCTAAAATTTTATTTCTCCATTGAGTCTTTGGGTGGTTTAGGTATCAGGGTGACCATGGCCTCATAGAGTGAGTTTGGCAGTATACCTTCTGTTTCTGTTGTTGAAGAGTTCGCAGAATATTTGTGTTAGCTCTTCTTTCAAGGTCTGGTAAAATTCTGTGCTGCAACCATCTGGCCCTGGGCTGTTTTTGGTTGAAAGACTTCTAATGACTTCTATTTTGTGGTGTACAAGTTTTTGAAGTAGGACCTAATGACTCTGGATTTCCTCAGTATCTGTTGTTATTTCCCCCTTTTTGTTTCTGATTTTGTTGATTTGGGTGTTTTCCCTCTGCCTTTTAGTTAGTTTGGCTAAGGGTTTGTCTATTTTGCTTTTTTCTCAAAGAACCAACTCTTGGTTTTGTAGATTCTTTGTATTGTTCTTTTTGTTTCTAAGTTAATGATTTCAGCCCCTGAGTTTGATTAGTTCCTGCCATCTGATCCTCTTGGGAGTGTTTGCTTCTTTTTGTTCTAGTTCTTTCAGGTGTGCTTTTAGGTCACTAGTTTGGGAACTCTCATTTCTTTTTGAGGTCACTTAGTTCTATAAACTTTTCTCTTAGCACTGCTTTCAATGTGTCCCATGAGTTTGTGTATGTTGTATCTTAATTTTCATTGACTTCTAAGAAGACTCTAATTTCTTCCCTGACCAGAGGTCATTGAGCAGAGAGTTGTTCAGTTTCCACAAGTTTGCATGATATCTGTTGGTTTTGTTATTGTTGAAGTCTGGCCTTATTTCATGGTGGTTTGATAAATTGCAAGGGGTAATTTCAATTTTCCTGTATCTGTTGAGGCTTGCTTTTTGGTGGACTATATGATCCATTTTGGAGAAGATTCCATGAGGTACTGAGAAGAAAGTATATTCTTTTGTTTTGGGGGTGAAATGCTGTGTAGATATCTGTTAGATCCTTTTAGTTCATGGCATCTGTTAGGTTCATTATTTCTCTGTTTGGTTTCTGCATCATTGATCTGTCCAGTGGTAAGAATGGTGTGTTGAAGTCTCCCACTATTAATGTGTGAAATTCTATGTGGTATTTGAGCTGTAGTAGTGTTTCTTTAACAAATGTGGGTGCCCTTACATTTGGGGCATAGATGTTCAATATTGAGATGTCATCTTGGTGAATTTTTCCTTTAAGTATGAAGTGTCCTTCCCCATCTCTTTTTATTTATATTGGTTAAAAGTCTATTTTATTGGATACTAGACTAGAATGGCTACACCAGCTTGCTTCTTGGGTCCATTTGCTTGGTACATCTTTGCCCAGCCCTTTACTTGGAGATAATGCTAACCTTTTCTGCTGAGGTGTGTTTCTTGTAAGCAGCAGAATGTGGAATTCTGTTTTTGCATCCATTCTGCTAGCCTGTGTCTTTTTATTGGGGAATTGAGTTCATTGATGTTGATTGATTGATATTAATGACCAGTGATTGTTGCTACCTGCCATCTTGATGTTTGTGGAAATAGTGTGTGAGTGAGCTTCCCTTCTTTTAGTTTTGCTGCTGTCAGGTTATTTGCTTCCTGTGTTTTCTTGTGTGTAGTTAACTACTCTGGATTGGAGTTTTCCTTCTAGCATCTTCTGTAGAGGTAGATTTGTGTTTATATATTTTTTGAATTTAGTTTTGTCCTGGAATATCTTGTTTTGTCCATCTATGTTGATTGACAGCTTAGATGAAAATAGTAGTTTGGCCTGGAATTTGTGCTTTTTTTAGGGTCTACAAGACATCTGTCCAGGCCCTCTGGCTTTTAATGTCTCTGATGAAAAGTTAGGTGTGATTCTGATTGCTTTGCCATTATATGTTACTTAGCCTTTTTGCTAGCTGCTTTTAATTCTTTCTTTTTTCTGTACATTTAGGGTTTGACTATTATGTGGTGGGAGGATTTTCTTTTCTTGTCTAATCTATTTGGAGTTCTACAAACTTCTTTTATTGTTATAGGCATCTTTTTCTTTAGGTTTGGAAAATTCTCTTCAATGATTTTGTTGAAGATATTTTCTGGTCCTTGGAGCTGAGAATCTTCTCTTTCTTCTATTCCTATTATTCTGAGATTTTGTCTTTTTATAGTGTTCTTGATTTCCTAAAGGTTTTGTGTCTGTACTTTTTTTGGATTTTACATTTTCTTTGACTGATATATCAATTTCTTCACATTTATCTTCTGTGCATGAGATTCTTTCTTTCATCTATTAAATTCTGCTGGTAATGCTTGTGTCTGTATTTCCTTTTCTTTACTTAAGGTTATCCAGTTCCATGGATGTCTCAGCTTGTGCTTTCTTTATTGTTTCAACTTCCCTTTTCAGGTCTTCCATTCCTATAAGAGATTTATTCATTTCCACACCCTCTTTTGCAGTATTTTGTTGTTCTCTGAGGTATTTGATTTCCCCCCTTAAGCCTTCTGTTATTAATATAAGTGTAGTATTAAGGTCATTTCCTTTGTTTCAGTTGTATTAGGACTTCCTGGGTTTTCTGTAGCATTTTAGCTAGATTCTAGAGATGTCATATTGCTTTGGGTTTTTGTTTATCATCTTCTTGTGCTGGACTTTAATCATTTGGTTGACCCTGGTGTTGACTTGCTGTTTCTGACGCCAGTTGGCCTTATTAATCAGGAAAATTCCCTGTTCTAGCGGCTGGGTGGTGAGGTGATGGTGTGATATCTCTGAATTCTAGACCAACCTAGTCTAAACAATAAGGGCAGGTTGAGACCCATGCTGATAAGAAAAGACTGCTTGCTAAGGACAGTCTAGAATTCAAAATGACACAGTTTTTCCTTGAAGGTAGTATGTAGTTTTTTGCTTAGTAATAAATAATATGTCCTTACTGAAATATATATAATCTTAAATTTGTATAAAGTGAAAGGGGTCACAAGCCAGTCTTCTTAGGTGTGGGGCTCCTTCTGGAGAATTGGTTTCAAGGGGCATTTTTTCCCTAAAAGAGATATGTTAGTCACTGGGCATGGTGGTACATACCTTTAATCCCACCTCTTTGGAGACAGAGGCAGGCAGATCTTTGTGAGTTCAAGGCCAATCTGGTCTACAAAGTGAGTCAAGGATACACAGAGAAATCCTGTCTTGAAAAACATAAAGAAGAAGAGAGAGAGAGAGAGAGAGAGAGAGAGAGAGAGAGATTATGTTAGTCAATATAAAGACTCAGAGCTAGGCTGGGGAAAGAACATGCAAGTTGTATGTATCATACCACCAAGAGTTAAGAAAAGCTATCATAAAATAGCATAAAGTTTTTTCAGTGATTTAAATTCATACCTTGATCCAAAAACTTGGGCAACAAGGAAAAGAATGAGTTCTTGTGTGTTTGAGGCCAATCTAATCTACAGCGTTCAATAGAGTAAATGAAGACAGCCCAAGCTACAAAGAGTACCTCTATCTCAATAAGGATAGATATATCCACATAGAAATTAAATCTCCAAAGAAAGGAGAAAAGGAAAAAAAATATGTTTATACCTTTGATCCCAAAACATGGGAGACAAAGACAGAGACAGATAGGTTTGAGTTTGAGGCCAAATCTACAATAGCCAGAACTACACAGAATAAACCTATCTCAATCTATTAATAGATTTATGTCAACTGTAGAGGAGAATACTTAAACTCTATACAGTCTTATGCTGTATTTTCAATTTAAAATTGATTTATGTAGCATATATATTACTATTACATGCTTTCCTTTCATATGGCATGAATGGAGACATACAAATGTCTTTATTCTTCCCAAAACGCAGAAATTTTTCCTAATTGATTTGTGCACCCTGCATATCCAAGAAATTTTTGTAATTACAGAATTATGTTCCTTGTGAGAAATTATATATTTTCAGAACAAAGGGACCAGACTCCAAAGAAGAAAAGATAAGTAACCCAAATGATCCAACCTCACAGACTGCCTCAATAGCTATTTACTCAAAAATCTTCATCCAGAACAACTTCAAAACAGCTTGTAAGATGATCAAGCCTCACAGACTGCTCCAGCCAAGACTTCAATAAAACCCTGAACTTTCCCTTCCAAAGTTCAGTTTTGTACTACAAACTGTTCAGGATTTTCAAATTGTTGAACACATAGAGACTGGACAAAAAAAGTTACTATTAACTTGGTTAACCATTTTTTTCCATTTTATTTGGGCCCCCAAATAAGTTTGTTGCATCCCAATAGAGCAGGAAGCAATTTTAGGTGAGCGATGCCCATTCCCAAAAGGTGGGGTGGGTGATTCTTTGGTCATTTGATGGGTTATAGATGTTGTTTAGGGAGAATGGCTTAATGGTCTTGTTAAGCAAGGTATAGGAGTTTTTATTTAGGAATTTATTTCTTTTTCTTTTCTCTATCTGTCTTTCTTATATAGAGGGAAAAGACTTGATAATAAAAATAGGGAGAATATGCATATATAATATAGAAATAATTACATAAAAGGGTAGATTATTGAATCTGCTCTGAAACTTAAAGCTATTGTTATTCTCAAAATAAAGTTATGTTTTTAACACATTGTTATAAAATTTTGTATATTGATACAAAATAAGATCAATTTTTTTTATAAATACTTTATTTTTTTCTTCAAGTTACATCTCAGTCAAAAACCCCTCCCTATCCCGCTCTTCCACCCTCTTCCCCCCAGAAGTTTCCCCTTTCAGTCCAACAGATGGTTCCTTCTCTTATAACAGTAAGTATTATATAAAACAACAGATATAAATATGTCACATTTATGAGAGTTAAATGGCCCAGTATACCTTCCCAATGTCCAGTTTATACATATTTGGCCCCTGACTTTAACATTCTACTATCTAACCATCTCCATGAGTTTAAAGGTCTATATCTGACTCAACATTCATATTAACTTGCAACACACTTTTAAGAGTATCTTCTTAGATCTAAAACACCCTCTTGATTCCTAAACAACTCAAAATTTAACTATGAGACTCTATATGTCTATTCTTCAACCACCTCAGAGACCTGAGAGGGATAAATATATCTGTTTATATAGGAAGTGCAGGGCCTGCAGCTTCCAAAACTAAGAAAGGACATACCAATGACTGCCTGGACAGTTCCCATTTTCTCTCCATACATTCCTGCATCAATCTTCAGCCTTTGGGTCCTGTTTCTCTGACAGACATTTGTTGTAGAGCAGGGATTATGAAGGACTTACCTACCCTGTCTTAGCAGAGTTAGGCTGTCGACTTTCCTGCTACCAATTTTTTTCCTTTTTGGACAGCAGTCTGTCTGCAGTTGGTGCAAGGGGTTTTTTCATGCCAAGAGATAGGCTTGCCACTAATTCAACCATCTTACAGTGGAGGTTCTTGGATGCTTATCTTCTACTAGGAGTAGAATAGGGGGTGCTGTCAGGCGCTGATAGGTCTCGATATCAAAAAAAAAGAAAAGAAAGAAAATCTTAATTTAAGATAACATCTTTGAATGCCATATTCTGCAGATCTCTTGGGGCGTTTGAAGATGCCCTATCCATCTCTTGTCTTTAGATAAGCAAATGTTGCTTGTCTCTTAGCAACTTGATTACTGGGTAATTTAGAGAATATCTGTGATAGACTGTCATAGTAGCTAATAAAGTGACATGTTTGCATGAGACTACAAACCCCTTAGGTCATCTAAACAGCTGAGAACAGAAGGACTGAAAATAAAAGGATTGTACTAACATTTTTAACCATTTTTTCCATTTGAGTTCGGGCCCCAAACAGGTCTACTACAACCCAAATCAGCAGGAAGTCACTTTAAGAGAGTGACGTCCCATGCCCAGAGGGTGGGGAAGGTGTTTCTCTGCCCTTCTTTTTGGTTATTTGAAGGACAACTGAAAACTCCGATATTTAAGGGAAGAGATTACAAGCTGATAAATGGTCCTGTTTAATGGGTTTTGGAGGTTAGCCCCAGGGACTTCCTACTTTTCCTTTTCTGTATCCTTCTTCCTCTCCTATGTAGGAGTGCATAGGCTTGAGAAAAATGAGATATAGATATAGCACAGAAAGGTCCAAGAAGAAGGGGCAGATTATTGAATATGCCCTTATACCTTTGTATATTGATACAAAATTAGTAGTTTATTAGGCTAAAGTGGTATTGACCATTGTTTATTGTGCAAAAATAAGATTGTATTGGATTACATCAGTATTGATCTTTGTATATTGATACAAAATTAAGATTACAGTTGGCCACAATGGTATTGACCCTTGTTTATGGACGTAATATTAGGATTGCATTGGGCTACTTAGGCATAGATCTTTGTATATTGATACATAATTAAGAGTATATTTAACCACAATTGAATAGATCTTTGTATATTGATACAAAATTAAAGGTAACGCTTCCTAATGGTATCATACCTAGAGATACTTAAAAATAAAATGTGAAGCTCTGGCCTCTTGATACCAACCGTCTAAAACGGTCTAGGATAGTTAAGTAAAACAAACTCCTAGTCATAAGATCAATTTTTGATCCATTGTATGGAATTTCATAGTTTGATACATATATATGTATATTTTAACTCTTATATAAGGTATTGTGCCTATACAACTCGTTTAAAAGTACAGATTTACTTCCAATCCCTTTATGGGTTGCTATTGCAATCTTTTTAGGAGTCTGGGTAATACAGGTTAATGGTTGACCAGTCATTCTCCTGGTCATGTCAAATACTAGTCTTAATTTATCACAAAATAGGATTATCAGATTAAACAGATAGTAAATGGTTAAAAATATACAGTTTGCCTGTTCAGACATAGATTTATAAATAAATCAATAGATGTCTTCAAAATCTCATAGGCATATAGAAAATGACATTTAAAGATGTTTTTATTATTTTAAAAATTGTTTGACTTAAGACAGTCAGCTCCTGACAACTCCCATCAGGAGATAATTCCTACTGGGCAAAAATGCCCTTGCTCTCTCAACAGATTATGTACAAAGGTTGACCTGGGCTTAAATGAAGGTAAATTGATGGCCTGACTCTTCAGAGAAAGAGTGGGCAAATCCTTATTTCATGCTGCACAATTATGTCTTTGAGATATACTTGGCCAGAAGGCTGAAGATGATGTTCCAACAGTATCGAGAAATGTTTGTGACTATCTGGGCAGCAAACTTTCTTTTTTCCATTCTGGAAGCTGCTCTCCTATGCTTCCTATTTAAATAATAACTTTATCCCTTCTTTTGTCTTTAATGGGCTTGAAGACATAATAGATATAAAATATCAATTGAACTTGAGGTGTTTAGGATTTAGCAGGATATTTTTGAATCTAAATAAAATCTTTGGGTTTATAAATATAGGATATGATAGAAAATATTTCGGTTCAGAACTTTAGTCACACATAGATGATTTTTCTTCAAGATTGCCTGATACAAATAGGATAAACATTATGTGTATAACCTTTGTATATGATTTTCTTGATTTTTTCCATTTTTGTTCTTACTGTTTTTAGTATATGAGTTAAAAAATAGCCTTTTTATTAGACAAAAGGAGGGAATTGATGGGTGATATTATGCATTCTAAGGTTAATTGATTGGTCCTTCTTGCTTTCTTTTACTTTGTTTTATCATCATTGACTCTGATTGGTTGAATAAATGGTGAGGCCTGAGATTGGGCAAAGACAGAGGTAAGTGTGACTAAGGTTCAGGCTTCTAAAGCAGAGAGGTTGATGAGTAGAAGAGGCCTCTAAGAGAAGCCAGGAACAGGAGTAAGGAAACACATGATGGGGTAGATGAAAGAAGATCATTCTAAGTGGCCTGGAACATTGGCATAACATGGAGAATAACAGTTCAGAGAGATGTATGTATAATATATGGGGTCAGGTTTAGGGAATAGAATTAAGAACTAGCTTACATGGGCTAAAATTGCACAGTCCAGGCCAAGGCTAGTTAAAATCCTTCAGGTGTCTGTGTGCTCATTTATAATGGCGGGTTAAGAATTAACACTGCTGACCAATGAAATATAATATAAATATAAGTAAATAATTAGCCATTTAATACAACTTGATGATCCTGAGATCCTGGTATCCACCTCTGGATAATGGGTAGGTTCTTATAATAGACTGGTTTTCCAAGAGTGACTGACACTCTCTTCAATTGATTGTTACCCAATTAGACTTATATACAGGGAATTGGAGTTGGGAGGCGTCTATCCTGTGAGGACCTGAGAACTGGTAGTTTTCCTTACGAAGGCAGGTTAAGCTGTGGTTGGGCCTGTGTTCTCCCCTCCCTGACACAGTTGGTCTGGTTCACAGTCAATGGTTCTGGTTCAGCAGCTAGGCTGACTATAAGCCAGGAGCTCCACCCAAGATGAGTGTCAGCCTGGGCATGCTGGTTGCTGACTGCCTCAAAAGCTCAGTTCCTTGGGTGAGTGACACACCCTAATGCTGGTAGGGTATATACTGTCTCAGGCTCTGTTTGAAGTCAGTCTTGGCTCCTGATTGCTTTGCTATGGCTGGGTTTGTGGTCTTTGCCACTTAGCTAAAGTGCACACTGTGCCACCATGCCGGGAACTCCGGGAAAAAAAATCTTACTTACCTTTTGCTCCTGTGTTCCAGATGTTTTTTCCTGGGTTCGGTGTAAAGGTCCACCTGCAGATTAGATCTCAGGATGACAGTCAGTACATTGTCTATGGTAGGAGTTGTGGGCTGGATCCACTTGTGGGCTAGATCAGCTCTGGCTGGAGCTCCTCTCCAGATGGGTGACAGAGATGGCTGATCTCAGGGTGTTTTTCTTGTGGCCTGCATGTGCTGTTTCACATGGTGGCCAGTCTCAGTGTTCTCCTTGGAAATTCAAACAGTCTGTGTTTCACACTCAGCTGTGGGACCTCACGTTCACTCCACAGTGACTAATCTCATTCACCTACTACTCAGATACCATGATCCATGGACTTTGCCATCTTGGATCATGCTCAAGAATAAGATTCTTGATGTGTCAGAATACATTTTCCCTCACTTTCTATGTGCAATATTCCCTAATGTTTTTTATGACCATGTTAACTAACACTAATATTTAAGAATCTATGGGAATAGATAAGACTAACAATTGTCTTCATATCTAACTCAAAACAGAAAGACAACTGAGGATTATAACCAACAGTTCAAAACATTGACTTTTTCCCTGGTTCTGACTTAGAGATACAGTAGTATTCTGTTAATCTTTATCTAAAATTGATGTAATTATCCTTCAGTTATCTGATGTAGTAAAACAACCAACTGAAATTCGGTGACATCAATTAAGAAAATAAAATATCTGAGTGTTATTTATGTGGTAATGGAAGTTTGTATGCACAAGAAACAGATAAAGAATTGATGAAGAAAGGAGGGGCAGTTGCGAGGAAGAGAGGCAATCAGTGATACCTTTAAAGCAGTGAATGTATTCTTTGTCCTTCCACTGTCCCCTTCTTACCCATATTTCTCTCCTTTTCTTACTGATTTCCTCTTTTCCTGTCCCTAGCTTTCTGTCACATTCCAGTTAGCATTTTTTTTTGTTTTTACAATGAGATGAATAGATAAAGGGAGAGAGAGAAAACAAAGGGGATATATTGTGATATACATATCTAAAAATTGAATCTATTTTGTCATCAAGAGAAATGTATTTGCATAATGTTCTTGTTTTTAAAAAATCACCTAATCATCTTTATGATCAGTTTTGAATTTAAAGAAGTTCTACACCTTATTTTAAGCTTGTCTGTGCTTTGGTGTAGGGAGTGTGAGACAGAAAATCCCTAGTCAGTGTTCAGTACACTATGACTTGGATTCCATTTTACTTACCAGAATGATGAGATTCATAAATATTGCATGTATATATTTTCCCAAAGAGAAGTATGTGTTTATTACATTATATAGTTAACAAGTTAAAAACAAGTTGGCTTTACAACTGAGGACTGAACAATATCTACAATATTTGTTTCATAAAACTTGATATTATCTATTTTGCAGAAACTTTGCATACTCATGAAAATAATTGTTTGCTGAAAACTCTGCATTATAGCTTGCAAATTATTTGGATTCCTAAAATAAAAAAGATATTATTGTTGCAATAATAAAACCTGCCACCATTTTAATGATTCACCCAGAACCATTCTGAATGGTCAGAGAAAATTTATAATAATAAAGTTGCTAAAAATAAAATTTACCGTTTTCTGAGGAGCATGCCTGGAAATCACTCTGCCATTGCTAAAAGGTTTCTGAAAGAGAGGAATCTGATTGTGATAGCATGCGGTAGGAAATAAAGCAAAATTTCAAGTTAGATAAAAATGATTCAAAATATTAAAGCGTCTTTATGGAAATCTCACTTTTACTTGGTAATGTATTAGTTTGTTTTTATATTGCTGTGATAAACCTCATGACAAAAAATCAACATGGAAAAAAAGATTTACTTTGCTTTTTTTTTTTTTTTGGTACAGCATGAAGAGAAGTCCAGGCAGGGATAGAAGACAGGAACCCTGAAGCTAGAACTGAAATAGAGGTTATAAAGAAGTGCTGCTTACTAGCTTGTTCACTGTGGCATGCTCAATTTGTTGATGTATACAACACAGGAGCATTAGCTCAGGAATAGTATCACCCATAGGGGCTGGCCCTTCCATATCAATGGAGAAAATGTGCCACAGGCCTTATATATACTCCAATCTGGTGGGGTTTTTTGTTAATGTTTATTATTTCAGGTTACATTTCCAACACAGTGCCCTCTTTCCACCCCTCCCATTCCTGAACTCCCACCCTCTACTCCCTATCCCTTCCATCCCACTCCTCTGGAGTGAAGTGTCCCTACATAACAGTCCCATGCCCCAGTTCAGCAGTCATATGAGGGCCAAGATCCTCCTCATACACTGGGGACCTATAAGGCAGCACCACTAGGGCAAAGTGTCTCATTGACAGGTAACAAAGTCTATGTTACTGTTCCCTCTGTTGCACTGCTTGTAGCATAGTTATCCTGTAATATATGCCTAAAATCCAATTATAAGTGAATAGATGCCATGGGCATCCTTCTGAGTCTGGGTTAGCTCACTCAGAATGAGCTTCTCTAGTTCCATCCATTTGGCTGCAAATTGCATGATTTCCTTGTTTCTGATGGCTGAGTAATATTCCATTGTGTAGATGTACCACAGGATTTTTTTCCATTCCCCATTTGAAGGACATCTGGGTTGTTGTTTCCAGTTTCTAGCTATTACAAATAAAGCTGCTATGAACATAGATGAGAGATGTCCTTGTGGTTTGGTGTGGAAACATTTGGATGTATAGCCAGATGTTATATGGCTGGGTCTTGAGGTAGAGCTATTTCAAGTTTTCTAAGATATTACCAGACTGATTTCCACAGTGGTTGTACCAGCCTGCACTCCCTCCAGCAATGGAGGAGTGTTCCCCTTTCTCCAAAACCTCAACAGCATGTGCTCTCATTTGAGTTTCTGATCTTAGTCATTCTGACAGGTGGGAGATTGAATCTCAGAGTCTTCTTGAGTCACTTTTCTCTGATGATTAAGGATGCTGAGCATTTCTTCAAGTGTCTCTCAGCCATTAGGGATTCCTCCTTTGTGAATTCTCTGTTTTGCTCTGTTCCCCATGAAGTTCTCTCTTCTTATATGACTTACAGCTCTGCCAATTTGAAAAAAAAAAAAAAAACAGCAACTAACCAAAACAAAGAGGAAATAGTTTTTCTCTATACAGGATTGCTGAATAATACTGACAAAGTGTTTTACACACACACACACACACACACACACACACACATAGTATACAAATAAAGAGAGAGAGAAAGAGAGAAGCTGGTGAGGTTTGCCTTAGGGACATAGATATCACCTACCCAAGATGACTGAGAGCATATGCTTTAAGTCATTGCTTTGAGAGTTCACTAAAAAGCTCTGTTCTTGGTCTAAACTTGACTCCTTGAGAACTGTTAAATGGAATTTTTAAATAAGAAAGAGAAGACAGATACTTTTACCATAATATATCATCTCTTGAATACATGCTTTCCAAGGAAAGATACACATTCTTTGAAGGAGAATACTCTTTTCAACAAAGGCAATTCTCAAAGGCACAATTGTTCACTAGCAAGACCTTCATGAGTATGAGCATCTGCTTAAATGAAAAATAAGTATGAAGAAGGTAATAGAGATAAAAAATACATAGATACCTAGGAAATTGTCGATTCATCAATTATTTGTCCATTATATGCAATGTAACAGAGTACAAAATATATGTATATTGCTAAGACTTAGAGGTCTAGATTATATTTTAGTTAGTTATTCATTTTACTCCACTGATATTTGTATCATGCACACAAATTCTTCTTGGTAGGTTTTATGCGAATGGTTCTATATGGACCAGCTAAGTTATCAGATTTGACCATTCTTACTAAAGTTAATTGGTTGATATCAAAATTTAAGTGGAATGAACATTTAAGTGTGTATGTGAAGTAAAATTTAAATATCCAGCTGGTGATAATGTCACTATTTGTTAAAATTAGTTTTAGCTCCTCAAAATGTATGATTTTGACCTTCTGCGGAGTCCCCATATGCAATTTATTTTATCTTTAATAAAAGAATGTTAACATTTTAAGACTCCAGAATCATAGGTTTTTGTCTCAGACACATTTTACTGCATAATTCACTCAATAGCCAGAAACTGGAAACAACCCAGATGCCCTTCAGCCAAGGAATGGATAAAAAAACTGTGGTACATCTACACAAAAGACTACTACTCAGCCATCAGAAACAAGGAAATCATGCAATTTGCAGCCAAATGGATGAAACTAGAGAAGCTCATCCTGAGTGAGCTAACCCAGACTCAGAAGGATGCACATGGCATCTATTCACTTATAATCGAGTTTTAGCCATATAGTACAGGATAACTATACTATAACCAATGCACCAAAGGGAACAGTAACATAAATTTTGTTTCCTATCAATGAGACACTTTGCCCTAGTGGTGCTGCCTTGTAGGCCCCCAGTGTATGAGGAGGATCTTGGCCCTCATATGACTGCTGAACTGGGGCAGGGGACTGATATGTAGAGACACTCCACTCCAGAGGAGTGAGATGGAAGAGATAGGGGGTATACAATGGTAGGGTAGGACTGGGATTGGTGGAAAGAGTTCACTCTAATGGAGATGTAACCTGAAGTAATAAATAAACATAAAAAAACAGGCAAAATGATGGGATGGCTAATTATTTTCATAACCCTGAATTTACTTTACAATTCTTTTCTAGGACTTTTAATTGAATATTTTATGTAATTAATTGACTGAACACAATTTATTTGTTGTCCTTTGTGTAACCTAGGTTTGTTCATAATAATTAGAACACACTGACAATAAGAAAATATTACTATTCAATTTAAGATATTTTAATTTTATTATTTAATCATAGTTATTATTAATGTCAATATGAAAGTTGCTTTATATATCATATCTTGCAAGAAGTTTTTGTTTTTAAAGTGTAATGTTGAATTGTAGTGTAGTAAATATTTATTTAAAGATGTTTGGGTTTAGCAGGGTTTATTCTTATGTTTTTGGTTGTGAGCCTAGCCTTTAACGGCTGAGCCATCTCTCCAGCCCTAGCAGGGTTTATTCTTAATAAAACTCAAGATGTAATTCCTCTACAGGATGGTTCTGGGTGTTCATTATCTTTAAGAAGGAGAACACAGAAGGGTATGTGGGAGGGTTTAGTGGGAGCAAAGAGAAGGGAGAAATGTGATTATATTATAATGTCAAAAGCAGGCGGACTTTCACTCTCAGGAAAACATAGGTAGGATTTCTCCCATTTCCTTCCCCACACTTCCCCTGCACCACCAGTGCTTGGACACAGAGCCTACTCACCTGAGCTGAGAGCTGCACCCCATGCTGCACTGTACCTTCCCTACCCCACTGAGGTGACAAGGCCTCACTCTCCAGGAGCCTCCAGCTCCATCCTTTGGATCCTGCACACCACCTTGGGTGTCGCTGAACCCCAGCACCTAGGGAAAAATCTCCCGTTTCCCCTTCCCCTCCCCAACCCACCCTACCCAACGTGCTGAGACCCTCCAAGTTGCTCTGAGCTGGAGTTGTCTCTCCAGTTCTGTGCTTCCCTCAATTCAATGAACTTCACCCTCCTGACTATATAAGGCTACATAGGACTACAAAGAATTACACAGGACTATACAGCTTGGTCAGAGCTACAGGTCAAGAAGATTATAAGGCCTCAAAACCAGTGCTCCTTCCATGGCACCTAGTTTAGAAGTCTCCAGGAGCAAACAACTAAAGCCCTTCTTTACACAAAAGATAAATGGGTTGAGAAATAAATTAGTGAAACAACAACCTTCACAATAGCCAAAAATTATATAAAATATCTGGGGGTGACTCTAACCTAGCAAGTGAAAGATCTGTATGACAAGAACTTCAAGTCCTTGAAGAAAAAATTTGAAGAGGACATCAGAAAATGGAAAGTTCTTCTATGTTCATGGATAGGTAGGATCAACATAATAAAAATGGCCATCCTACCAAAAGCTATATACAGATTCAATGCAATTCCCATAAAAATACCAACACAATTTTTATAGACCTTAAAGAATAACTCTACACTTCATATGGAAAAACAAAAAACCCCTGAATAGCTAAACCAATCCTGTACAATAAAACAACATCTGGGGGTATCACCATTCCTTATTTCAAGCTATACTACAGTGAAATAGTAAAAAGACAGCATGGTACTGGTATAAAAACAGACAAATAGATCAATGGGATCAAATTGAAGACCCATAAATGAACCCACACACCTACGGTCACTTAATTCTTGACAAAGAAGCCAAAACCATACAATGGAAAAAGGACAGCATCTTCAACAAATGGTGCTTGTATAACTAAATGTCAGCATGTAAAAGAATACAAATAGACCCATATTTAACATGTTGCACACAATTTAAGTCCAAGTGGATCAAAAACCTTAACATAAAACTGGACACACTAAATCTAATAGAAGAGAACTTATTGGCATAGGTGACAACTTCTTGAACAGAGCACCAATAGTTCAGGCCCTAAGATCAAAAATTAATAAATGGAACCTCATGAAACTGAAAAGCTTCTGTAAGGCAAAGGACACTGTCTTCAAAAACAAAATGGCATCCTACAGATTGGGAAAAGATCTTCAACAACCCCAGATCTGACAGAGGGCTAATATACAAAATCTATAAAGAACTCAACAAATTAAATACCATCAGACCAAGTAACCCACTCAAAAATGGGGTAGAGATCTAAACTGAGAATTCAAAAAAGAAGAATCTAAAATGGCCTAGAAACACTTGAAAAAATGCTCAAAATTCTTAATCTTTAGAGAAATGTAACAAGACAAATCTGAGATTTCATTTCACTCATGTCAGAATGGCCAAGATCCCAGAATAGCTAAATCAATCCTATACAATAAAAAAACATCTGGAGGTATCCCCATCTCAGATTTCAAGCTGTACTACAGAGCAATAGTAATAATATAACAGTGTGGCACTGGTATAGAAACAGTCCAGTGGATCAATGGAATCGAATTGAAGACCCAAAAATGAACCCACACATCTATGGTCACCTAATCTTTGACAAAGAAGCCAAAACCACACAATAGAAAAAGGACAGCATCTTCAACAAACAGTGCTGGTCCAACTGGATATCCATTTGTAAAAGAATGAAATTAGACCCATACTTATCACCTTGTACAAAAATTAGGTCCAAGTGGATCAAGGACCTTAACATAAGCCCAGCCACACTAAGTCTACTAGAAGAGAAAGTGGGAAAAGCCCTCGAAATCATTGGCACAGGTGACAACTTCCAGAACAGAACACCAACAGCTCAGGACCTAAGTCCAGAGAAGTGGGATGGAAGTGTTAGGGAATAGAGGGTGAGTGGGTGGGACTGGGAAGGGTGGAAAGAGTACACTATGATGGATATATAACCAGAAGCAATAAATAAATAAATTTTAAAAATAAATTAAAAAAAAACACTCAAAAGACAGTACATGCTGGCAAGGTTGCAGAGAAAGGGGAACAATCTCACATTGCTGGTGAGACTGCAAACTTGTACAACCACTTTGGAAATCAGTCTGACGATATCTTAGAAAACTTTTAATAGCCCTACCTCAAGACCCAGCCATACCACTCCTGGTCATATATCCAAATATTCCTCATCAATTCACAAAGACATCTCCTTAACTATGTTCATAGCAGCTTTATTTGTAATAACTAGAAACTGGAAACAATCCAGATTTCTTTCAACTGAGGAACGGATTAAAAACAAAACAAAACAAAAACTGTGATACATCTACACAATGGAATACTACTCAGCTATCAGAAACAATGAAATTATGCAATTTGCAGCCAAATGGATGGAACTAGAAAAGCTCATCCTGAGTGAGCTAACTCAGATTCAGATAGAAACACATGGCATATACTCACTTATAACTGGATTTTAGCCATACAGTACAGGATAACCATTCTACAATCAATATACCCAAAAGAGCAGGAACAGGGACTTGGTTACCTGTTAGTGGGACACTCCATCCTAGCGGAACTGCTATGTATGCCTCCTGTGCAAGAGGAAGCTCTTAGACCTCATCTGACTAATGAACTGAGGGGGACTGATACACGAATACACCCCACACTGGAGTCATGGGATGGGTTGGAGGGTGGTAGAGGGTGGGAGTGAGGGACCGGGAGGGGGTGGAGGGAGGGGGTTGCAATGGAGCTGTAATGAAGTAATAAATAAACGTTTAACAAAAAGAGAGAGAGAAAATAATAATATCAAAAGCAAAATAAAATTTATTACAATAAAAAGGTCATTTATTTTTGTACTTTTAAAATTTTTCATTTATTACTTCAATTTACATCTCCATCAGAGTCCCCTCCTTCCATCCCTCCCTGGCCCATCATCTCACCCTCCTACCTTCTCCTCCTTTTCCCACTTATCCTTCTCCCCTGGTATGGGGTGGCCTATATATCAGCCCCCTTCAACTCAGCAGCCATATCAGGGCTAAGAACTTCGCCTTGCCCTGACTACATGGAAGCTCCACTAGGGCAAAATATCCCACTACAAGTAGCAAAGACTATGTTCCTGTTCCTTTCAATCTGTTGGTTGTGGGATAGATATCCTGTACTATATGGCTAAAATACAGGTATAAGTGAATAGATGCCATGTGTATCTTTCTGTGTCTGGGTTAGCTCACTCAGGATGAGCTTTTCTAGTTCCATCCATTTGGCAACAAATTGCATGATTTCCTTGTTTTTGATGGCTGAGTAGTATTCCATTGTGTAAATGTACCATACCTTTCAATCCATTCCTCAGTTGAAGGACATCTGGTTCTTTACAGTTTCTAGCTGTTACAAATAAAGCTGGTGTTAACATAGTTGAGGAGATGTCCTTGTGGTTTGGTGAGGAATCATTTGGATGTATACATAGGAGTGGTATGACTGGGTCTTGAGGTGGAAGTATTCAAAGATTTCTAAAATATTGCCAGTCTAATTTCCATAGTGGTTGTACAAGTTTGTACTCACAGCAGCAATGGAGGAGTGTTCCCCTTTCTCCATAACCTCGCCAGCATGTGCTGTCATTTGAGGTTTTGATCTTAGCTATTCTGACAGGTATGAGATGGAATCTCAGAGTCATCTTGAGTTGCATTTTTCTGAAGATTAAGGATGTTGAGCATTTATTCAAGTGTCTTTTGGCCATTAGAGATTCATCTTTTGTGAATTTTTGGTTTACCTCTCTACCCCATTTTTTGATTGGGTTACTCAGTCTACAGCCTCAGACCAAAGCATCGAGATCCCCACCCAGGGCAGTAAAGAGAACCAGACTATCGCATGCTGTCCGAGCAAGTGTGCAGCAGACTATGGCTCATTAGTTCTTTTAAAACAGATGGCATCTTTTTTAGGGAATGAAAGTTCTTATCTTTCAAGCACAGAGTGTTTGTAAACAAATGTAGGCTGTTATGCCATTAAGATGAATCTTTTCCTTGTTCTCTAACATAAAACCTTTTCATGTATACATGCCCTTATTTTCAACTCTTCTGCTGGGATGCCGTGTAACTAGGTGATATCTCAGAGGATGCTAATGATTTGATTTGGGGCCTCCAGAACTCCAAGCTACAGAGATCCATTTCTTTTTAAATTGGCCACCCCATATTTTTATATGTAATAAAAACTACATTAAGGCAACAGAAAAGAAAACAACAGCAATAACTAATAGTTACCCTACAAAAAGATGGCTTAGAATATGAAACTGGAGTTAATGTAATTTTAAAATTTCTGGACATAAATATAAAGATAACTTTCCTTGACATGCTTATTTCAGAAACTGAAATTTTCAACTGTAGATAAAATAATATTCTTTAAAAATGACCTCACATGCTGGCGAGATTGTGGAGAAAGGGGAACACTCCTCCATTGCTGGTGGGAGTGCAAGCTTGTACAACCACTGTAGAAATCAGTCTGGTGATATCTTGGAAAACTTGGAATAGTTCTACCTCAAGACTCAGCCATACCACTTCTGTGTATCCACCCATACGATTCCTCACCAATCCAAAAAGACATCTCCTCAAGTATGTTCATAGCGGCTTTATTTGTAATAGCTAGAAACTGTAAACAATCCAGATGGGCTAACCCAAACCCAGAAAGATGCACATGGCATGTATTCGCTTATAACTGGATTTTAGCCATATAGTACAGGATGACTATACTACAACCAACAGACTGAAAGGAATAGGAATATAGACTTTGTAACTTGTTAGTCAGATACTTTGCCCAAGTGGAACTGCATGCAGATCCCCAGTGCAAGAGGAAGAAACTCTTAGCCCTCATATAGCTGCTGAACTGAAGGGGGTTGACATGTAGGGCACCCCGCATTGGAGGAGTAGGATACGTGGGAGAAGGTGGAGAGGGTGAGAGAGTGAGAGAGTGGGCCCAGGAGGGGTTCAGGGAGAGGATTGTGATGGAGATGTAAGTTGAAGTAATAAATAAACAGTAAAAAAAAAAAAAAAAGGTCCAAGAATCTAATAGTTGTTAAACCTACAAAGCTGGATGTCTCATTTTGTCCTCAGAATCCTGAAGAAATAGTCTGTAATGTCAGCTCAGGAATGGACTTGTCAGTAAGCACAAAGGGAGCCAGCTAGAGATTTACTTTCATGTTCTTCATGTAGGCTTCCATAAGAACATGTGGCCTAGATTAAATATAAATCTTCCCATTTCAAAATATCTAGATTATAAGTGGTCTTCTCACTTCAATGTTTTTTAAATTTTTTATGTTTATTTATTACTTCAGGCTACGTCTCCATCACAGTATCCTCTTCGGAGCATGAAGACCAGCTTTGCTGTGAGAAATTAGCTTATCAGCTTGTGGAAAAACAAGGATGAAGTCAGATGAAAACAGGAAACAAACAGGAGACTTAATGGACTGAAAAACAGGGTTGAAGCCAGGAAAAACAGGAAAGACTTAATGGACTAAGAAACAAAGTATTTGGCCTGGCATTGTTTTCAGCTGCTAAGTGGGCAGAGCCCAAATTAAGCTGAAACAGGTGGAACAAGGAGAGATCCTATTTAAGGATAGAGCCCCCATGCTAGAGAGCACTGAGAGTCCTGCTGGTGAACTGATGGCTAGATCTTCCTGAGGCAGAAAGAAGCTGGTGAGCAAAGAAAGCCTCAGCAAGACAGCAAAAGGCCAAGGACTAAACCCTATGGCTCAACTTTTGCCTAGATGGGCTTGACCTGTCTGAACAATGGCCTAAATGAAACTGTGGCTGGCTTTAAGGACTGAGGCAGAGTGGCAGAGTTGCTGATACAAAGGAAATAAGTTGGCCTACAGATGGCTGAGGTCTCCCAGAGTGAAGAAAGCCTCAAGCCTTATTTAAGGTGAGACTGCAATAACCAATTTACCCTGGCGAATCTACATCTGAGATATTCCAAAAAAAAAAAATGACTGCTAAATGCATTAAAGGGTCTACCACAGAGACTGTGTTCCTGACAACTGCGGACCTGCCCCAGAGACTGTATCCTTCTAAAACGTTAGGAAAATAGTTGTAATAACTATCAATAGGTTTAGTGGTTAGGTTAAAGAGGTTGTAGGAACTTATAGGGTTAATAGTTAAGAAATTGTTGGCATTTGTTATAAGTGAATATTGTTAATAAATAAATACTTAATAATTTAAAAGTTTGGTTAAAGGAGTGTCTCTACATAAGAGTCCCCCGCCCCAGTTCAGCAGTCATAAATTTAATTAAGAAAAAAATTACTCACAAGTATCCCAAGCCATTTGTGTTTTAGTTAATTCCAGATATAGTTAAAAATCAAGAATAGCCATCCCATATATATTGTATCTATTCACCCTATTACCTTGACATATTCCTTTTTTTTTTCCTTATCCCTTCCCCAGTAAATTATTCCTCTCCTGGTCATGGAGGGGAGCTAGAGTCAAAAAAGGTGTGTAGGTATTTTCATATTTAATTGTATATATTTATAAAGTCTCAAAAATAGAGAAAATAGAATCCCCTCTCTTATTTCATTATACAGGAGACAGGGGTAGGGAGAGGGAGGGAAGGAGGAAATGAGAGAATCTAAATTCTGTGTTCATGTTTATTGAAACTATATATTACAAGATAGAACAAGAAATGTTTGTTTATATTTCATTTTTGCATGCTTAGGCTTATATTTTCAAAACCAAGAAACCTATAATAATTCTATTTCTATGTTGTGTTTATCTTATAGGACCTTTTATAATTGAGGCTTACACGAAGAAAAGTATAAAAGTAGTCACTATCTCTCAAACATAAGATATTCTTTCTCAAGTATCATTATATCATTTATTCGCATATTTTATGTTAGTTAAAAAAAAGCAATGGATGTGATGATGCACTCCAGATTTTCAAGAATAAACTTGAGTTTGAATCAGTGTGGTAATAACAGGACATCAAATTAACTTCTGCCCTACTTTGGTTTGATCTACATTATTTTCAACTTCTGAAAACCTTAGTGGTGAGCTTTGTGCATCTGCTTTTTGATTTCTATAAAATATAGCTTTAGCAATGAGTCCTTATCAGTTGTTTTATTTTTTTCTGAAGTTCATGCTTCCGATATGTAATACCAAATTATTGTCTATGACTGTGTAGTGGGACTCCTCTGTATCCCTAAATTCAATCACCCAAATCTGTGTTCTCTTTGATCCTGTAGTAATGTAGCTGTATTTTTTTTTCTGTGAGATAAATTTTCTCCTTATGTTATATTGTGGGTATGAAGATATAAAATCTTTCTCAAATTGAGGAATGAACTGAAATTAGATTTTCTCACACCAAAGAATTTCTCTGTTATACCTTTGCATGAGTTGTAGAAGCAACCCTTGAGGAATAGCTCAGGCTTTTCTGTTTAAATACAGGATGCCTATAATTGAATATACATTCTGCTGTTTGCATTAACTCAGTGAAGATATTACTGATCTTGGAGATACAGATGACAACTCAGAGGCAGTTAATACTTTTCTGTATTTATGCAATACTAAAATTACAGCTAGTTCATTGATGGTCACACTTACTATCTAGTTCAACAACTCTAACATAGTTTAATTTGCTTCCAACAATGTTATCTTATTCACATTTAATAGAAATAGTACATCTGAAATAAATTCCAGTAGTGATAAATCTTCCAATATACTCTCATGATCATATATTTCATTTGGCAAAACTATAGCAAATAAAACGTAATCCCATAAATAACTCTAATACTAAATGTTAAATTAATTTTTGACTGCTGAAAGTAGACCTGTTATATTCTGTATCTTTTTAAATTTACGCTGGTGGGGATGTGGAAAAAGAGGAAAAATCCTCTATTGTTCTTGGGAGTGCAAACCTGTTCAACCACTTTGAATATCAATCTGTCAGTTTCTCAGAAAAATAGGAAGGGTTCTTCCTCAAATTCCAGCTATATCACACCTGGCCATATACCTCAAAGACATCCCACCATCCTGCAAGGTACTCAACCATGTTCATAGAAGCTTTATTCAGAATAACAAGAAACTGGAAAAAACCTAGATATCCTTCAACTGAAGAATGGATAACAAAGGATACTACTCAGCTATTAAAAAACAAGGAAATAATGAATTTTGCAGGCAAATGGATGGAACTAGAAAAGTATCTTATTTTATGCTTAATTGAGTACATATTTTTTAAAGCATTATTCTTCTCTCATACAGTATATCTTGACTACAGTCTCCCTTCCCTCCACTCTTCCCAGTTCTCCCCCATGTCTGCACTCCACTAGATCCACTGCTCTTCTGTTTGCCTTCAGAAAATAGCAGCTCTCCAAGTGATATCAGCCAAACATGGCATATCAGGTTGCAGTAAGACTAGGCACAAACCCTCATATCAAGGCTTCCCTAGGCGACCCAGTAGGAGGAAAAGGATCCCAAGATCAGACAAGAGTCAGAAACACCCCCTCTCCCACTATTAGGCGTCCCACAAGAACATCAAGCTACAAAACCAAAACATGTATTCAGAGGACATAGAACACAGCCCTGCAGGCTCAATGATTGTTGTTTCAGTCTCTGTGAGCCTCTCTAGGCTCTGTATAGTTGATTCTGTGGACTGTGTTCTCCTGGTATCCTCTAGCCCTCTGGCCCCAACAATTCTTCCTTCCCCTCTTCCACAGGGTTTCCAAGTTCTGTCAAATGTTTGGCTGTGGATCTCTACATCTGCTCTCATCAGTTTCCAGAAGTAGACTCAGGGGCTAGGCACTGATCTATGAATACAAAAGAATATTATTATGTTGTTAGGAATCATTTTGTTGATTAGGAAATCTTTTTTTTTTTTTTTTTGTCAATTATGTTTGGTTCTACTCTAGGTCTCTGAGTCATTCAGCTTCTGGTTCCTGGCAATCCAGGCAGTGTCAGGCATAGACTCTAACTCATGGCTTGGGCCTCAAATAAGAACTGTCATTGGTTGTCTACTCTCATAAGTTCTGGGCCTCCAGTGCCCCAGTATATCTTGAAGGCAGGACAGGTGTGGGTAAAAGGTTCTCTGACTATATTGGTATTTTGGTCCCACTAGCAAAAGCAATCTGCAGATTTAATGCAATCTTAATTAAAATTACAACACATTTTTTAACAGACCTTGAAAGGTCAATATTCAATTTCATATGAACTACATACTTTTAATATTAATTCAAAACTCAAAAAATATTGAACATCTCTATGTATAGCTGTGCAAATATGAAAATATTCATCTTGTATGAAGCACAGTTAATCGTTCAATTCAGATATTATAATGTATGATATCATATGATTCTGGGAACTTTTGGAAATTGTTTGTTTCATTCAAAAATTATCAGTTTCAACCAACTCTGAGCCCTACAAACTACAGTAATCACTAGTAATTCAAGATAAGTCCATTAACAGAATAGTGGAATATATGTTACAAGAAAAACCAACAGCTTTCTAAATGGATCTAAACACTGCTCTGAGAGAACTCATACCATACACTGGTAACAGGACCAAAAATTTGTTGTTATTATAGATTATAGGCTCTAGGGGGCAACACAATGTTAATATTCTCCTAAACTGACACAGTATAAAAATGACTTCTAATGACATTTCTATACTTAGAGATCATTGCTACTCAGTCCTCTTCAGTGAAACTTCTTGAAGTAGGTGACAACCACACAGAAGCCTTCAATTGTTAAACAAAAGAAACGTATGAGTGTTCAGCTGTAAATTGGGATGTACATATCAAACATACCCCAAGGTTCAGAAATCTTTGTGGAAGAAGGGAGAAAAAATTTGTATGAGCTGAAGGTGGCAAATAAGATCAAGTAAATGGTATTCTGGACACAATTATGCAATTATACATATGAACTCACATAAATTATGTCAACATGCCTAAGGCCTATATATTCTCAATCCAGGGACAGGGGGCATAGCATGAAACATGGGAGGTGGGCAGGAATTCTCACCCAAACCTAAGGAGTATTAATATTTTATAGCTTCTGAGAAAAGGATAGTCCATTTTCTTGGATGGTGCAATTCATTATAGGTAGGTTGATTATACTCTTAGGAAGTTCTCACTTCTAAGAGCAACTGGACAACACAAAGTAGATTAGATGCGTTTTATAAAAATAGAAGAAAATGTATAGTCGAATCAATAGCGAGATGAGAGTGGAGAGAATGAATCTAGAAGGTATTGAGGAAGGAGAAGATATGATTAAAACACATAGTTTGAAATTCAGAAAGAATTTTTAAAAATTAGTTAATTAAAATGCTGTATATATATATATAATCCAATTTAATTGCTTTAATATAATGTTTTCATTCAAGGCATAGTGATTCATTTGAATCAAACCTATTTTTTTAATGCAATACCATTTAGGTGAACAAATAAAACAGAAACATGATACTGAACTTCCAGTTAATGAACACAATGACCTCAGAAAAAGAACAATTTATACCCTGCCTTAAATACATATCAACACCAGTTAGGACAATTGCTGACATTACAATACATAATGGAAAGCAAACTCCACAGTAATGAAGTAACAAATGAACTTCTTCGACAAGTACTCTTTTTTATAATTTATTTTTTATTTCTTCAAGTTACATCTCAATCACAATCCCCTCCCTACTCCCCCCTCCTGACCCACCCTTCCATCCTCTTCCCGCTCAACCCCCCCCCATCCTCTACCTTTTTTTTTTTTTTTTTTTTAGTTTAAGGTATATCTTTCTCCCCCAACAATTCCCCCTTTCAGTCCAACAAATGGTTCTTTCTCTTATAACAATAAATACAGTACAAAACAACAGAAATAATTGTGACAAGTACTCTTAAGGCTCTTCATGCTTCTCTCTGAGATGGTCTGATGAATCCTTTCTTACATCTACTTCTCCTTGATTTCAAGGACAAGGAAACATTTTCAAAAGTAGAAATCTCTGAAGAGATTGGTGGATTCTGGCATGTTCATAAGAATATTTACTAAAGTTTACCTTTCCCGTGCCCATAAACCCCATACTTAACACACTTCTTTAAAAAGAATAGTCTTTTCATTCTCTCTTAGTGGTAGATTAGTTATCTTTGTTGTACAAAATCCAGCTGACTGAGGAAACAGAGGAGCTCTGCATTATTCATTGGTCACTTAGCTTTTTCTGAGCTTAGCTTGAAGTACCTCGGCAAATAAAGGAGAGAATGAACCAAGGAGACTATTTTCAAACAGTATAAAACTTGGTGAACTACTCATACTTATGATCCCTGGTAAAATTATCCTCTCATGTTCACATAACAAAGGAATGGAGGATGTGAAATGTATTCTCTAGCTAACTAACTATGTATAAAAAGAGCAAAAATATCCTTTCAATTAGAGAAATTAAAGAGTACCTTTTGTTGAAAAGAAAAATGTGACAGAACATATTTTCTATAATCCTAGTTGCCTTTAATCGTCACCTTAACACAGCCAAGTGTTACCTGAAAAGGAAGTTTCATTTGAGAGATTGTACTGTGGGCATATATGTGAGAATTGTGTTGAATGGTAATTAATATAAGAGGGACTGTTCAATGGTGGCTGTCATCTACATAAAAAATAGTTAATCATGAGTTTCAAGTAGGGCAGCATCCCTTCATAGTCTCTGCTGTCTTTCTTGGTCCTGAGATGAGTTTGTGAATAGAGGTTATGCCTCCTCTGACAGCAAGTGGGCCTATTTTCAGGTTCTGACCTTAGCAGGGATTTTATTTCCCTCAATCATGAGCTGTAAAACAGAATATAAACTAAATAAACCATTTCCATCCTTGAGATGTTTTTGGTCACTATAGTTGTAAAAAAAAAAAAAAAAAAAAAAAAAAAAAAAACAAGAATACCTACCTGTAAAACTACAGAGGTAAATTAAATGTGAATCTTTATAACTATATAGTAATACAATGATGGTAAGGCACTATAAAATGAATATAATTTGATAATAACAGTTATCCAATATTAGTATAATATATTATATATTTCTCATAAGTACTGAAGTTTAGCACATTTGAACAAATACTAAAAATATGATTTCTTTTTTGTGAGAAAAATATTGGTATGAAGGTAGAATTCAAGGCAAAATTACAGAAATATTAAAACTATGCAGAAACTATGTGATAAAATTGAGCAAAGAGAGATAAGCAAATAAACTTAAGGGAGAATTAATATATTTTAAAAATTAAATGATAGTAGAAACACAATATCAGAATATGTTACAAAAATGAAAATAATGTTTGTCTAAAAACTGAAAGAATTCTAACAAAATACCAGAGGTTACATATCAAAGTCTCATTACAACACGAAAAATATCTTAATCAGTATAAAAATAAACTATGACAATCACAGCAAAAATATGAATGACAGAGCAATATAAAAAACATAGGGCATTTTATTTGAAAATGTAATGCTTGATAAACTGCTTTCTTAAAAAATGTGCAGAGACAGAGAAAACAATTTATAAAATCAGAGGAAAGTGGCATTAAAATAAGCACCACTGGCCCCAAAATACCAGTAGAAAATAATTCAAAAATGTGCAACAAAAAAGTTGGCAAATTAAAAGCATGAATGATATACACACTAAACCGAGAATTCACTAAAGAAGAATCTCTAATGACCGAGAGACACTTGAAGAAATGCTCAACATCCTTAATCATCAGAGAAATGCAACTCAGGATGACTCTGAGATTCCATCTCATACCTGTCAGAATGGCTACGATCAAAAACTCAAATGATAGCACATGCTGGCGAGGTTGTGAAGAAAGAGGAACACTCCTCCATTGCTGGTGAAAGTGCAAACTTGTACAACCACTATGGAAATCAGTGTGGTGAGATCTTAAAAAACTTGAAATAGCTCTACCTCAAGACCCACCCATACCACTCCTGGGCATACATCCAGAAGATTCCTCACCAAACCACAAGGACATTTCCTCAACTATGTTCATAGCAGCTGTATTTGTACTAGCTAGGAACTGGAAACAACTCAGATGTCCTTCAACCAAAGAATGGCAAGACAAGGTAGGTAAGTCCTTCATAATTCCTGCTCTACAATCAATGTCTGTCAGAGAAATGGGGCCAAATGGCTGAAGATTGATGCTGTAATGTATGGAGAGAAAATGGGAACTTTCCTGGCAGCCACTGGTATGTCATTTCTTAGTTTTGGAAGCTGCTGGCCCTGCACTTCCTATATAATCAGATATATTTATTGCTCTCAGGTCTCTGAGGTGGTTGAATAATAGATAGCTAGAGTCTCATAGTTAAATTTTGAGTTGTTTAGGAGTCAATAGAGTGTTATAGATCTAAGAAGATGCTTTTAAAATTGTGAGGCAAGTTAGTATGAAAGCTGAGTTAGATATAGAACTTTAAACTCATGGAGATGGTTAGATAGTAGAATGTTAAAGTCAGGTGCCAAATACATATGGACTGGACATCGGAAATGTATGCTAAGCCATATAACTCTCATAATTATGGCCTATTTATTTCTGTTGTTTTATATTGCATTTATAGTTATAAGAGAAAGAACCATTTGTTGGACAGAAAGGGAGAGCAGTTGGGGGGGGAAAAGAAATACCTTAAACTAAAAAAAAAAAAAAAAAAATGGAAGAGGATGGGGGGGTTGAGGGGGAGGAGGGTGGAAGGGTGGGACTGGAGGGGAGAGTAGGGAGGGGATTGTGATTGAGATGTAACTTGAAGAAATAAAAAATAAATTATTTAAAAAAAAAGAAGAACACTGAAGCAAAAAAAATCGTGGAACTTTTTTTTTTTAATAATTTATTTTTTATTTCAGCATCAATCTTCAGCCATTTGGCCCCATTTCTCTGACAGACATTGGTTGTAGAGCAGGAATTATGAAGGACTTACCTAAATCAATCTGAAGATATCTTAGAAAATTGGGAATAAATCTACCTCAAGACCCAGCCAT